>JARVZY010002608.1:0-349000 GCA_030686995.1 Artemisia argyi
AACATCGACATAATGTAGTACGTGATGTTCTTGTTGATATATGTTCTCGGTCGGGGATTTCGGCTCGTAAAGAGGTTGATGTTGGGCTTTGTGGGGAGACGGACAAATCCTTACGTCTTGCTGATATGTTGCTCTACTCATGGGATGGAGGGCTTGATGTATGTATTGATTTGACTAGGTCATCACCCTTAACGCAAAATGGTATGGTTGATTTTGTGCCAGGTCGTATGGTACTTGAGGCTGCGCAACGTAAACGCGTCAAGTATGAGGCTAAGTGCGCGACTATTGGATATGGGTTCCTCCCCTTCTCTTTCTCTTCTTTTGGGGAACTTGAGAAGGATGCAGTGACCTTACTAAAGCGAATCCGAAAGTTCTTGATGACCCAAGACATTGGAACACGTGTTGCTGCGCATATATTTAGTAGGATTGAATTTTCTATAGCTAGAGGAGTGGGAGCCCAATTGGTATCTCGGCTTCCCACTAACTTCTTGTAAATCTTTTGGGTTTCTAATAAAGTGATGATGATAATAATAATAATAATAATAATAATAATAATAATAATAATAATAATAATAATAATAATAATAATAATAATAATAATAATAATAATAATAATAATAAGTGTGTATCGAGAAATTTACATATTTGGCCCACACATCCTCCGTCGTGTTCTCCGGACGATTTTCCTTGATCTCGTCCAGTTTCTCAACCCCGCCTTGCTCAGTAAAATTCTTCTTTTTGTATTTGTACCTGTTGTCGTCGTATCGCTTTTGGAGATAAGCTTCAATACTATCGACAATATCCTCTCCATTAGAACTGGCAAGGTGCTCGCCAAGATCAAAGAAATACTGCAATAAAATATAATTAAAATAAATATTCAAATTTAAATAAAAAATCAAATTTAAATAAATAACACACTTAAAATAAATAAACACAATAATTAAAAAAATAAAAGATAATATAAACTTACATGCAGCTGGTTGTCGATGTGGGCCTTCGCAGTAGCGGTAACATCTCTCCAGGAATTGAAATGCATGGGAATTGATGTCCGTAACAACTCCTCGACCAAGTTCGAGAACCACTTAGCGTGATCGCCCACATGCTCGTACATCCCGTTAGCATTCTTCTCGAATCTGATTGTTACCGAACGACCCGTGTCAGTCCTCGCAGTGCGGAGCTTCGTGTTCTTTGTGGGACCATGCACCGCCTTCCCGCCTTTCCCAATTTTGGCATTGGGCTTGGGAGGTTTGGATCTAGAGCCTACAAGTAATCAAATTCAAGTGATGATGACATAAAATAACAAGTTATCAATTTCAAATAATGATCAAGTTTAATTAAAATAATCGAGAAATTCTTACGCTGAGAGTTAGTGCCTAGCCTCCTCGGAGGTTGGGGTGGCTCATCGCCACCGTGGCTCCTAGCAACAACATCTGCCATCTGTAAATGTACTAGTACAAGAACATATAATTAGTGAAGAAACACATATACGTACATACACACATTCAAATAAACAACAATTTATACAAAAATAATAATAATAAATAATTAAATAAATAAACACATTTAATCACTCAATAACAATTTCATTCAAATAAGCGTCGTTTAACAAATTACAATTTGAGATCAATCTCCCTCATCACTAAGATAAAAACCCTCATTATTAGTGTCAGCTTCATGTTCACGATCGACGTGGTCTTCACCAGCTTCATCTTCACGATCGACGTGGTCTTCACCATCAGATGCTAAATCATGAGGAACGTGGTCATCATAATCAATATCATCGTCGTCGTCGACATCGGTGATAATTGGTTGTGGTGGTGCCTCAACTTCCGCTGGATCAACATCTCTATTTATGGTGTCATAATTCAACGTATCCAACTCAGCAGAGAGTGTGACATGTGATGAGGTGTTGCCATGTACAACATCCTGATTGTCTTCTACCACGATGATATCCGGGTTCCAAATCTTTCGATGATAAGAATCTTGGATGGCCTTGACATTATCACGTTTACCCGGTAAATCAAGGTAAAAGACTTGTGTTGCTTGTGTTGCAAGAATGTATGGTTCACTATCAAACGATACACGATCTGTCATAATTTGGCAATGTTGTTTATATAGGTACAACGTTTTATGCGACCATTGTTATTAGTGTCGAACCATTTAACTTTGAACAACACAACCTTGAACGGAATATATTCAAGCTCGAGAATTTCTTCATGCTGGCCATAATACATTCCTCCGCTATGATTAGGAGTTGAAATTTCGCTGTTTTGGGTTGAACGACGTAAATCATGGTCGTGTACGATAAACTTCACACAGTTCACTATGCAAGAGTCGACTGAGACTGCAGTGCATGATGGTCCACAAGCCAAAGCGAACAACTCGGAAGTACAACTTTGGGTCGGCCTTTACTTTTAATTCATGAATCTATGAAAAAAAGTTTAGAATAGATATAGATGAGTAATATTCGTTATTTTTACAGGGTAATACATACAATAAGTCTACCTTGTTCCCAAACTAGCGAGAAAATCCTTCTTGTATGTCATTGCCAGGAAATGCCCTGTAAATGTTCATGATATTAGAATAAGTCATCGAATAATAACTTACGTAAAACAAAATTTTGAAATAAAATGTGTACCTCTTGTACTCGTTCATGTACGGGTCGATTTCATGACTGTTGTGTAGTACATACCACACTACTTTCTGCATTGCGTCCGGTTCAAGCCGAATTAATGATTGTTTACCATTCAGTTTACAGGCTGATCGAAACACTTGAAATCGACTTGTTGGGCTTGGACCGTCCTCATTTCAGGACGATTAAATCTCGTCTCAACACCCTGAAATGATTGTGAACAGAAAGTTAATGCTTCATCAGCAATATAACTCTCCGCTATTGAACCTTTAGGCTTAGCTTTATTTCTAATATAATTTTTGAGCTTTTTCATGTACCTTTCAAATGGATACATCCACCTCATGTAAACAGACCCGCCTTGAATAGCCTCTTCGGGTAGATGAATAACCAAGTGAATCATAATGTCAAAAAAAAGCTGGGGGATAGATTTGCTCGAAACTGCACAAAATATTGATGAGCTGTTCTTTAGCTTTCAACATGTCATCCACCATCAAAGTTCGAGCGCATATTTGTTTGAAGAATGAACAAATCTCGATTATTGGTGTTGCGGTGGTTTGGTCCTTTAAGTAATTTGAAGTCTAGCAGGAAGTAACCGCTGCATCATTATATGACAGTCATGAGCCTTCAAGCCTGTTATGTTGTTATCACTGTCTGTCACTTTATGCTTGAAGTTAGATCCGAACCCATCGGGTTGTTTAACACCTTTGATGAATTGACAAAAAAAATCATGATATTAGAATAAGTCTTTGAAATGAATACGCAAATTGAATTGGAACAAATAAATTTTGAAATAAAACATGTACCTTTAATGAATTGACAAAAAAAGTTTTCTTTCTTCAGTTGTGAAAGAGTACGCGGGATGAGGCTTAGAGCACTTCCCATTTCCTTTGTACTCGAGCCACAAAGCATCACGAATTTTCAAATTCTGTAAGTCTTGTCTTGCCTTGTTGGTGTCTTTTGATTTGTCATTCTTTAACAAAGTACCCAACACACTTTCACACACATTTTTTCGATGTGCATGACATCTAAATTTTGTTTTAGTGTAAGAAAAGACCAATACTGTAGCTCGTAGAAAATAGATACTTTGGTCCAATTCAATCCGCGATCAGGATCACGTTTTTTCTTCGCACCCCCAAAACTTGGATGTTTCCCAGGGATACGTATAGGCAATCTCCCAAGTTGAGTCAAGATGTCATGAATGGTAAATTCTTTTAGGAGGTGGTCTGTCGTCGACCAAAGTATAGAATGCTCTTCTGTTCTTCCCCCATTTATTGTTCGGTTTTAAGAATCTTCTGTGACTAACATAAGCGGTTTTGCTTAACACGCGAATAGCTGGAGTGTCTATATTATACGTCGGACGTGCCCTGTAACCTTGCCTACTCCACCCAGACAAACTACTTCGAGCGGGAAAGTCATTGATAGTCCATAAAAGCGCTGCTTTCATACATAATTCAGTGCCTGTAACAGCGTCCGTAGTTAAAACCCCATCTTTCCATAAAGTCTTAAGGTCTTTAATCAAAGGCCTCAAGTAAATATCTATGTCCTTCCCGGGTGATTTAGGGCCCGGAATTAACAACGTCAACATAAGAGAAGTCTCTCTCATACATATCAAGGGAGGCGTATTGTATGTTGTTAATATTACCGGCCACATGCTGTAAGACTGATTAAGGTTGCCGTACGGATTGAAACCATCAGCAGCCAACCCTAATTGAATGTTTCTTTTTTCATAAGCAAATTCTTTCTTATACTTGATGTCAAATTTCTTCCATGCTTCACCATCAACCGGGTGTTGCATCTTACCGTTCTCCGTAGACCGCCCAGAAGCATGCCAAGTCATATGTTTTGCAGTGTGTTTAGACTTGTACAAACGTTGTAGTCAAGGAATGATAGGAAAGTAACACAACACCTTGTTAGGAACTTTCTTCCCCAATGTGTTCTTGTCTTTCCATCTACTAGCATCGCAGATGGGACAATTCTGCAAATCTTCGTTACCCACCCCCAGATATAAGAAACAATCATTTATACAAGCATGTATGGATTCGTATCCTAACCCGATCGTTTTACATGTCTTCTTTATTTCATAGTATGAAGATGGGATTTTGTATCCTAGAACGGGCGGGAAACATTCACGGAGAAATTTTAGTGTTTCGTTAAATGTGGTGTCACTCATTTTACCTTTGACCTTAATGTTCGTAAACTTTGCCATAAAGTCCAATGAAGACATCCATGTACAGCCCGGGTATAGTGGGTCGTTGGCAGTGGCAAGTAACGCTTCAAACTCGTTACGTTGAGGAAGTGTCGTTGCTTGAGTTGGCTCGTTACTTGCCTCGCCAAGATTTTCTTAAGTTGGCTCATTCGGACAAATATCATGAAGGAACTCAGCCATGTCACTCGTCCCAAGATGATTTGTGTTGGGTTCTACTATTCGGTCATCCGGTTCACCGTGTTTATACCATTTCGTATAACTTAGGTCCCAACCATTTGTGTGTATGCGAGTAAACAAATCTTCGTACTTTACCAAATCATGGTTATAACAACGAGCACATGGACAATGTACATTCTCATCAATATTCACAAAGTCCTTGGCATACGCGCAAAAAGCTTTAAGACCTTTTAAAAAATCGAGGCTAGCACGAGATAATTAGACCCAACTCTTATCAATTGTCATAACTGCGTTTTAATGATGCAACAAATAATTATATACAATTAAACATGTTCACGAGTTGTGCGTTTTAATGATGCAACAAATAATGATATATGTTTAAGTTGAAAAGCCGTAAACACATATATACATATGGAATTACGAGTTGTGCGTTTTGTTCACCTAATCCAACTATGGAAGGCAATCCTAACCCACTCTTTGAATGTTTCGTCTCATATATGAATGCGTTTAACTGAATTTACTTTTTGAGAAAATTTTGGCAGCATTTCCCCTCAACTCCCTAAATATGTGCATTAAAGACATATTCATAGGAGTAAAGGGGAAACACTGTCGAAATTTTCAAAAATAGTAAATAAATTATACGCATTCATATCCTAAATGAGACAAAACATTCAAAAAGCAGTCCCAAACAGGGGACTTTCTGAAATTAATTTCTAATAAATTAATTTCAGACGGGTTTTCTATGGGATGATTAACTTCGGACGGGGACTTTCCGAAATTAATCACTGAAGTCCTAAAAAAATTTACAATAGTTTAACACAATCAAATACCATATAATAAGACTCAATTTTTCGGCTTATTTAGAGACTTGTGAGCTTATATAAGTTTATTATATCATAATATACTTATATCAGCCCACAAGTCTCCAAATAAGCCGGAAAATTGAACTTTCATGCACATATATTTTGGACTTGGCGTTACTCCGTCCTTACATTTCATCGAAGGATACCCCGAAAGGTTTAATCCTTCGACTGGCGAATTCCCATCTGGTAACTAGGTCATTGGTGACTAGTTTTACACCAATGAAAGTGTTAAGAGGCTAGCTAGAGCCTGCGATTATGTAGGTTTCGAGCAAGACCGAAGGGGCGTCCTTCGACCTGTTCGGAGGGCACATTATCAGAGACATTATCTGTATGGCACAAAATGTACGGTTTTCACCGATCATAGAATCCTACAGCATATTCTTAATCAAAAAGAGTTGAACATGAGACAACGTCGTTGGATAGAACTGCTCACTGATTACGATTGTGAGATTTGTTACCATCCTAGCAAAGCTAACGTAGTAGCAGATGCTTTGAGCCGTAAGGAACGGATCAACCACTTAGACTTAGGTTGTTAGTTATGACTCTTCAGTCGAATCTACCTTCTAGGATACTCAAAGCCCAAAACAAAGCCCTCAAAGAGGATAAACTAAAAGTTGAAAAACTACGAGGGATGAATAAGGCTTTTTAGGTGCGTTCAGACAGAACTCGTTGTATTAAGAATCGGAGATGGTTACCATATTACGGTAACTTAAGGAACACTATTGGTACTCGTTGTATAATGCACGAGCCCCACAAATCTAAGTACTTCATCCATCCGGGTTTTGATAAGATGTATCAGGATTAGAAGAAACACTATTGGTAGCCCGACATGAAGGCATCCATTGCTAGATATATGGGCAAGTGTTTAACATGTTCTAGAGTGAAGGCTGAATGTCAAAAGCCATCCGGGCTATTGGTACAGCCTGAAATTCCCATTTGGAAGTGGGAAAGGATTACGATGGATTTTATCACTAAACTTCCTAGAACATCCAACGAGCATGATACTATTTGGGTAATAGTTGATCGCCTTACGAAATCAGCTCACTTCATTCCTATACGAGAAACGGATGATATGGAGACCCTTGCTAGGTTGTACTTCAAGGAAACAGTTTCCCGACATGGAGTGCCAATATCTATCATATCGGATCTTGTCAAGTCAAGATTTTGGCAATCTATGCAAAAGGCCTTAGGTACTCAGATAGACATGAGTACGACATATAATCCTCAATTTTTTTTTGGTAAAGGGGTTAGCCCCGGTAAATATATAACCAAAAAATCGTTAAGTACAAATGGAATGTGGCCGAAGTACCACATTAACCTCAAGCAAAAGCTTGATAAACTAGTGTTTATGACATGCCATAAACAAAACAAACCTAGCTATATTACAAAGCACCTAACTAGGTATAAAAACAAGAAAAATCTTGAATCAAGCGAACGTCCCGCATCCACCCATAAGCACGAAGGGAGCAAGGAGACCCAGGAAGTTTGCCTCCTTAAAAACCCTTTCCAAGAAAAACCCAGAGGTAAAAACCTTGGAGTAGGGAAAAAGAGTACAACCCTTACCTGGCATATAATCCTCAAATTGACGGTCAAAGTGAAAGAACTATCCAAACACTCGAGGATATGCTTCGAGCGTGTGTGATAGATTTTGGAAAAGGATGGGAGAAACATTTATTGTTGATCGAATTCTCATATATTAATAGTTATCACACTAGTATTAAGGCAGCATCGTATGAAGCACTTTATGGATGTAAGTGCAGATCCCCTGTCTACTGGGCCGAAGTTGGAGAAGTTCAACTTACGGGTCTAGAGATAATCCATGAGACTAATGAGAAAATAGTTTAAATTCGACAACGCTTACAAGCCGCAAGGGATCAGCAAAAGAGTTATGCCGATATAAGACGTAAGCCATTAGAATTTCAAGTCGGAGACAAGGTTATGTTGAAAGTTTCACCTAGGAAAGGTTTTTTTCATTTCGGAAAGCAAGGAAAGCTTAATCCGAGATATATCGGACCATTTAAGGTTTTAGAACGAATTGGTCCGGTGGCATACCGACTTGAATTACCGGATGAACTAAGTAGTATACACGATATGTTTCACGTCTCCAACCTTAAGAAGTGTTTACCGGATGAATCACTCATCCATTCCTATGAAAGAGCTTCAGTTGGATGATAAGCTCAATTTCATAGAGGAACTAATCGAAATCATGGACCAAGAGGTCAAAAATCTAAAACATCACCGGATTCCTATCGTTAAGGTATGCTGGAACTCTAAAAGAGGACTAGAGTATACTTGGAAATGAGAGGATCAAATTCGTGCTAAATATCCCCATTTATTCTCACCCTCACCCACTAACCCTAGCTAAATCTCGGGACGAGATTTTCTTTTAGGATGGGAGACTGTAGTAACCCACTAACTTCCCCACTAGCTCCCCTTAGGTTAGCAATGCCTTACTAACTTAACTTAGGCCCTCACTAAGCACAATCTAGGTTAGAAATGCCTATATCTATTTCCCGAGTGAAATTTTTGCTTTGCTATACCACTATTGCCATTCTAACCTCTAGACAAGCACACGTATCCACCTATGCCAACCACCACTATGTTTACTTGATGTAAACATCCAGGTATGTCAAGTCAAGGTTACAAACACATTTTCACTAAGTAAACTATCACTCTAGTACACTATACTCATTAGAAAACCCTAATTGCACCTATGTGTTCCCGGTTAGCTTTAAAACCCTAATTGCTTATCTGAACTAACTTGAAAGAGTTCAAGGCTTAGGTATGAGTTACATTAGTGACTTTAGGGTAGATTAGACTCCCTAGATCATAGTACAACCCCCTAGAACCTAGGTACAAGTCCCTTAAGCATAGAACCTTAATTAGGTCATAACTTCCCGGAAAATAGGTTAAACCTTCCCAAATCTTTACAATAAGCTACCACCACTTAGTACAAGCCTCCTAGGACTTAATCTTAGTCCCTAAACACCCACAGGACCCTGATTTAGTCACTAAACCCTAAGCTAGAACCAAACCTTAAACTATACAAAACTAGGTCAAAACTAAACCTAAAGCTTAAACCAAGCCACCTTAGCACCTCAAATACCACAACCAAGCACCCTAGAACCTCCCTAATACTAAGCTAGTACCCTAAAACCTCCCTAGCAAGCAAGCAAGGAGGTGGATCACCTCCTTTTTTATGGGTAAAGGGGAGTAATCCTGTACCCTAGTAAAATATATTAACCAAAAAACATTGAAGTACAACGGATGAGAGTGAATCCCTCATCTCAGTCCCTTAGGACACTTACATAACCACTATATAAGAATGACAGACCATTCTAATAACTTACATATTTAAATACATCTAACAATGACTAAAAATAAAAAATACAATGAATCGTAACTCAAGTAAACACTTGAGTCAACTTGTCACCACCTTGCTTGCTAAACACCTCCATCACCACAACCGGCCTAGGCAGCCCCCTAGCTACCCTCTACCTGGTCTTAGTCACCCATTAGACTCACCACCACACCACCTAGCTTGCCATGTGTGACCCCCCCTCCAAGACACCTCCTCCTTTCTTTCTTTCTCGTTACTCCTTACGCACCCTGTAAAAACCCCCTCCTCCCCTCCATTTCATTCCACACCTCCCTCTTTTCTTTACCACCCACATTTCTGTAGTATAAGTCCTTGAGAAACCATAGGAATCGAGTACAAGAGCCCTAGTCCTTGTCTAGTTAGGTTTTTGGTCGAGAAACCCTAGTTGGTCACGTTAAGGTTCCCACAAATTACGTAAGCCTTGTCTTTGATCCTAGTAGCCTTAGAACTAATATATAACACCTAGGACATGCCTTAGAATCCTTAGAATAGCCTTGACCCTTTCCTTTTAGAAGTTTTCATTTAAAAACCCTAATTTTAGAAAATTATGTGTTTATGTGCTAAATTGCCTTATTACATGTTATAATATGATTTAGGTGACTTAATTAAGTAAATATAAGTTAATCATAAGCTAAGAAACTTAATTATCTCATTAGAACACAATTTTCATGGAAAAAGGACTAGTTTTGCAAAAGTTTTCATGCATAGGGGTATATACTGTAAATTTCTGAAAATATAAAGTTTAGGGACTGTTTTTGACAATTCTTAGAAGTTATAAGTACAATGACCCTTTTTGCAAAGTTTTATAAACATATAGGGACTAGATTTGTAAATATTGTTAAGTTAAGGGTATAAAGGGTAATTATTGAAAGTTAGTGTAGTTTAAGGACTATTTCTGCCATTTCTTTAAAATATATAAGTATAGTGACTAATTGTGTAAAAGATAGAAATTTATATGCCTAAATGTTATAAGTTTATAAGTTTAGGGTAGAAAGTGTAAATATGTAATCTTGAAGGGTATAAACGGACTATTTTCATAATAAAGTATACAAACCTATTTTGAGTTAGAAACATAACACAATACTAGGGAGCTTCATGTGAGGGGTATCATGTGGATATTTCGTTTTGACGAGTTTGCTGGGTTTACGAATTAAAGTGTCCTGGCTCCTCAAACGATTATTGCATGACCTCTGAATTATGATGGCCCGAACGGTGTTATGCTATAACTAAAACTTAATAACAACATAACTCAATAATAGGGAGCTTCATGTGAGGAGTATTAACTTCTGAATTATGATGGCCCGAACGGTATTATGTTGATAACATAATACAATAGTAGGGAGCTTCATTTGAGGAGTCATATACTTCTGAATTATGATGGCCCGAACGGTGTTATGTTATCTAAAAACCATAAGAGTGATTACTTAAAAACCTAGACTAAGACTTGACATACACACACCCACCTACACTACCCCAAGATACGTGAGTGAGCTATCTAAACCCTACCCTACTTACCTTAGACCCAGGTGAGTTTTCATAGCCTCACTTTTAAAATGCTTTACAACCCAGTGAGGGGGATACGTGCTTTAAATCGAATACAAGTCTTTTTCTTTGGTTGTTGCACGAGTAAACTATCTGCCACCCCTACACAACAAAATTCATGAACCTAATCGCTTGTGATATTTTACACAAGTGAACGCTAATATAATTGATAGATCTATTGGAGTTTGACAACTCCCATTGGTACTACCTCTCACTGGAGGGTACCAATAAGTATTATATTTGAACCCTATGAAGGATTAACTTTGGCAAGTTATCCTTCCCGTCCCCTCATGGTTTGGTCTGCAAACCCCATGACCCGGACTGTTAACGTGTGGTTCATGAGCGTAGTGCAATATACCTGCTATCACTAAACTTTTCCACACATAGGGTTTAAGCTGAACCCTGTGGAACTTGTATTCACTATCCTATCTACTTAAACCTATGACTCTCACTCAACATTCGTGTTGACTATTAAACATGTTATCCTAGGTAAATGAGCTCTTTAGGAACCCTGGCATGGAGAAGTACCGGACATGAGGACGTCCAAAACTTTGATGAATAAATGAATGATAACACCTTTTTCAAAAACGTCTCTTTTCGAGCCGTTTTCTATTATCTTGTCTTTGTTTCCATGAGGTAATACCCCAAACACTTAATCCACTGCGATCAGTGAAAAATGGGGGTGTTACAAAGACCACAAACAAAACTTCCACCCGGAAGTATCAAACCCCAACTAGATCCCCAATGATCTAGGCTTGGTCACCAAGACACCCAAGACTTCCCTTACAAACAAATGAATGAATAAAGATTGTTTGTTCAATCAAGCCCTAACCTAACCTAAAGACTTGATTGTAGTAGAAAGGGTAAAGATAAGAAGACCCTCGACACAATCACAAGAGTGGATTAAGTTCTTGTAATTCTTCCCTTGCAAGGAGATGTGTTCTTTCAAAGATGTTAGTGTGTTTAACTAAGAACACGAGATAGAATTAGAGGATTAGAGAGAAAAAATGTAGAGAGAAAGAGTAATGGCAAGGGTTGAAGAATACAAGAGCCAAGGGGGTATTTTAGGCCAAAACCCAAACTTGGGAAAAAATTAACGAGCCATGCACGTTGCCCACACGTCAACGCGTGGGTGACGCGCCAGAGGGTCTGTTGGAATTTTTCCCAAATCTTGGGTGTTGATCTAATAAATAACAAACCTTGCTAAACCCCCAATTGTACTTCACACTAAACCTTAACATTAATCAATCTAAGGTTTACCAACTCAAATAGCCAATTTGGAAAATATTTTTGTGAAGTGTTTATGAGAAAACCAAATACCAAGGGTAGAAGAGTAGAAAGGGTAATTTGGTTGGGGTAGAAAGGGTATTCCTCACATGGCATAAAATAGAAGAGAATATGCCATGGGATATTCCTCTATAGGGAAGAGTGAGAGAGGTTGGGTTAGGAAGTAACCATGGTTAGGTTAGAAGAGTGTGTAGAGAATAAACCATGGTTAGGTTAAATGGTACCAATGGAATATTCCATCCTTGGTGTGGTTAAGAGTTAACCATGGTTGGGTGAGAATGGGTGTGTAGAGAACTAACCATGGCAATTTGCATGAACGTGTTAATCGCCTTCGTGTGGAGTTAGATGAGGTTCAAAAGGCTCTTGATTTGAACCCGTCATGTTCGTCACTTAGGGATGAGCATGCCCACTATTTGTTAGCATTTAAAGAAGCATCTCTTGATGAGGAAAAGTTTCTAAAACAGAAAGCTAAGATTGAATGGCTTGATGCGGGTGATTTAAATATAGCTTACTTTCATAAATCTGTTAAATGTAGGAATGCTCGTAATCGGATAGAGATGGTTAGAGATCTATCTAACGTTGTTCATGAAGGTAATGCGGTTGCAGGTGCTTTTGTGTCACATTATGATCAATTTCTTGGTCTTGAAGGAGCTACCATTCCTTTAGACTCCCAAGATTTGTTCTATCGTGTTCTTGATGATGATAGGGCTGCTTTTATGGTTAGGGATGTATCAGATGCTGAAATTAAAAGTGCCTTATTTTCGATGGGTGATGATAAAGCTTCGGGGCCTGATGGTTTTACTTCAGCGTTTTTTAAGAAGGCGTGGGATATTGTGGGTGGTGACTTTACATGTGCTATTCGTGACTTCTTTTTAAATGGTAAGCTTTTAAAAGAGGCTAATCATACTATTATTGCTCTTATCCCTAAGGTGACTATGCCGATCAGGATTAATGATTATCACCCCATCTCTTGCTGTAACGTTATTTTTAAATGCATTAGTAAAATTATTGCTAATCGTATTAAGGGGATCTTGGGGATCTGGTCAGTATTAATCAATCAGCCTTTGTCCCGGATCGTAGGATTTCGGACAACATCTTGCTTACTCTAGAGCTCATGCGAAACTATCATACGAATTGTGGTCCTCCTAGATGCGCGTTTAAAGTTGATATTCAAAAGGCTTATGACACGGTTGATTGGGGTTTTCTTAGAACAAGTTTGGTAGGCTTTGGCTTCCATGCTACTATGATTGAGTGGATTATGGTTTGTGTTTCTACCACTTCTTATTCTGTGTATATTAATGGTGATCTCTACGGCTGTTTTAAGGGTAAGTGTGGCTTAAGGCAAGGCGATCCTTTATCTCCTTACTTATTCACTTTAGTAATGGAAGTGTTAATGCTTATATTGCAGCGTAGGGTGCTTAACTCAGAGGATTTTCAATACCACCATCGTTGTAAGCAGCAGCGTATTGTTAACCTCTGTTTTACGGATGATCGGTTCTTGTTTGCTAGGGGCCATCTTGCCTCTATGAGTGTTATTATGGATGCGATGGAAGAGTTCAAGAATGTATCAGGCCTAGTCCCTAGTATTCCTAAAAGTACAGCTTTTTTTCTGTAATCTCCCGATTGATGTCAAGTCGAGTATCCTTTATCTAATGCCATTTGCTGAAGGTACTTTGCCAGTCCGATATCTGGGTGTTCCTCTTATTTCCTCTAGGCTTTTATACCGGGACTGTAAAGTTATTTTTGAAAAGCTTGAGGACCGGCTTAATAATTGGCGTAATAAGTTTTTGTCTCTTGCGGGAAGGCATCAGCTTGTTAGATCAGTTCTTTCGTCTATGCATATTTATTGGGCCTCGGTTTTTATTCTTCCTGTTCGGATTATACATGATCTTGAACAGCTTATGAGGGGGTTTCTATGGTGCCAAGGTGAAAGGAAGAAAGGTAAGGCTAAAGTTGCGTGCCCCAAATGGAAGGAGGTTTAGGTATCCGTAGACTTGATGAATTTAATACTGCACTTATGGTTTCTCATATTTGGTGTATTTTAACTCGTAAGGAATCTCTATGGGTGCAATGGATTCATTCGTACAAATTAAATGATAGAAGTTTTTGGGATGTGCCATGTCATGGTGATATGAGTTGGGGATGGAGCAAATTACTTCAAATCAGATCTCGTGTACATCCTTATATTTGGCATAAAATCTACAATGGTAGGTTTACATCGATGTGGTTTGATATATGGGCAGCTGGATGCCCTTTGCGTGACACTCTTACAGTTAAAAATATCTTTAGATCTGGTTTGGCGCTTAATAATACGGTTAGTGACCTTATCTCTAATGGATCTTGGAGGTGGCCGACTGATTGGAGTGTTCGATTTCCTGCTATTGTGTCTATGCCTGTTCCTGATCTACATGAGTCTCGTGAGGATGTCATTGTGTGGCGTGATAGTAATGGCGAATTTCATCATTTTTTGGTTGCTATTGCATGGGAGTCTCTTCGTGTTAGAGCGGCTGTTGTGGATTGGTATCATGTTGTGTGGTTTTCCCATTGTATTCCTCGGCATTCAATTCACCTTTGGCTTGTGATCCGGGAAAAATTGAAGACGCAAGACCGGTTGAGGCAATGGGATGTTGGCCCTAATGTTGACTTAACTCTTTTGAGATGCCCCTTGTGTGATACGGTCTCGGATTCTCATTCTCACCTGTTTTTTGATTGCTCTTATTCTTCTCAGGTTTGGTCTCAGACTCGGGTCTTGTATGGTATGGACTCTATTTCTCCTCGGATGGATGATATTTTGGCGTTCCTTATCCCTATCTCCAAGGGACGCTCTGCTCAAAGTATTATTGCTCGTATTGTGTTGGCTGCTACAGCTTACTTTTTAAGGATGGAACGGAATATGAGATTGTTTAAGAAGAAGTCGTCAATGGCGGACCAGATTTTCCAAGCTATTTGCTCAACAGTCCGTTTGAAGTTGGTGACGTTCAGATTTAAGAAGATGACTACTAGATCTTTGTTGCTTATGGAGCGGTGGAAGGTGCCTTCTACGTGTATTATTCATGATGGGAGTGTCGGGTAAGGGCCATACTCTTTTTTCCTTCTCAGGGTTTTTCCCTGTGGGTTTTTCTCGAAAATGTTTTTTAAGGAGGCGGCCTTATTTCGATCTTTTGCTCCCATTTTGTTGCTGCTGGTATAGCGGGATGCTCGCCTGGTTTCAAGATGCATTTTTTGCTAGAGTTCGCTAATTTAGCATTTATTTCTAGTTACGGTGATTTGTAATTATAGCTAGGTGTCTTTTTGTGTTTATGGCATGTCATAAACACTAGCTTATCAAGCATTTTTGCTTGAGGTTAATGCGGTACTTCAGCCGCATTCCATTTGTACCTAACATTTTTTTGGTTAATATATTTACCGGGGTAACTCCCTTTACAAAAAAAAACCATGGTTGGGTTAGAAGTGAATCATGGTTGGGTTAAAGGGATATCAGACGGAATATTCCTTCCTTGAAGAAGAGGGTGAGTGAAAGGTTGGGATGTGAAAGTGTCTAAGGAATATAAGAGTTGGTTTGTGTGTGTGTAAAGGAATATGTAAGTATGGATGTGATGGGGAGCCTTGTCTGTGTAGAGAATGAGATGGTTGTGAGTAGTGTGTGTATTTTGAAAATAAAGGTGTTGGGAGTGTAAGGAATATGTTTTAGAGATGGGATGTGTATAGGAAGTGAATTGTATGTGTAAGGAATATGTAAGGGGGATGTGATGGGGAGCCTTGTGTGTGTATATGGAGAGTATGTGAGTAGTGTGTGTGTGTGTGTGTGTGTGTATAAGAAAGGTGTATGAGAAATGTATAAAGTGAAGGGAATATTGTAAGAGAGAATATTGTGTGGGCGTTTGTGAGGAGACAAAGGTACCCTTTTGTAAGGAGGTGTAAGGGAATATGTAAGAGGTTGTTGGGAAAGGATTTTGGGAAGGATTGTGGGAGATTTGGTGGTTTTGTCTTTTGTGAAAATGTGTTTAAGAAATAATCTAATTGTCATTAGGAAGAAAAGGTTTAGACAATTAAGATTATGAATTGAGAAAATCATAGGTTACTTATTATTCCAAGTGACACAACGTCAAGAATCCATAGTTTCATAACTCGTGACTTTCCACGATTCGACGTATTCAACTAACAGGTACAAACAAGTTAAGTGCTTTGCCTTGATGTAAAGCATAACCCAAGCGGGAAAAGATGCGTTTGCGCAAAGTAACCTTTGACTTAGTTTGACCAATAAGGGAGTAATCCCGTTACGTGATTAGAGAAGCCGTAACCACAGGATATGAGCATATGTGTAACACCTAAAATCTGAAAGCAAGTGAAATGACCAAAATGCCCCTACATGTTTAAAAATTTATTAAAAGCTTATTAAAGTACCAAATAAATCCTAAACTCCTAACAATGCATAAGTTATGATACCAAACATTTTTAACAATTTCATTTAACATTTATACAAGTGGAAAATTACCAAAATACCCCTTATAGGGCCGAATGAAATAAAATGAATTTTAAAGAGATTTAAAATGATTTAAACTTGGTAAATAAGGAAGATAATCACCAAGAATATTTTGTTAACCTATAATCACGAAATTCTGGTCTCTTCCCCCCCTCATCACACGGCCTCCCATTTTAAAAAGTCAAACCATACCTTTTCTCCACAAACCCTAATTGCCGATCCAAAATAAACACACCAAAGAATTCTCCTAAGCCTCCATTCGACCACCCCATAATTCCTAAGAATTTTTCTGTGATCAAACAACATCCAAAGAGTCCTAGAAAAATACCCTTTTGAATTTTTGAAGCTTGGTTCGATCGTGGCACATTTTTCCTTTTGTCGAGCACTATAAACAAGGTAAATTCGTTATGTTTCATACGACCTCTTATAAATTCATTTTATATTTTTCCTGAGTTCCTTACATCATATATGATATTCGAAAAATGATTAAAAGGTTTGTTGGTCGCGTTTGTTCTCGTGGGAATTTTTGGTGTCGTATTATCCAATTCAAGAGGTGTAATTCGTCCAGCCTATTCTATTTGTTCCAGATCTGGTCTGGTATTTTTCTCACGTCTCTTACATCATATAAGTCTCAAATAAAATGTTCTAATCGATCCATGCATGCTCTATAACGTTTTGGTGAATTAAACCCTAAAAACGCAACAAAACTCTATATCATTGTATATGAATTTTCTGGATATGAATGATAATTTTTATGAACTTCATATATTAATTATGATCTCGTGAAAATATGGGTTTGAATTATAGAAGCTTAAATCTCGTGTTGTGATTTATTTTATAAATCGGCTAATTAAGAAAACAATGAAGAAAATAAAAGAAACCCTAAATCGAATTAGGGTTAGGGTTTTTATGTTTGGATCTGGTAATTAATGCATAATAATGATTGAGTAATGATTGTATAATGATGGCATAATGATTTTATGAAATTAGGGTTTGGTTTTGGTAACTTTAAAATAAATCCGATTGGAAAATAAAGTACAAGGGTGTGTTTTGCCAACTTTGAAACATCTGGGATATTTTTGTAAGATCATATATATCAGTAGGAATATGGGAAAAATATAACTTGAGGGTTCTAAGTGTAAATATTACAAGAAGTGAGTTAATTGTATTTAATTGGTGCGATTTGTAATTAATTAAAGTAGAGGGACTAAAAGTGTAATTTCTGGAAACTTGGGACTGATTTGAGTAATAAAATATATTCAGGGGGTTTTGTGCTAATTTGGTAATTTAATGGCTTAATATGTAATTATTGATAATTAAAAGTTGAAATTGTAAGTTAAAGGGTTAAATATGTAACTTTGATAACTTGAAGGACTTAAAGTGTAAATTGTGAATACTTGAAGGTATATTAGTATAACATGATAAAATAAGGGATTATTATGTAAAATGGATAAGTTAAGGGTTTAATGTGTAACTTTGAATACTAAAAGGTTTAAAGTGTAATTTTGGAAAGTAAAGGGTTAAAATGTAAAGTTATGAAACCCTAAGGACCAAATGTGTAAATATGTTAAAAGATACTTTGATTCCATTAATAATGATTCAACTTTCTAATTATGGAAACTTTCTAAAAGTGGAAACTTACTATTTATGGAAACCTGTTAAAAGTGGAAAGTCACTTTAAATGGAAAGTTACTAAAACTGGAAAGCCGACTAAAATGAGAAATCTGAATTGAATAAGTTATTAATAATAAGCCGATCATTAATTCGTGTAGATTCGCTGAAGAAGGAGTTTTGCTTCCGACCTTTATGTTTTCTGTCATGTTTGCACTTGCGGTTTAAGGTACAGATATTCTGACCTTTCTCAAAAGGTTTCTCATGATCTTTTTCATATTCTGATCCGTTAGTTCCCGAATTGATGCCATTGCTATGATCCCCTTTGCTTGAACCTTCTCTGTTGATCCCACTTGATATGACCTCCGTTATGAACCTATGCTATGAAAACCTTCTTAATGATACCATGGAAATGTTTTGAGAAGAACTGATTTGAAAAGATGTTTATAAATGATGCTAAATTTCTTTTTAAAAGAAAGGTTATTTAACTTTCATGAACCCTATATTTTGAAAGACCATTTTTATGAAAACTGTTTTAAAAGATTATTTAAATTGGACTTTTAATAGAAACTTTTGAAACGGACTTTTGAACTGAACCATGAATTGATTTTTGAATATGAACCTTGACCTGATGAACTCTGAATGGACCTTGACTATTATTTCTGATATGATTTTGAGATGACTTTGAGATAAACCTTTGCTATATGACCTTTTGTATGACTTTGAGACCTGACTCTTAGTTTGATACCCGAGCCATTTATGTTTCCCTACCTATGGAGGTACCATAGGCATGTCTGTGATGCACCACTGGCATGACTCATGTGTGGGTGAGTGATTTCTCACGCCGTCCCTTTTTATGATTATTATTATGGCCATTATGACTTTGAGTATATGACTTTGAGATTGACTTTGAGTAAGGGGGCGTATGGATTGCAATCCTAGATCTGTTCTGTTTAGTGGATTTAACTATGACTTTGAGTTGACTTTGAGGTGACTGGTGCTGTGTGCAATACACGCCTTTCACAATTTCTGGGAGCTAGCTACTCCACCCATTTGATACATGAGGACACCCCTCATATTATCTGGTTGCCTGAGAGGTATCCCCTCTGATTGTGAGATTATGACTTTGAGATTATGACTTTGAGAATTATGACTTTGAGATTTATGACTTTGAGTTTCTGGGCTCGTGGTAGATGACTATCCTTTCTTCTTTATATTCTATCACTCTTTTATCTATTCCTTATTCTATTTCCCCAATGCACTATGTTTCAGTTCTGTTTCATTATCATTGCTTTGTATATGTATCTGTTCACTGGGCTTTTTAAGCTCAGCCGCATTTCCTTTTCCTGCGGCAGGTTTTAGTAGGAAGCTGGTTATGGGAAGAGAGTGTGACTGGATTTAGAAGACTATGCTTTGGACTAGAGACGATTAGATGAAGTTTCACTTTATTAGACATAGTATTTATTGTTTTGTAACCTTGTAGTTTCAGATTTTCATTTGTAACCCTGAATTTCGTTATATGTATGAATCATATGCTTGTGTTTGTTCTGATATGTCACTGTAATGTAATACTTCTACCCTTATCGGGTTGGGGTGTTACAATTATGGTATCAGAGACCAGGCTGCGATTCGTAATACATTTACCCTTGACCTGTGAAGTTTGGACCCCTAAGTTTCCACTGTAGGCGCTCATAAGACAACCTTTGAAACTTTACATTAGGATTCCCCATAGGAACCCAAGTTATTACCGGTGAGGAATGGGTAGACTAAGACATTTATGTAAGTATCATTTGCTTCCGTATCACTCTGATCGTGCCTTTGCTCTTAGATAAGCCTTATAAGGACCTTTGTTTCAGAAGTTAGAAGTTTTGCAACTTAAGCTTAGTAACCAAGTAAGTTTGGAATACCTCGGGAGGCTACCTGGATACCTTACACATTTAAGTTTCACTTTCAGATTTTGATCTCCGCCTCCGATTTGTTTGATAAGCTGTTTGACACCTTTTTGGACCATATCGTAGGTCATTCAACCGCAATGTGTTCGACACATTCTGTGAATTCATTACTTATGATGAGTATGAATGTATCATCCGATACTACTTAACTCTGTATGATCCATTATTACTCCTATGAGAATTTTGGTAATTATGAACCACGAATATAAGACGTTTTGTTTCCTCTCTTTGAATGATGAACCTTGTTCTGCCAACCATTTCCTTTGGAAGGGTATGATGTAAATACTATCTCTATATGGATTTGTTAACTAAGCATGATGATGCTGATAACTGAGATTCTGTACCTCTCACAATTGACGATTATACAATATTCGTATTACCAATGATACACATCCTACCTGCTACTTATGCTAAGAAGCTAAACGAAATTCCCACACATTGAACTGTTCGTTTATCCATCCCAACATTTTGTTGAACCATGTACTTGACTCTAATATATGAACTATCTGTATGATTTGACGAATGTATTCACTCTATGAATCCTTTGACTTTGAGATGTCTGATTGTACGGTCTTTTGGACTAAATGGCTATTCGTGAAGATACCATAGACTACCATATCTGAAATGTGACCTTAAAAATCTGCTTCACCCTATTCCATTATGATGACTCTCTACATCTGCTAAAATTTCTGTCACTATGGAAACACCTACCCCAAACTCATGTGATTACCAAGTTGTCCTGAAAACCATTATTATCAACCCTTGGAAAGTTCTAC
Source organism: Artemisia argyi (assembly GCA_030686995.1). Taxonomy (NCBI): domain Eukaryota; kingdom Viridiplantae; phylum Streptophyta; class Magnoliopsida; order Asterales; family Asteraceae; genus Artemisia; species Artemisia argyi. The sequence continues at coordinate 20,909 of JARVZY010002608.1, forward strand.
TATTGGGAAATATTTTGTCATACGAAGATTTTCCGGTATTCTCTGATGAACCTTTTGGTACTCCTTCCTGCTAGGAAGTAGAGTGGGCATTTAACTGATCTCAGTTGAAGAAACCATGGTGCTATAAAAGTTGAGTATTTGAAGGAACTGATGGAATATGATTTTTGTTAACCCTTGTGATTCTCTTTGGATGCTCTCGTTTGTTTATGAAGAAGAACAAGAGAAGTATGCGATGACGTATCGACTATCGTGAACTTAAACGTACCACCATCAGCAATCATTATCTGTTTCCGCGTATCAATGATTAATTTGTTTTTCCTTTGAACCCCGCATTTGATTGCATCATTTTAGATTTGAAGGACTGAAGAAGCAACCACAAAAACTTCTAAGAAGGGGGTTAACTAACCGAGAGTAACCTTTGGGAAGTATTTCAGTTCCTGAAGAAGAAAGAAGGCGATGTGAAAATTTCCTGAGATGATTTCTGAAATTGCCTTTGCACTCGTTACCACATTTGTGAGTTTGAATGATGCCAATGGTGTTGGCTAGAATAATCATGTTTTCGCGTGTTTTGGACAAATTGTCATAGTATGATATTGTGTTGTGTTCTAAAACGAAAGAAGAACATAGAGATTATTGGTGAGACGACCCTTTGTTCTGGAAGAGAAATTTGATTGACGTTCAGAAAGCATAATAGACAACACTACCCTGTATAATGTAAAGACAGAGCTTTCACAAGAAGGACCAAGATCGAAGATCGTTATCGGAGTTAGAAACTTGGTGGAAGAGTCGTAGAAGATGGTTGCGACAAGCACTACCATGGAAGAAGCATACAAGAAGAAGTGAGGAACTGGGATAGTGCTCAATCATACATCATGCAACACGTGAAGATTTCAGTTTGGGCACCAAGACACCTAGACCAAAGAAGACGAACCATTCAACACACAACCTGGAGTCGACAACAACATCATGTACCTTAAAACCTGGAGCCATGACAGAAGACCTGTCGAAGACACGCAGTGTTGTTTCTCTATTCATTTTAGTTGTACTAAGATGAATTGAGAGCAGAAGCAGACCTGCGGATGGAGGGATGCACAGTGATCGTGTCAGAGACTGCCGCTACGACGCCACAGTACCAAGAAGAGTTGCTGAAGGCTTGAGGAACCAGACTCGAATTTTAAATTCTCTTAATCATGAGGTAAGACGGACAAGAATAAACAGACTACTCCAACTTGGAAGAAATTTTGAAATTTGTATTTGAGTGGACGGATTTTGAAGCGGACATTGTGTTTAGACGAGATGATTCTGTAAAGGATTGACGCTATTGATGACGTACCTTAATTTTGAATGACATTCTCGGATCTCCGTTACTCTTCGAGTAATTTTCGTTCTCTTAGTTATGTTGTTTGATTTTGGTGACCTCTGAGACTATAGGTGGACTAGGTGGATTTAAATAAGTTTGGGTGTTCACGACTTGAGATAAAGTATGATCATCATGAGGGCATATGTATATGATGCCAGTAGTATGACGCCTGGCCAACGTGATAATACTTACATCATATAACGTGCACTTATGGTGGGCATGTGATATTTCGAGGAGTGCCTTAGAAGCTTTAGAATTCTGGCATCTGATCAAGATCATCTGAGTTTAGTGAGACTTTAGGTTCATTCTACCTATACGTTTGATATGCTGTCCTTGTTATACGATTCGATACGTTTGGACTCTCGACACGTGTTTTGCTAATCTTTGCAACTTCTGATAAGGATCTTATGTTCCATTATGAAATTCTGCCGTTGACGATATCTAACGATATGCTTTCTGTCCATATACGATTCGCATTCGTGAAGTTGTTCATTATGATTTGCTATGAGTAAAGTATGTGATTGCGGACTTTGAGGAAATGATCCCTGTTTGTTTCTGAGAATACCTTTGGAAGGTTATCTAAAAGCCGTGACTATTTGAGAAGCTGAAGAGTTAAACCGTATATTACCCCATGTTTGCTACAATTCAATGTATTCTCATCTGATTCGCCTAATCAATTCGATGAAAATCCTATGTATTTTTATACCTCTTCCTGGAGAATTCGTTTATCATCCGTTATGTTTGGTATATTATCCTTTTGATTCAAATTCAGTATGATATGCCTTTCTGAGAAATCTGAAACTGTTTTGACAATAGTTACGAGTCATGAGAAACTAATTGGTCTGAAGATCTTTTCGGAAGAACCTCCCCGAGCGTGAGAATGTTTGTAATGACCTTTTGCGGTTTACTACGACTTCGTCTAACTTTGCGACTTCAAATTTCGAGGACGAAATTTTTCTTTTTAGAGGGGAAGAAGTTGTAACACCTAAAATCTGAAAGCAAGTGAAATGACCAAAATGCCCCTACATGTTTAAAAATTTATTAAAAGCTTATTAAAGTACCAAATAAATCCTAAACTCCTAACAATGCATAAGTTATGATACCAAACATTTTTAACAATTTCATTTAACATTTATACAAGTGGAAAATTACCAAAATACCCCTTATAGGGCCGAATGAAATAAAATGAATTTTAAAGAGATTTAAAATGATTTAAACTTGGTAAATAAGGAAGATAATCACCAAGAATATTTTGTTAACCTATAATCACGAAATTCTGGTCTCTTCCCCCCCTCATCACACGGCCTCCCATTTTAAAAAGTCAAACCATACCTTTTCTCCACAAACCCTAATTGCCGATCCAAAATAAACACACCAAAGAATTCTCCTAAGCCTCCATTCGACCACCCCATAATTCCTAAGAATTTTTCTGTGATCAAACAACATCCAAAGAGTCCTAGAAAAATACCCTTTTGAATTGTTGAAGCTTGGTTCGATCGTGGCACATTTTTCCTTTTGTCGAGCACTATAAACAAGGTAAATTCGTTATGTTTCATACGACCTCTTATAAATTCATTTTATATTTTTCCTGAGTTCCTTACATCATATATGATATTCTAAAAATGATTAAAAGGTTTTTTGGTCGCGTTTGTTCTCGTGGGAATTTTTGGTGTCGTATTATCCAATTCAAGAGGTGTAATTCGTCCAGCCTATTCTATTTGTTCCAGATCTGGTCTGGTATTTTTCTCACGTCTCTTACATCATATAAGTCTCAAATAAAATGTTCTAATCGATCCATGCATGCTCTATAACGTTTTGGTGAATTAAACCCTAAAAACGCAACAAAACTCTATATCATTGTATATGAATTTTCTGGATATGAATGATAATTTTTATGAACTTCATATATTAATTATGATCTCGTGAAAATATGGGTTTGAATTATAGAAGCTTAAATCTCGTGTTGTGATTTATTTTATAAATCGGCTAATTAAGAAAACAATGAAGAAAATAAAAGAAACCCTAAATCGAATTAGGGTTAGGGTTTTTATGTTTGGATCTGGTAATTAATGCATAATAATGATTGAGTAATGATTGTATAATGATGGCATAATGATTTTATGAAATTAGGGTTTGGTTTTGGTAACTTTAAAATAAATCCGATTGAAAAATAAAGTACAAGGGTGTGTTTTGCCAACTTTGAAACATCTGGGATATTTTTGTAAGATCATATATATCAGTAGGAATATGGGAAAAATATAACTTGAGGGTTCTAAGTGTAAATATTACAAGAAGTGAGTTAATTGTATTTAATTGGTGCGATTTGTAATTAATTAAAGTAGAGGGACTAAATGTGTAATTTCTGGAAACTTGGGACTGATTTGAGTAATAAAATATATTCAGGGGGTTTTGTGCTAATTTGGTAATTTAATGGCTTAATATGTAATTATTGATAATTAAAAGTTGAAATTGTAAGTTAAAGGGTTAAATATGTAACTTTGATAACTTGAAGGACTTAAAGTGTAAATTGTGAATACTTGAAGGTATATTAGTATAACATGATAAAATAAGGGATTATTATGTAAAATGGATAAGTTAAGGGTTTAATGTGTAACTTTGAATACTAAAAGGTTTAAAGTGTAATTTTGGAAAGTAAAGGGTTAAAATGTAAAGTTATGAAACCCTAAGGACCAAATGTGTAAATATGTTAAAAGATACTTTGATTCCATTAATAATGATTCAACTTTCTAATTATGGAAACTTTCTAAAAGTGGAAACTTACTATTTATGGAAACCTGTTAAAAGTGGAAAGTCACTTTAAATGGAAAGTTACTAAAACTGGAAAGCCGACTAAAATGAGAAATCTGAATTGAATAAGTTATTAATAATAAGCCGATCATTAATTCGTGTAGATTCGCTGAAGGAGTTTTGCTTCCGACCTTTATGTTTTCTGTCATGTTTGCACTTGCGGTTTAAGGTACAGATATTCTGACCTTTCTCAAAAGGTTTCTCATAATCTTTTTCATATTCTGATCCGTTAGTTCCCGAATTGATGCCATTGCTATGATCCCCTTTGCTTGAACCTTCTCTGTTGATCCCACTTGATATGACCTCCGTTATGAACCTATGCTATGAAAACCTTCTTAATGATACCATGGAAATGTTTTGAGAAGAACTGATTTGAAAAGATGTTTATAAATGATGCTAAATTTCTTTTTAAAAGAAAGGTTATTTAACTTTCATGAACCCTATATTTTGAAAGACCATTTTTATGAAAACTGTTTTAAAAGATTATTTAAATTGGACTTTTAATAGAAACTTTTGAAACGGACTTTTGAACTGAACCATGAATTGATTTTTGAATATGAACCTTGACCTGATGAACTCTGAATGGACCTTGACTATTATTTCTGATATGATTTTGAGATGACTTTGAGATAAACCTTTGCTATATGACCTTTTGTATGACTTTGAGACCTGACTCTTAGTTTGATACCCGAGCCATTTATGTTTCCCTACCTATGGAGGTACCATAGGCATGTCTGTGATGCACCACTGGCATGACTCATGTGTGGGTGAGTGATTTCTCACGCCGTCCCTTTTTATGATTATTATTATGGCCATTATGACTTTGAGTATATGACTTTGAGATTGACTTTGAGTAAGGGGCGTATGGATTGCAATCCTAGATCTGTTCTGTTTAGTGGATTTAACTATGACTTTGAGTTGACTTTGAGGTGACTGGTGCTGTGTGCAATACACGCCTTTCACAATTTCTGGGAGCTAGCTACTCCACCCATTTGATACATGAGGACACCCCTCATATTATCTGGTTGCCTGAGAGGTATCCCCTCTGATTGTGAGATTATGACTTTGAGATTATGACTTTGAGAATTATGACTTTGAGATTTATGACTTTGAGTTTCTGGGCTTGTGGTAGATGACTATCCTTTCTTCTTTATATTCTATCACTCTTTTATCTATTCCTTATTCTATTTCCCCAATGCACTATGTTTCAGTTCTGTTTCATTATCATTGCTTTGTATATGTATCTGTTCACTGGGCTTTTTAAGCTCAGCCGCATTTCCTTTTCCTGCGGCAGGTTTTAGTAGGAAGCTGGGTTATGGGAAGAGAGTGTGACTGGACTTAGAAGACTATGCTTTGGACTAGAGACGATTAGATGAAGTTTCACTTTATTAGACATAGTATTTATTGTTTTGTAACCTTGTAGTTTCAGATTTTCATTTGTAACCCTGAATTTCGTTATATGTATGAATCATATGCTTGTGTTTGTTCTGATATGTCACTGTAATGTAATACTTCTACCCTTATCGGGTTGGGGTGTTACAATATGGATGCTTTCACGTGATCTTACGTGAAATATATAAGCTCCCTAAGTTTAGAAAAGCATTGGCTAGAGGCAAGAGTTTTTTTTTTGAGTAAAAGGTCAAAAGACCCGGTAAATATATTACTCTAAAAAAGCGTTTAAATAAATATGATATAGGAGATTCCCCATATCTCAGCCCGTTATATAGGCGAAAGCTTGCATAACAAGATACTATCTATTTTCCAAAAGGAAAAGAAACCAATACTCAAATGATAACAAAAGACAATGACAAAATAACTTACTTCCTAAGACCTTGAAGCTTAGTGCCGTACATGGCATTAAAAACATCTAAATTCCCTGGAAGATCATAAACCTGCTGCGCATAGTCATCATAATCATATCCATCATAGTCATATTTACGTTCGTGACCCCCACCAAATAGATTAACGGATTCATCAAACGTGTTAACAACCTCCTCATCATCACTATCAGACACAACGACATCTCCCACTTTAGAAAATGGGTTAACCCTCTTAGTAGAAGAAGTAACTAGGCTTTGAAGTCCCAACCTGTTCCTTTTCATTCAGATCACGCACAAGGGGTTCTTTTGATGTAGTAGCAGACTTTGAAGACCCATCCTCTTTAGCTTCCTCAGTACTTCCAGACTTCACCTCCAAAGTCACTTCCTTAGTAGGAATACCAAAATCATCAGTATCAACCATATTAAGTGCATCAAACTGATTTGATGTAACAATCTTTGCTCACTAGTACTCTGCACATCAGCATTCTTCTTCTTGTTGGCATCCACTTTCTTGGGCTTAGGAGGAGGTGCTTTGGGTCTATATTGTATCTTCTTACCCACACTAGGCTTTGTAAAACCTCATTTATTAGGACCAGATTGACCACCACTATTACTCTTCTTCTTATAATTGACCGTTTGGAAACCATCATAAACACTCGGTGTAGGTTGAGTAGTAGTTGTGACACAATTAGGACAATCAACAAGAGCATGACCATTTACCTTACAGTTATCACAACGAGGCGGTTTCCACTCATATTCAACCCTAATCTTCTTTATAGTCGAGCCCGTCCCATCAAGCAAAGGTATTTCAACAGTAATGCTATCCCTAATCACCTCATCCGGTTAGAGGCAAGAGTTAGAAAACATGAGTTGGTATTTTCCCATAAACGGGTGTTTTAAAAGTTGGATCTCTCTAATCCCAAAACTCGTTTCGAGTGTTCTCAATTAAGCACATAACATATTCATACCTGTATTGAAAGATCCACACTTGTCGGGTTAGGGGAAAGCCAACTTTCAAAATTCGTCCAAACCATACAGTAGCATGGCGCATCAGCCACGCATCAACGCGTGGCTAGCGCGCCAGGAGCAGTTATGTAGTTCGGGGAAGTTTGGATACCATTTGTTATTTTATGTGTTTCGAAGGTTTATTTGTCATCATTAAAACATTAGGAGATCTTTTTTTTTCGGTAAAGGGAGATCTTGAAAATGTTGCCTCAACATTTCGATAATTAAACTGATATGTACTAAGTAGACATGACATAATGGTAGATGGGTAAAAATGGATAGCTTTTTCAACAAGCAACATTTCTAGTTAAATAAAATTCTATCTTAAGGTACTTGTTTGCCTAATGCCTATTAACAGTCATTAAAATATATAGATGCAATGTTGGTCAGTTGCAGCGGTGCTCTTGTTAACCAAAGCAGGATCCATGTTCACATTGTAGCATATAATTCATTTATAAAACTATTATTAAGGTGATCAGTTACAAAGCTCATATTCAAATTTACCTCACAATAATATATTAAGATGGTGAGACAGAACTCTTGGTTAATATATTTTACCAGGGTGCAGGATTACTCCCCTTTACTGTGACACCCCCAAAATTTACAACGCAGCGGAATACCAATTTGGGTGTCACTTCATAGTTCATACACATAAGTTACATAAAATGACCTCAAAAGAGACGTTTAATAAAATATCACATTCGATTTGATAAATCAGAGTACAAAGGTCCCAACAATTTCTATTTAAAAGTTAAGTTACAAGAATTAAAAACATGACACATATGTATATTTTAACGATAAAAAGTTATCGAATGTGTAGAAAACAATTCCTTCAATATTTGATATCCACGCGACTCCGATTTCTCCCAATGCTCAGCTAGCAAATAATACCTGAGAAAATACATGCTAAAAAGTCAACATAAAGTTGAGTAAATTCATAGAGTTTAATATGTAATTAGTTGAATACAAGTATAATTTATCAATAGACATATAACAAATATATGTCGGGAAATAAGATTTACAGCATTGAGCTTACGAAACCGAACCTTGACTATGTCTAAATGATGCCCCGCACAAGGGTAATCTTGCCAATTACCCTAAATTCTCAATATTATATGTCCGTTTGACCCACAGATGTCAAATGAGCGCTACTCACCCGGACAGGCTTGTCAAGCCAAATATGCATATTTATAATACTAGCGTTCACACAAAATTAACGGTTCATGATGGGGACTTAAGCTAGAATACTCAATGTCAGATGTCCATAAATCATACAATCGGGTCTAGCATACCAAAAGCTACTTGTATTCAATTTGCAAAAACTAGCATGTATCCCCCTCGCGAGATTTTTAAAACATTTAAATAAGTAAAGGCGAGGCTATGAACTCACCTTAAGAGCAACGAGATCAGAAGTAAAATGGATCTTCGGACGAGTACGAAGCGTCTAAGCACAACCTAAAAGACGTGACGCGACTTAGAATGATAAAGAAGAGCGATATGAAAAAGTAAATCAAATGAATACGAGATATGTTTCCGAGATAAGCATGGCATTGCACTAAGACTTAACCCAAGGTATTTTCACTCTAAGATTGATATTCGACCAGGTCTTATAGGTAATAAAACACCTACCAAGTTTCATCTCTCAATTCTTATTTTACCTATGTGTATCTACACGTTTTAGAGTTCAAGACAAGACGTAAAATATTAAATTCTGGATTTGACTTTATTTTATAGACCCCTAACTCCTAATCTATAAATGATATGAATACAAGACCTTCACCCCTGGAAAGCCCTTTGAGTCTAGTTTTCAAAAATCCAGGTCTCAACTTCTGAAAGATTAAGAATCATGTGAAAAGACTATTTTACCCCTGAACATCCAACCCATAATATTTTCTGAATTTTAATCTCTTACGAAAATGGCCATAAATCCTAAACCATGATAGCAATTTAAGTGAGACCAATTGGAGGTGTTAGACAAAGATGTCTACTACTAAGACATCTTTTAAAACCCAACACTATAGCACAAAAATCTGGAGTTAAACTCCTTTTTGAAACAGTAGTTCAGAACTGACTAGTTTTCGTAAAATGACCAAATCTCCCTCATCCGGAGGAATTGGTAAACCCTCCAATTAGCCACATGGTCCTCATATGTTTTACCCTTCACCAATGTAAAAACCTAGTAGCCCCTAGTTCAAAATTTATTAATTACAAGTGAAACAATCTGTATTACAATTTCTGGGTACACACTAAATATGTTTCCACGGTTTTGGTCGTATCTCGACCATCCGGAATAGTTGTTTTTCCGGCCAACTCGCCACTAGGACCTGAGATATTATACTATCCATTTATGAAAAGCTTCAGTAGGCTCTAAGCCAAAAATTTACCAATAACATACAAACAATCTGCAAGTTACCTATTTTTACTAGTTTTACTAATTTGGGCATAACTTGGTCATCCGGAGGAGATAAAAATTCCTCCAACTCGCCACTTGAAGCTTAGACCTATATCTATCTAAAAATGTAATTTAATCATAGGCTCCAGGCCAAAAATTAATGGGAAAACCCACGTTTTTCTACTGATGTAAAAACAGTCCCATCAAATCCAACTAAACCTATTCTAAACTCATCCAAAACATCATCGATCATCATGCAATGCCACACTAATCATCACAAACAACTCAAGAACACTAAAACTCATCAAAATCAGAAAACCCATAATTAATTAAATAATAAAAAAACCATTTGCATGTGAAGAAATCCAAAGAAAATGATAAGATTGACTTACAAGAAGTGAAAAATCACCAACAACCTTTTTAGGGCTTGATTAAACACGACCAAGAGACACCACCACAAGCTTGGACCTTCTCTTCTACTCTTCAAATCAAGCTTGAGGGCTGTGGAGATGGCTCTAAAATAACCTTGAGGAAGACATCAAGAAAACACCAAGAAACACCAAGAAAACCCTTCCAAACTTCGATTCAAAACACCATCTTTTTCAAGGACCATGAAGCGAATGTTTTGGAGATGATTTTATGATCAAAATTAGGCTGAGATGGTGGTGTTGTTGTGGTGATTTCGGCAGCAAAGAGGAGAAGGAGGGAGTTGGATGGTTATGAAGGTTGGTGAGATTTGCATGTAAAGAAAACCTTGAAAATGAAAAATGAAGAGTGTTGGTGTATTAAAAAGGAGGGGGTCCGGTTTTGGGGGCTCCAAGGGTGTATTTTCTTTTATTTCTTTTGTAAAAAAAAAGCATAAGTATCAAATGTATGACAAATATAAGTGTTGGAGTGGATTATGTAAGGTAATGAGTAGTTTTTAGGGGTTTTAAGTGGTAATTTGGAAAGGTGAAGAGTGGTGAATAACCCAAGATTGAAAAATAAAGATAAGGATCAGATTTTAATAATATTGGATTAATATTTGGTGTATTAGTGTGTTTGTGTGGTTTAAAGCAAGCGTATGGTCTTAAAAACGCGAATTACGCAGTACCGGGTGACCTGAAAACGTGAATTTTAGAAAAGTGTTATAAAAATATTTTGAAATTGTTATGAAGTGTTAAAATGGCTAATTTTAATATTTCATGAGAGCCTTGAGTTTATCAGAGTGTTTAAACTTCGTCAAAAATGAAACCGTGAGTCGAAAACACGTTTGGTGACACCGGTTCTTGATAAAAATGACGTAAGCTATAAAAATGACACGACAAGTATAAAACTCTTTAGTAAATATGAAATAGTTTAAAAATTCATAAATATGTAAATTATCATAGTCTAGAGTTGGTTCGCTTTGTTAAAACCTTAAAACGTAAATTTAAATCGCGTAAAACGTAAAAGGTGCAAGGTTTATGTAAAATTGGAAAAATTAAATTAGGACTTTTAAAATAGGATTGTAAGGAACCAAAAATGCATAAAAAGTGTAGAGTGGGCATAGTATTGTGTTGGTTGAATTAATTGAACGAGTCATGACGTACGCGGATAACTTCTGACGAAGTTAATTATAAAAAAAAATAGAATAGTTAAATAAATAATAAAAATATTAAAATTAATGACATGAAATTTTAGAAATGTCACATTTACCCAAAAAAAAACAGGATTCTTGGACCTAAACATACATACCTGCAGTAAACAATACTGGCATGCAAGAAGATGAACTCATTGCAAGGGGTGTACAAAATCTTCAATTAAAGCAATAAGCCAACAGAGCCTACCAAAATTTCAAAAGATTAGAAGATACATAAAGCTGCTAAGATTTTCTATTCCAGAAATTCAATCTGAATGGCCATTTCCAATACACAAAGTCAATTTGGAAAGCATATTCCAAATAATACATGAAATTTTGACCCATAATATAATTAATAAAAAGGATGATTTGGATTATGTTTTATCTTTAAGGATCAAATTGCCCATGGTGTATTTTTAAGGCATTAGTCTCTTATGCGTTTTGAAAAGGAATTTCCATATAGTTTTTTATAACACATTATCAGTCCCTTACAAAAGTAGATATGCCTTTTCAGTTCAAAGTTGGGTTAATCAGCCAACACAAATGTTTAAGAGGCCGTCTATAAATGATAATAAAACCTCAAGAATTAAAACTGCAACGTACAATTTGACCCGTCTGCCATTCTGTTATACCTAACTTAACTAGTCATTCTTCCTTATTTAACTTCTATTCAAATTTTTTTCAGCATAGATATAGTAGTAATTGGTTATATTAGAGAACAAAAAATAATGCTCTAATATTTATAACTAATGATATAAAGTGCATAATGAAATGAGAGAAAATAGTCCTAAAAAAACCCTAAATCCTCTGGAGAAAATGGCGACTTCCCCCTCCCTACAATTCTGGTCGATCTCCTTCAAATTTCTTGATTCTTATGCTTAATAACACTTCTTCTATTGTGGATTAATCTGAGTATTACATCCCTTTAGACGATTTTTTATTTTGTTGCTATTTCAAGAAGTTAGGGTTTTGATTTATTTTTTTCTTTAGAGATTCACTGTCTTCTTTTTATTGGGTTTGTTATGCTGAATTGCAATTACTTGTTTAGAATGTGAGTCGGTTAGGGGTTTTGATGGGCTAAACCCTTGTTAGGGTTTTGTTATTTATATCCCTTCCTGTTTGTTGCTGCTGCTGTGATTTATTGTAGGTGTGATCTAGGGTTTTTTAGGGTTTCTTTTGTTTAGGGTATCGTTATTATTGTTTTGTGTTAAGGTTCATGATGTCTGGTGGTGGTAAAACTGGTGATAAGGGTTCTTATGACATGTTGAAATCTGGAACGATCCAATGTAATTCAGGTTTGCTTGGTGATGCTCCCATATTAAAATATGTGTTAAGGAAGGCGGTTCCATATGTAGGACAATAATCTGGGTTGAATACGTTGAATGTTTCACATGAGGTCTCGTCATCAGAGGGTGTTGTGAAAGATTCGTTATTGAGTGGTCTCGCTGCTAAGATAAAAAACGTGGATGGTAAGATATTGGGTAGAGACGGTAAAGTTATGAAACCCTATTGTACGGTTAAATTTGCTGATCATGTTGAGGAATCGTCTAAGAATCAGTCGGTTGGGGTTGAGGAGAATTTTCATGGAACGATTAAAGCTGTTATGGCTACTCTAACTCCAGTTTCGAATGTTACTGATGTGCCTAGTAGTATGACTCCATATCAGCCTTTGAATGGCAATATTAACTCTGATAGAAATGCCTCTTGTGTGGTTGATTCACAAGAGGCTCCTAAACCTTCGTATGCTTCAGTTTTTAAGACAAGGAATGCCCCTAACATATTTGAATTACATAATGATGAGTATGTTGAAGGGATGTCACAATTTCGTTAAAAGTGGTTGATGAAGTGTCGGTTAGGTTCGCTAATACACTTTATGGGTATTTTATTGGGAAGCGTCTTGCTTTCCCTATCGTGGAAAATTAGGTGAAGAATACATGGGCTAAGTTCGGTTTAGAACGTGTTATGTCGTCTGGTCCGTAGTTAATACGTTCAGTTCCTATCTTTTTGAGCGTTTGGACTCCGAATACTAAGCTTACAAAGGAAGATATCACTTCTGCTCCTGTATGGCTGAAGTTACACAACGTGCCAATTGTTGCTTATACAGAGGTTGGTTTAAGTTTGATTACTACTAAAATTGGTAAGCCTATCATGTTGGACTCATACACTAGTTCTATGTGTGTTAAGTCTTGGGGCTGGAATTCATATGCTCGTGCTCTTGTTGATGTGTCTTCTCTTAATGAGTTAATGGATCATGTAGTTGTGGCTATTCCGTTTCCTAATGGTTCAGGTCATTTGTTGGAACGCATTGATATTGAGTACGAATGGAAGCCTCCTTGGTGTGCATTTTGCAAATTTTTTGACCATAATGATGCTGCATGTCCTAAGAATGTTCAACAACCTAGTGTGAAGTCTAATGTTGATGAGGAGGGATTCATGGAAGCTACTAAGCGTAAGGGTAAGGGTAAGGTGCCAACTCATGAGAAGGTTATTGATGGAGTTCGTTTTGCTAAACCAAAGGTCACCTTTAACTATCGTTGGCAGCCGGTTTCGAAAACCAAGGCGGGGGCGGATGGTGCGTCATCTTCTAAGGTAAATGTTACGAATAAGGAACCTAGTGTTTCTAATAAGGTGGGGGTGGATGGTGCTTCATCTTCTCAGGTAAATGTTACGAATAAGGAACCTAGTGTTCTTAATGTGAAAGCTGGTATGTCGCATTCTTTTAATGAGAAGCCTAGTAATAACTCATTATTAGATACTCAGGCTAATAGTGATGTTAATGCCCCTAAAACGTTTATTAATGATAATTTAAATTATGTATCCACTAAGAATTCTTTTGAAGCGCTTAATGACGATGCTAGCTAGTCAGAATTGGGGTATGGGGATAAGCTGTCTAAAGGGGGATAAAGGTGGTCATGAATTGGATAGTGATAGTGAGGTCGATGAGGTTATTGAATTTGGCAAACCGAGCACGGATTCTAGTAATCATAAGGAAGCAAGCACTTCCTCTGTTGATGTTCCTCATGTATAGTATTGCTTCAAGGAATATTAGGGGAATGAACCAATCCGCTAAACAAAATGAGGTTCGACAGGTTATTGGTGAGAATCAACTTTCTATTTGTGCTATTTTGGAATCGCATGTTTCTAATTCTCTTCTTAAGGATTTATGCATGAGGGTGTTTAAGGGTTGGGATTGGACCTCTAATGGTAGTTTTTGTGGTAGGGGTTCTCGTATCATTTTAGGGTGGAATGTGGATGCGGTTGATATTAATGTGGTTGCTATGAATGATCAGGTGGTCCATACTTTCATTCGGTTTAAAGCTGATAAAAAGGAGTTGTTTTGTTCTTTTGTTTATGCTCACAATAGGTACACTCATAGGAGACCCCTTTGGGCTAATCTTGGTTTACATAATCAGCTGGTTCGTAATTGCCCTTGGTGTGTTCTCGGGGACTTCAATTCAGCTCTTAATTTAGAAGATAAAGTCGAGGGCTCTTCGGTTATTGATATTGCGATGCGGGAATTTAAGGAGTGTGTTGATGCTAATGAGTTGGTTGATATCAACCATTCGGGGTTGCAATTTACTTGGAACCAGAAGCTGAGAGGATTTGATGGTACTTTGAGGAAGATTGATCGTATTATGGCTAATCTTGGGTTTCTGGATTATTTTTCTGGTGCTCACGCCATTTTCCAACCATATCGTGTTTCTGATCACTCCCCGGCTATTCTTCGTATTCCTACAATGGGTAAGTTTAAACCTAGGCCGTTTAAATTCTCTAACATTTTGGTGCAGAATGCTAGGTTTAAATCACAGGTTCAGGAATGTTAGGACAAATTGGTGAGTGGGTTTCATATGTTTAAAGTGGTTAGTAAATTGAAGGAGCTTAAAAAGCCTTTTCGGAGCATGTTTTTCCGCAAGGGGAATATTCATGAGAAAGTTATTAAGCTTTGCCATGAATTGGATGTGGTTCAACGTGCTCTTGATTTGGATCCATTCAATGTTGATTTACGTGAGGAGGAAGCATGTTATCTTAATTCTTTCAATGAAGCAGTTTTGTTGGAAGAACGTTTTCTCAAGCAAAAAGCTAAGGTTGAATGGCTTCGGGTTGGTGACTCGAATTCTGCGCATTTTCATAAAGTCGTGAAGAGCAGGAAAGCTAGGAGTCGGATCGATTCTATTAGTGATGGAAATGGCGTAAGATTGGTGGATGACCAGGTTCCTAATGCTTTTGTTTCGTATTTTACTTCATTTCTTGGTCAAGAGGGGCCTATTATGCTGTTGGATGATTATAATCTTTTCACGTCTACCCTTGATCCTAATGTGGCGTTGTATATGGTTCGTGATGTTACTTCTCGTGAGGTCAAAGATGCTATATTTTCTATGGGAAATGATAAGGCGCCTGGTCCTGATGGTTATTCGGCTGCGTTTTTTAAGGGTGCCTGGGATATTATTTCTGATGATGTTACAAAGGCGGTGCAAGAATTCTTTGTTAATGGTAAGTTGTTGAAAGAGATAAATCATACTACTATCGCTCTTTTGCCTAAGATCAATAATCCAACCCGGATAACTGATTTTAGGCCTATATCTTGTTGCAATGTGATTTTCAAGTGTATTAGTAAGATTATTGCTAACCGGATTAAGGATAGCCTTAGCACCTTGGTCAGTCCGAATCAGTTCGCGTTTATTCCTTGTAGAAGGATTTCTGATAACATTCTTCTTACTCAGGAACTCATGCATAATTCTCACCTTAATCGTGGTCCTTCTAGGTGTGCTTTTAAGGTTGATATTCAGAAGGCGTATGACATGGTGAATTGGCAATTTTTGATGTGTATTTTGGTTCGGTTTGGTTTTCATTCGCCGATGGTTCACTGGTTATGGAATGTGTTTCTACCACATCGTTTTTGATTAGTGTTAATGGCATTTTGCATGGTTATTTTAAGGGTAAGCGTGGTTTAAGGCAAGGGGATCCGTTATCTCCTTATCTTTTCACGCTGGTTATGGAAGTGCTTACCCTTATTTTGAGGCGTCGAGTTCGGGATTCTTAGTTGTTTACTTTTCATCATAAATGCTCTTAGCTTAATATCATTCATCTTTGTTTTGCTGATGACTTGTTCTTGTTTGCTCATAGTGATGCTCATTCGGCTGGTGTTATTATGGACTCCCTAGAGGAGTTTAAGGATGTTTTGGGGCTTTCTCCTAGTTTACCCAAAAGTACTGCTTATTTCTGTAATGTTCTCAATCATGTTAAAGTTGCTATTTTATGGATTCTTCCATTTGTTGAGGGGGTCTTGCTAGTTAAGATCTAATTCGGCAATTTTTCTGGTATAATATTGGTAATGGTTTGAAGGTGTCAGCTTGGTTTGATCAGTGGTGTTCGATTGGTCCTCTTGCTCTCATTGTGTCCTCTAGGGATATTCATCGGGCTGGTTTCTCTTCTAATTCTTTGGTTCGGGACATTATTTTAGAGGATTCTTGGGCTTGGCCGAATTTTTGGGGGACTCGGTATCCGATCCTTATGTCTATTTCGGCCCCTAATTAAATTGACAATGCTGATGATCGGTTAGTTTGGAAAATGGTGGATGGTCATGTTAGGTCATTCTCTGTTTCTTTAGTGTGGGATTGTATTCGGCCGCGTGGACATGTTGTTGATTGGTTTCATCTTGTTTGGTTCTCGCACCGTATTCCGAGGTATGCTTTTCATTTGTGGCTTGTTATGAGAAGGAGTCTTCGGACTCAGGATTTGCTGCGTTCCAATGATCCTTCTAGTGACGCCCTTGTGTGCCCTTTGTGCAAGGCTCAACCGGATTCTCATGATCACCTTTTCTTTGAGTGTTTGTTTTCTTTTCAGGTTTGGGGCCTTTGAAGGCGTTTTCAGTTTTTTCGGATATTCCTTCTTCCTTAGAGGATGTGATGCGTTATTTGATTCCTATATCTAAAATCTCGGTCTATGAGGAGCATTGTCTCTAAGCTTTTGTTTGCAGCGACTTCTTATTTTATCTGGCAGGAAAGAAACAACAGGATTTTCAAGCAGCAGCGACAGTCTGAAAGTCAAGTGATTGATGTGATTAAATCGACGGTGCATTTGAAGCTCGTTACATGCAGATTTAAGAGGAAGACGAATGTCCTTGAGTTGTTGCGTGTTTGGCAGTTGCCTCTGTCTCTTATGCATTCTTAATGGCGAGTTCTATTCTTGTTGCTGGTTATTTGTGCTGGTTGCGTGAGGCTGGTTATGTTTCCCTGGTTGATGCTTTGGCGGTGGTGGGAGTTCGTTGGAGATTCGAGTGAGTGTTGTACTCATTTTCCCTACTCCAAGGTTTTCCCACTGGGTTTTTACTTGGAAAGGGTTTTTAAGGAGGCAGGCTCATCTGGTTCATCAATCTCCTTCGAAGAGATGGGCTGATATGTGTAGTCATTCTTGTGTTATTAGGTGGTTATTTCCAGTTGGGGTTTTGGTTATTGTATGTATTTGTTTTTGTAATACTTAGTGGCCTGTCACAAGCGATTTTAGTTGGATGTTCAAGCGTTGCTTGAGGTTAATGTGGTACTTCAGTCACATTCCATTGTACTTAAACGATTTTTTGGTGTAATATATTTTACCGGGTGGAATGCCCTTTACCCAAAAAAAAAAAAAAAAAAAAAAAAAGAAATGAGAGAAAATAACATATTTGTCACACCCTCAAATTCGGGTCGCAGCGGAATGGTAGGAGGAATCAAAATGTAGTTACAACAAGTGTCCTTTTTGGTGTTATATCGTGAAGTGAACCGAATCTTATAATTCATTTTGAGGGGAAAAAATTGTGGCAGCGGTTTTTAGTTTCGACCAAATTTAAACGACGAATGATTTTTTCAGCAAAATATATTTGTAGTGTAAGCTAATTACTTTCGGCAATGTTGTTTTTTGGCCGAGTACCTGTGCCTAGCCGCTGCGGTATTTCTTTCCGATAATATTTCGACAGTGAATAACAATTTTTTGAGAAACTGTATTTTTATCATTAGGAAATCATTCCTCCGTATTTGCAGCAGTGTTAGGGAATCCTTTTCGAACCATTTTTTTCTAGCATCATGGTTGCATTGTTTTTTCATATCAATATATGTGTGAGTGTCTTTTTCTGATAGCATTGTTTTAAATTTAAGCGGTCGATTAGGATTATAATAATAACACATTTAAATTGAAGCAATATTTTTCTAATATCAATGTCAAATTTTGGTTTCCTTTAATTTATGTTGTGTTATCTTTTCTTTGTCAAGTATATGTGTGGTTAAGAGGTATAAACCGTTTTTGTCAACCTTTTCAATTTCATGGATAAACGACCGTAGAATTATACCAGTCAAGTTGCAATTAAAGATGAGAAACAATTTCATTACACTAAATTTAGAGGTTTTATATAGTGAGTGTATCAAGGTTTTCTGTGAAACCACTTATACGATACGAACATATAATATTTCGTTTAAAGGACGGTGGGTAATGAAAATGACTAACATCAATATAACATTCATGTCGTTCAACACATCTAATATCACAAAATTTCAAGAAATGGTTTTATAACGAGTAGGTTAGCCCGCGCGTTGGTGCATAGAACAATTTTGATAATATTTATAGGAGATTTCGAGGTTGATTTAGTTCATGTATTCCGATAATTAAACTGATACGCACTAAGTAGATATGACAGAATGGTAAATGGGTCAAAATGGATAGCTTTTTCAACAAGCAACATTTCCGGTTAAACAAAATTCTATCTTAAGGTACATGTTTGCCTAATGCCTATTAACAATCATTAAAATATATTGATAAAATAAAAGTGGTGATCTACATGATTCTTCTATATACAGATGCAATGTTGGCCAGTTGTAGCGGTGTTGTTGTTAACCAAAGCAGGATCCCTGTTCACATTGTAGCATATAATTCAGTTATAAAAACTATTATTAAGGTGATCAATACAAAGCTCATATTCAAAGATCCCTTAGATTATTACACAATAATATATTAAGATAGTGAGACAGAACTGGATTCTTGGACCTAAACTTACATACCTGCAGTGAAAAATACTAGCATGCAAGAAGATTAACTCGTTGCTAGGGGTGTACAAAATCTTCAATTACAGCAATAAGCCAACAGAGCCTGCCGAAATTTCAAAATATTAGAAGATACATAAAGCTGCTAAGATTTTCTATTCGGCCATTTCCATTACACAAAGTCAATTTGGAAAGAATATTCCAAATAATACATGAAAATTTGACACATAATATAACTAATAAAAATGATGATTTGAATTATGCTTTATCTTTAAGGATCAGAAGGCCCATGGTGTATTTTTAAGGCATTAGTCTCCTATGCATTTTGAAAAGCAATTTCCATCTAGTTTTTTATCAGTCCCGTACAAAAGTAGATAAGCCTTTTCAGTTCAAAGTTGGGTTGATCAGCCAACACAAATGTTTAAAAGGCCGTCTATAAACGATAATAAAACCTCAAGAATTAATACTACAACGTACAATTTGACCCGTCTACCATTCTGTCATATCTAACTTAACTAGTCATTCTTCCTTATTTAACTTCTATTCAAAATTTTCAGCATAGATATAGTAGTAATTGGTTATATTAGAGAACAACAAATAATGCTCTAATATCTATAACTAATAATATAAAGTGCATAATGAAATGAGAGAAAATAACATATTTGTCACACCCCCAAATTCGGGTCGCAGCGGAATGGTATTTCCGGAGGCATGACTTTCATTGAAACAAAGTTACAAGTTATATTGATACATGAGTCGTTCGAAAATACACATTTAATCTCACCAAAAAGGTTTTACAAGACAATGTTGAGAAATGTCAACCCTAAAAAGGTATAATAGTAATACAATGAATCTTCAAAATGACGAGACCGCAATTATGAGACTCTAGAAATGATGCTCCAGTTGTAAACCATGCAAACACAATTAAGTACATTAGAAATACATACTAAAAGGGTCAACACAAAGTTTGGTGAGTTCATAGGTTTATGTAAATGAATTGAAAGCCTTTTTGAGTGAATGGTCATGGCAATTAGTATATCAATCCTCCTATTACAAGTCCCGCCCATACAAGACTTGTAATACTTAGATTCACATATAATTCCAGGTAAACAAGGTATGTTCATAGGTCAAAGTTGAAGTTAAAAACTTGGTTGGAATAATTTAATTGGGAAGTTATCGTAATTTGAATTCATGACAATGATGTAAGTATCAATCCCCATGACAAGTATATGTCAACATATAAGTTCATTTAATGTAAATGTTAATAAATGATTACACCACGGCAACCACAAGATTTGAAAGGTATGACAATTGTAACAATTTCATTGCCATTTAAAATGTAATACAATTTCATTGCACTAAGCCCAATCCCCGAAGCTTAACATATGCATTCAAGCATTAATAATGGCCCCAAATGAGTGTCTTGCCAAACACTCAAATAAAATTATCAAATGGAATGCGTTCGTACGACACGTTGGAGCTACCAACGTGGACGGAGGAGACACCCTTAATAGCTATTCACTACATTTGCGCTTAGTTCATGATTCGGGAGGGGGTATAAATTGGAAATGATGTAACTTAGGCAAAGTAACAGGTTTAATACTCGTGTTCGTACAAAGTAATTGAGTAATGAGTATTTGGTTCACATAATGAACAAATATATTTAGGTAACTCAAATAAAATATTTGAGTAACAATTGTGTATCTATGTAAAAGCGAAATGGCTTTTAAGTATCGATCAAATCTTCGGATAAACCAAATAGGATATTTGTGTAAACAATCATGTGTTTAAATAAATGGATAACGGAATTAAATGAACAACTAAGGTATCTCAATAAATGAGTACAGTGTTTCATTAATTGTTTCAAGTGTTTCGGTATATGTAGAAAGTGTATGTATCTCACCCCAAAAGTAGTTCAAAAACTAGTATATGATACTCACCTGTAACAACTAGTATCTGATACTAGGAAAAAGGTGCACCGGAATGAGGCTCGGTAACCGCAACCTAATATTAATGATATGATTCAGGTCATGAAATTATGTCGTATATGCAATTTATAAGAGTTATATCACCCGTACATGTTTGTTTAGTTTAGTTATAAAAACGTCACTTCATTATTTTCTATTAATAGACAAAATATACTATCTTTTGAATTTTATCAAGTATATATCATATTTACGGTATGAATGTTTTGGTATATTTTGGAAAGTTTCGCATCTAGTTACAATATTGTTATTCAACTTCACCATGACCATCTCTGTTTTTACTTGGCATTAGTATAGTGTTTTTATTCTAAACTAAAAATAGCCAACCAAAAATCATGTTGATGAAGTGCCATAGGTACTAATATCGACCCATGTAACATATAGAACTCTAAATATTGCTTATTTCCCTAGTAATCTTTTACATGCCAAAATATCACAAAACTTTATATACGTCCGAGCCACAACCAAAAAATAAGACATCACAAAAACATGTCTTATTTCAAGACTTGTCTATCTTTATATGGTAAAACTTTTTAACCATTTGAACCATGTGAAATATTTACTTACACTACCTTTATCAACATTTTTGCATGGAGGCGGCAGATTAGGGCGGTGGCGGTTGTATTTGTTTTGGACATTAAAAAAAGCATAAATTTAAATCTTTTATTTTAATTTATTTAAAGCAGTTATTTAAAACCATTTTTAATTAATTCAAATTCTAGTTTTAATTAGTATTGCAAGGACATGACATAAGTATTTACCTACACCTTTTATTACTCTTATACCCAAAGAATAAAGAGTAACAAAGAACGCAGCCTGTCAGAATAGACATTATTGAACATGGCCAGCCTGAGAAACAAGTAAAACACATTTCAGCACTAGTCTTCTGTAAAATTACAAGTAGAAGGGTGGTCAAAAAGGTCAACTCATAGGTTGAAGAAGATCCTTTGAACCAAAAATGGTCAACTCACATGTTGAAGTAAAACACATTTAATGCTCTTCATTGACATTGTTCTGAAACTTAAAAGTATGTGCATTAGTATAATAGTCTCACGGTCTCACCATTAGGAGTGACAAAATGAACGGGTCAACGAGTCTGTTAATGGGTCAAAACAGACACTTTTCACCAAATATTTATCTGTCATCTATTAAATAAGTATTGCGTCAAGCTGTTAAATATGTTTTATTAAATTTATAATATGTTAATAACACTATACATAGTATGGCAAAAAAAAACCAGAACCCGATGGGGAAACCCGAAACCCGAAGATTTCGGGGCGGGGCGGGGCGGGGATGGATAAACGGGTTTAGGGCAATGACCGGGGCCAAGCACCCCTGACCCACCCCACCCGATTATACACACATATTATATTATATATTTTATACTTTATACTTTATATATATAAATCTAACATTTTTTTTGAACGACGAGTTAGTAGTTAGTGATTTGAGCCCACAGTGACATCCAATTGGGCAGTATGCAAGCATCGAACCTTTCTCCTTAGGGGATAAACCCCACTTCTGCTTCTATTTTTTCGGGCCCCTAAAGGTCAATGGTGAGACTCGAACCTGAGCTCCCCAAGATTACACTTGGTGGCCAACTGAGCTAGCCCAGTTGGTTATATAAATCTAACATTTAATAAACCTATAATGCCAACAATTTACAGAGCTGCCTTTCACAATTCACCTTGAGCTCCAAAACTTGACATTCATTCCATCGTACTTTGGATTCCCTCCACCACCCAATAATCGATTTTCACCCCCACCCTAGTTATCAGTTTAAATACCATCAATCACCTTTAATATGTCTCACGTCTTCATCTTCTATCTCTCAACATCAGTCCTTTCTCATCCCACTCGCCGACGGTGTCTGTTAGGTAAACATACATTTTTTTATTGAATTTTGTTGAATTGCTATTTGGGTATATCATATTATTGTTAGATATATTGATATCTCTGTATTTTAGTTTAAGTTTTGTTGCCTAGAATTATTGTTATTATTAGTTGATCTAGGAATAAGTTGCTTTCAATGTAATAAAAGTAAAAGTGAATAGAAATAAACTAAAGGCCAGACAATGAAATTAAAAATGACTTTGTGGTCAGTTGTAGAAGATTTACATACTTGAGCATGTGTAATCGCGTTTAAAACATGGTCCTACTGAAGTGTTTTAGACAAATAATGTGAGTTTGTGGCGTATACTTATGCATTCTGAGTGTTTGCATCTTTGATTTTTTTATTGATCTATTTGGTTTGAGCTTTGATGATCAGCTTCGAGGGACCCTTTCAAAGATGACATGCTTTCACTCCATTAAACATTGTAAAGTTGTATGAACTACTGATTCTCTAAGCTAGAATGAAAGAATGTTTCAACGTAGGTATGATTATTTGTTTGGTAACTTTTTTGTATGGTAAAGTTGTATGATGTTTGTTTACGTGTAAGGGTTGGCTTATTTAGCTTTATTTGATAAAAAGCCGACAAAGGCAGCTACTTCTTATGGCCACATCAAGTCTCGCTTATCGGTTGACTTAGCCCTTGTGTTTATAAGCTCTAAAAAGCAAGTTTATTGATTATTTTTCAAAACCTAATAATATCATTGCAGTATGACACAGTTAAAAGCATGTGAGATGTATAGAAACTGATTGTTAAATGAATCTATGTTATGCCAGATTTTTAAACTATAAAAGCATGTGAGATGTATAGAAACTGATTGTTAAAAGTAAATATAGATTTTTAGTTGATGCCAACTTTAGTCACTTACTACTAACAGTATAGCTGTCTCATTCAAGATTTCTTATTGTTAGGAAAAAGTAGACGTTACTATGAGACTAGTAATTTATCAAGTTATGTTCAGTTATTTGGTTTATAAAGATTTAAGTCTCAATGGTGTTGGTATTTCAGGTGATATGGAAACTAAAGAGGAAACTTCTAATTGAAAACAACGGGGTACCGCCACCACCGATGACTGCAACTGCTACACAATATCAAACTGAAGCTGATGGGGGTGTCCAACACAGTTGAGCAGGTTGGTAGAAAAAGAAAATATCATTGTGTTGTAATCACTTTAAGAAGATAAAAATGAACGGTGAATGGAAAGCAGATTGCAACCATTGCCACAAAAAGTTAGCAGGGAGTAGTAGAAATGGCATGAAACATTTGAATGATCATTACAAGCATTGCCTATTCAAACCGGTTTCAGATATTCGTCAACATATCTTGTGTTTAAAAATTGTTGTGTGGAACCTTGAATGATCCTTGTTGTCGAATGTTTGATTAGCAAGGGTACTTTGTTTAAGAACTATTTTTATTAAAAATATTTTTGGTGCTTATCTGATTATTAATGCATTATTGACTGCTCTATGTATTGTATGAGATCATATTTCAAGTGGTGTAAGGTGTTAGATTGCGATGGATGGCAAAAAAAACCCGATGAGGAAACCCGAAAACCCGGTGGGTTAGGGGCGGGTTTGGGGGAGAACCCTTCCCCGATGGGTTACCCCGATAAGATCCTCGACGGGTTTGGGGATGGGGGAGCTATCCATGCCCCGTTGCCATCCCTAACTATACATTTTTTCACCAAATGCAGGAGGTGCATGATGCAATTGAGACCCATTTGACCTGTTTCTGTAAGAGATATAAACATTTCCTTATCAAGGGACATGCCTTTTAGCATAGAAAATGTTACCTTTTTTCAACTGATGCTTCATTTGAACTTTCAAGGGGTGTAGCGTCCATTTCAATGACATTTTTAAGTCAAAAGCCCAAGGCTTGAATATGTATTGTTGAGAATCCAGCTCTTCTTTGGTTCTAACTTGAATTTTCATTTTCATCCACAGATCTGCAAATTCATCAAACATCCTATCTAAGAGCTGATGTCGACACAAAATAACTTTGTATACATCTCAACAAAATGAGTTCTTTCAAATAAAGATAAGTTCATCTGTAAATAAGACTTACCTTAAACGATGCATTGTCCAGAAAATGAGCCTGAGCTTTTATTCTGAAGAATATTCTGAAGCTTTTATTTGCAAGACAGATCCCTATAATAAACATGAAAAGGAATTTCGTTACCACCCTGTAATATAGAAAAAAGGCAGTTAGAACAATTCATAATTAAAAAATAAAAAATAAAAAAAATAAAAATAGAACGTGCCTTCCAAGTTTCCCCAAAGCAGCCATTGGATTTTCAACCACAAAGTAGACATGCAGATACATACTTGATGATTAATTTACGCATTTGCGCTTTTGTTTCCCAGAAGCGTCTGAAGCAAGAAAAGCTTCAATCACCCTCGCCCCTCGAGAGTCCTTTATGGTGTCAAGAAGATGGTCTTCTTCCAATGATGTCATACTCGAGATAAAAGCATGGATGAAATCCTATAGAACAAATAACACCAAAATGATTAGTACAATCTGCTACAAGCACGTACAAATATTAACTAATTGCACCATATTTGTCATTGCATACATTTTCTTTTATTCCCCATTGTATGCAATACACAAAGATTTTTTATGAACCGTATGTAAGTGACATCAATTGGTAAAAAAGCGAAAGCATGTTGTAATATACAATTGCATAGAGCTGTAACTATGCTGCTTATGCGCAATTAACCCTATTCTACAGGAAAGCACCACTTGGGCAATCCCAGTTGGATGTTGGATGTATCTTTGCAGTATAAGTAGTTATCAAGAAATAGTATCCGAGGGACAATTCACCTCGGGGGATCGGTTTCCAGATCCACCAGTAAGAGCTTGACAACACTGCAAAAAAAATAAAAATAAATAAATAAAAAATAAAAAAAAGAGCAAAAGCAAAAAAGGGCGATGATTAGAAAATGATAAATTCTAGTTCAAAGTGTAGTGAGTCGATAGAGAGAAACATCGCATACCTTTTGATCATGGCTATGGAGCTTATGACATGCAGCATGAAGAGAAGCAACGACCGCCCACTTGCCCATTCCAAAAAGATCTTTAAGCTTGACCCAAGTTACTTCCAAATCAGCTCAACCTATATGTGACAAAAAAAAAAAGCAAATTAAGGGTTAAACGTCCATATGGGTCAAAGTTTCCCAATTAAGGCAAGTGTTAACCAGCATAAAAAATGCTCGAAACTTTTGGATCACTTACATGATCCTCACTTCCAGCTTGAGAAATTAGTGCTCGAACAATAAAGTTTCCTCAGTAATGAGTAGACATCTCATATAATGAACCTTTAAAACCTTTGTTATCAGTAATGAGTAGACATCTCATATAATGAACCTTTAAAAACCTTTGTTATTAACTCGGTGTACAAGGTATCAGGAACAACTTCTAAGATGACCTGCATTAAAAAGACAACAATGTCTTGAATCAATAGTTTTAGAACCCACAAAAGAGTTGGATATGTAAAGCAAAAACTAAATAATATTATTCAAACCTCCATTAAATGGCTGAACGCAGCTTCTTTCATTAAACCCAAAAGTTTTTTGGCAGCACTGTTGTCTATGAGATTCCCTTAGCAGCCTAAAATAACCGGAATCGCATGTGATAACTCCTCCTCGTATCCAACCAACAACTTCAAGGTAGCCTGTAGAACTAAGCTACCATATTGATCAAATTGAAAATTTCAATATCTTTTCTAGCAGCTTTAAGAATCTCTGCCACAAGAAACTTTAACATATCAGGAAATCCCATCTGCGTCCCGTGGAATCTACTCCCATCCGACCAAGAGGGCTTCAGATTTAACCGTTGTGCGAGAACAGCAGATGACTTCTTGGAATGAAAGTCTGATGAATCTAACCGCACCCCTTTACAAAGACACAAAAGACTTCGAAGAACATGAGATTCATGACAGTTGGTCATAACCTCAACAAGATTGGCAACAATTGCCTGACATATATCATTCAAGTGACTTCAATAATAGATTGGTCTCCACCTTCTTGAAGATGTGCAGTGAAAGATTTGAGAGCTGTTTCAGCTACATGAGATCCAGATTTATGCATTGAAATACGAGGGAAATCTTTTGAACAATTCTGAAGAAAGTTACAAAGTTGATCTAAAGCACACCCTTGAAGAAGTGACTGTAATGTGTTACTTATGATGTAATCGGTTGCAAGTTCAACTTCTTTCCTACGTGTTTCTTCCAATGCGTTTCCACATATAGATGATCGTTCCTCCATATTTTCGGCACCTTCAATTACATTTGAAATTTCTGAGAAGTATTTTGCTGTTTCCGGATCAACTTGCTGTCTGAGACATCACAACACATACACAAACCACCTTTGTAAGAAGCCATTACTAC
This sequence comes from Artemisia argyi, assembly GCA_030686995.1. Taxonomy (NCBI): domain Eukaryota; kingdom Viridiplantae; phylum Streptophyta; class Magnoliopsida; order Asterales; family Asteraceae; genus Artemisia; species Artemisia argyi. Next base: position 48,164 of record JARVZY010002608.1, read on the forward strand.
GATAACAGGAGTGTTTGGGATTGCTTATTAAAGCTGCTTATTGCGTTTTGATACAACATAAAAGCAATTTTGAGTGTTTGGATAGAAACTAAACTGCTTGCAATCATCTACTTAATTAATAATGATAATAATAATAATAATAATAATAATAATAATAATAACAATAATAACAATAACAATAACAATAACAATAACAACAACAATAATAATAATAATAATAATAAACTCAAAATTCCATTAAAAATAAGCATACAAACCTCAAAAACAACGTATGTGGTGCAGCAGACCCATCTTGATACTCCGAAGAACCATCCTGCCCATAACTATCACCAGCCTCACCACCCAACTCCCCACCTTTATGTTTCTTCATCGACTTCCGACTCATATTCCTTCTACCCCCACCCCGGCTATAACCATCCCCCTTCCTAACCATATCGCATTCCGCTAACAAATCACAGTTTTTCACTGTTCTTAATGGCAGAGCCTTTAATCCAATAGCAACCATAACCAAAACCCTAATAGAATATCTTTTTTTTTTGGGTAAAGGGGAGTAATCATTAATAGAATATCTTTATTAACCTGTAGCCGTAACAAATAAAAGTTATACTATTAGATAACAATTAACAAGCATAAACTAAACATGTGATAGGGGTTTTTGTGGTCTTATAAGCTTATTTGATTTTGGCTTATATTTCATAAGTCTCAAAATAAGCCGGAAAATGGGGCTTATGAAATATAAGCTGATCAAATAAGCTTAAACAAACACCCCTACATAGGACATATGAAGCAACTAAAACCTAGAGTATATCATTAGACATAACGCTTTGATAAAAAAAATTGCAAAAAACATAAAAGTACTTATCTCAGTCATGTGCTTAGAAACATCCAGATATGGTCAAAGTAAAAGTCAACCACATGAATATGGCTTTAGTAGCTTAAACAACTTGGTAATATTAATACAAGGTTATTCTTTGTTTTTTGGGTAAAGGGGAGTAATCCTGCACCCTGGTAAATATATAAACCAAATAAACATTTAAGTACAATGGATATGGGTGAAATCCCATATCTCAGCCCGTTACATAGGCGAAAAAGCTTACATAACAAGACACTACATTTTCTTTAAAACAAAGAAATAGACCACTACCACATAAACAAAACAAGACAATAAAAAGACCAACTACTTCCGACGCCAACCTTGGAGCTTGAAATCTTCATAAAATGCACCCAATTGCCCTGGAAGATCATAAAGTTGATTCGTAAAGTCATCATATTCATAATATTCTTCCTGTTCTTGTCCTCCACCTGTAGATGAGAGAGCACTCATAGGCATATCAAATAGATTCACAGACTCATCAAACGGGTTAAGAACCTCATCCTCCTCACTATCTGAGTCGACAACCACTCCAACCTTAGAAAATGGGTTGGATCTCTTACTGGCAGAAGTAGAAGGAGCAGAAGAGGAGCTAGGCATAGAATTACCAACCTCCTTATCATAAAGAACACTCACAGGCGGATCATGCAATGTAGTATCATTAGTAGAAGAATCATTTACCTAACCCCCCATTGCAATGCCATCATCAAGACGCATAGACACATCCACATGCGTTTATCAATATAACTCTTTAAGTCTCTCAAGTTAATATCATCATTGAAGTATTTTCCATCATCATTAGTAACCTTGGGAGTAGCATGTGGATTATCACAATCATCCAGCTTATCACAAGCCAAATTCACCACCTCATTAGTAATAATAGGAGGGTTATCCTTTGGTATGGACGTAGGAACCTGTTTGTTATTACTAGGCTTGGAAACGGGTCTATATATCATTTTAGGCTTGCCAGAGACCCGAACCTTGTTAACAACCTTAGCTTTACGCTTTTCAGCCACAAACCCATCATCCACACTCACATTCTGATTTATTTCCTTCCCTTTCTTATGGCATTCCTTATCAACATGATCGAAAACTTTGCACATAGAGCAACGGGGCGGCTTATATTCAAACTCGATATCAATAGTAACAAATCGATGCTCTTTAGTCTTTGCAATAGGGATTGCCACAACAAGAGATTTGACAAATTCATTCACCGCTGAAATCTCAACCAACACTCTAGCGTATGAATTCATACCCCATGATTTGAGACACATATTACTAGTGTGCTCATCTAGCATAAGAATACGTCCAAGTTTAGTCGTGATCAAGTCAAGACCAACCTTCGAATATGCTACGATGGGGACATTAAACAGTTTAACCCATACCGGGACCTTCTTTACCTCATCTCTTATCAAATCAGAATTAGGATTCCAAACTTTAAGTATTAACGGGACTGACCTAATTCTCCAAGAACCAAAATTCAAAACATTATCCATACCTTCCTTGGTCGAGAATTGAAAAATAAAGAATCCCTTATGTATCATGACATGCATAAATCCAAATTTTCTCCAAACATTACGAACAAAATTCTGCACAACCGGGAACGCAGGCCTTTGTCCAACAAAATAACCATATAGAGAATTTTTAAGTCGTGCACTAATCGAGTCCACTTCTTCCCGCGGTATAACCACATCAGCCAAGGAAAGATCAACCCCACCTTCAAGTGTACTATTATCGATATGAGTCTGATTTCCCTTAGTAATAGAACCCACACAAATAGGTGGAGTAGTAGATTCATCCATCGTGGTACCAGCAGCTACATTAATAGTTTCCATGATCTTTGAAGCAGATTTTGAATCACCAAACATACAATCAGTCGTAGTATTAACTCCAGGACCAGCAGCTACAACAACCGATTCATACACTTTATTGTTGTCCATAGCAACAGCCGATTCATCAACTGAATCATACACACAACGATACGACACCTTAACAGCAGCATCATCATCAACGACACCACTAGATGGTGCCATATCCTCAGCCAAGCTATTAGATACCACTTTGTCATTCACACAACGATATGGCTTCAACGGTTTCCCATCTTTACCCAAAAGTTTACCATTAATGCTCTTAACCCTTTTAGCCAAATCACTCAACACCGAACCAGTATTATCAGAATTCCTCATTGTATCCTTGTTCGACTTGTTGAGAAAACCTTGTTCCATCTCTCTCGTAAACCCACAGTCAATAAAAACCCAAGTCAAATCCACACAGCAATACAAGCCCTAAAAAGATAGGGTTTCTTCCCAACAGAATCCTAAAACCCTAGATCAGAATCTTGAAAGCACTAAAAAACGAAACCCTAATGGATCTCGTCTAGTCTTTAACGTTTAAGAGCACACCAAATCAGTAAACCAACTGATATTACAATAGATACCACCAACTCACAACGAATTAAATATAAATATTAGATGGCGGCACACATGCAACTTCAGATCATGCAACTCACGAAGAATGAGATATAAATATTAACTCTAACACAACCGACCCACTAAGGAGAATATTGTGAAAAGAATTAAATAGACAATTCAGATCATGCACGTATATAACAAACACAAAATGGAACAAAAGCAACTATATGTGAATTAGAGACCACCGACCCACGTTAGAATTTACCAATTAATAATAACAATTAAAAGGTATCTGATCGATTAATGAAAACGTAGGAGGGAGTTGCTTTTTGTCGTCGTAGTCGCCAAAAAGAGAGAGAATATTTTAGGGTTTGGTTATTCTTTGTAGCCTTAATAAATTTCTATTATTTCTATTATTTCTTATATTCACAAATGAAAATACCATACCATCTGAAGCTTTGATAAAAAAATTGTCAAAAAAACATAAAAGTACTTATCTCAGTCATGTGCTTAGAAACATCCAGATATGGTCAAAGTAAAAGTCAACCACATGAACATGGCTTTAGGCTTAAACAACTTGGTAATATTATTACAAGGTTATTCTTTGTATTTACAAATGAACCATCGAAGCATTGATTTGAGCATGAGCCGCTTCCTTCGGTAGAGAAGATATCCCATTTTTTCAATAATTCTTCATCCAAAGGTCTTTTTAAACCATGTTCGGGTTTTCCAATTTCAACCACTTTACCCTTTTTAAGACCATTACATAACTGGTTCCATTTTTTGTCAGTGGCAAACTTTCTTAGAAAGGCGAGAAAATGTTCGTTATTCTGCGTTTGATGAAGAAAAAATGTTAAAAGAGCATTCAAATATAAAAGAAAAAGTATTAAAATTAAAAAGGAAAGATGGATAATACCTTTGAGGAAAGAGTACCTGTAAAGAGGAAAACACACAAATTGTGCATTCATAGGTTTAAACCTCCCAGCAAGTCTGCAATACCTCATCTTTTAGGCAATTTCGACCCACTTGCATAAAAAGGGTCGATTTGGATTCTTTTTATCTTCCATATGTCAAAATGGACATAGTGTTAAAATATTAGTTATAAAAAATAACAGATAAAATGAGTCGAGACAAGGTCGAGCAGGTCGAAATTCACCCAAAGTGTTTGACAGTAGCCAGCCTGACTTGTTTGAGATTGTATTTGGACAACTGGTTTTGACCCAAACTTACAACCCGCCTGACCCATCCCAATTTGCCACCTCTATCCAGTACCATTATCCAGCTTTCTTTATAAACATACCAAAATAGTAAGTTTCTGCCCAAGCCTCGCCGCAAGATTCTGTACTAGTGTCGTCTTTCCGGTCACAGTTTCACCAACCAAAAGAATAGGCTCGTACATAAATAGCTCAGTTTTATTTATAGTACCATGTTGCTCCAATTTGTGGAGCCAACACCCAGAGATAGTGAGTTTTATCTTCGATCAAAATTAATATCTTCCTTGTGCTTTCGTTATATGGTTCAAGATACCAAATAGCCTGCTCTTTAGGCATACCCTCAGTATATTTCTTCCACCTGAAGAACAAAAAATAACAATGATAACTAAGTATAAAACGGACTAAAAAGAGAAACACACATTTTGACCCCGTGTTAGGTCCGGTCCGGAAGAAACTAACCGTGCATATCCTATAAAAGAAAAATAGCAATGAACATAGCATGAAAAGCTGTATGGGCAGAATCTACACAACATTTATATGTACACTTGATAGTTAACGTTCGAATAAACACAAAGAAACCAAAGATATGTTTATGTAACACGGTCTGGGTTCAAGAAAGACTGCTAACTTCTGTAGTATCATAGTAATGGATTTAAAAGAAAAACCTTTTAAAGAAACATATTATGTTTCAAAAATACTTTGGAACTTCTTATTTAGATAACTTTACAGATACTATTTTTGGCACGAAAAAAATCATATTTTTAAAAATATGTGATCATTTGAATATAAGGTAAACGGCCATTACCTTGGCAAGAGGGGTGTTCATATCAATAACATTCACAATTTTCTGAAGAGCAAGATGATCATCCCATTCACTTAAAAGATGACGATTCTCTGTTGAAGTTTAATAACTGGATCCACCATATTAGCCTACAAAGAAGCATTTGAATCATATATCACAAGCCAAGAAAAGTTTTATAACTAAAAACTAATACTTGTCCGTAAAATCATCAAATTCACAGTCCTTCGCATCAAAGTACCTATCAAATGTGTAATGTGGGGCTGCTTTTTCATCCAAAAGATGCCTCTCAATTAGTTTGTCCCATTACTTTGGCACTAGGAGGATCTAATATGCTAAGAAAGAACATTGCAAATCCATCATAGATAGCTCTTTTGGATCCACATTTAAGAGTAGCATTAACCTAATTGTCTTAAAGCAGTAGAAACTACGTGAATGTTTATCCTGGAAAAAGTCATTTGTATAATCATCGAGAATAAATAATCCACCACGTTTGACAAACCACAGAATGCACAATTTTAAAATCACTTTAGCATAAACAAGGGACGCAAACAGTAATTAACAAAGATGCTAGTACCTCCCCGATGCCTGTTAAGAATGAAGTGGAACCCTAAAGCAAAGGTAACAAGACAACCCAAAGTCCATTAAGGATAGCCTGTTGGATGACAAATAAAATCCCATGTTGGAGTTATAGTTAACATGATCAATACTCAATAAATTAATTGCCAGAAGTATAAAATTAAAAACAAAAAATCACCTAACCAACCTGAGTAAGGTAACCAGGCTGCCACCTAAATTCACCCAGTTGTTCAGCACATCCATAACTCCCAACTAGTGTTTTTCCGTCAATTTGCTCATCCATGTGAATAGATAGAACTAGAAGACAAGAAAGTGAGGGATTCAATTAGTTTAAATACTATACAAGAACACATTAAATATCAGAAACACACATAATACCAATGCAAAATAACCCCTATGTTGAAGCATATAGGTGCATGAAAATCAATTGCATAGCAATCAATTTAATCCTATGAGGAAGCAACTATCTCAAAGCATATACATAAAAGTATACAAACAATATTTTATGGCCCATAAAGAAGAACAGGCCACCTCTGACTCATGAACAACATTACCATCTCAAAACTTTTCTTCACAGCAGATGTTATAACAAAAGGTGTTCCATATTGCACATAAATATGGAACACATTACCATCTCTGACTCATGAACAACATTACCATCTCAAAACTTTCTTCACATAAAACGAACTTCAATAATTTAAAGTGACTGTAAATAGCATCATATTGCACATAAATAGCTCAGTAATATTTATAGTACCACGTTGCATCCATGTTGCTCCAATTTGTGGAGCCAACACCGAGAGATAGTGACTTTTATCTTTGATCAAAATTAATATCTTCCTCAGAAGAACCTGATGTGCTTTCGTTATATGGTTCAAGATACCAAATAGCCTGCTCTTTAGGCACATCCTCAGTATATTTCTTCCACCTGAAGAACAAAAAATAACATTGACTAAGTATAAAACGGACTAAAAAGAGAATCACACATTTTGACCCGTTTTAGGTTCATTCAAAGAAACTAACCGTGCATGACAACCAAACTATGTTACATTGACACGGGTACGGGTATCCGATATTGGTACGGATCCGAGTGTCGGATACGTCATCCAAAAAAATTTAGGACACGGGGACACCGTCCTAATTTTGGACTTCGGTACGGATACGACAATAATTTTTCCTAAAAAAATATACATATAGATAATTCGTGCAACAACTTTAAACATTTGTATTTGTATTTGTATTTGTATACAGCCCACTATTAATTAACATATTTTTGGGTTTAGTTGGCCCATTTATCAAATATATTAAATGGCCCAAAAAAAAGAACAAAAGCCTTTTAGGGTAACAAGTAAGAACATCATCCGCATATCTTTTCCTCCTACATCTTTCTTCCACCTTTCTTATCCTTAAACACAGTATCACCGGAAAACTTCATCACCACGAAAATCATAACACCAAAAATGGATTCAAGGTACAAAATCATAGCCTGTCGTACTGTTCATCTTCTTCCTTTTTTCATCTGAGTTTTTCAATGGTTCACCTTATTCAATGCCTGCCGTACCCAAGCGTAAAGTGGCGTGTCCGGACCGGATTTCATACCCGGATCCATGTCGGGTCGTACCGACCCGGGTATGACGGCTACTCAGCCGTGTCCGGGTAACATAGCAACCAAATGCTTCTTCATCACTCGTCTTCAAAACCACTATTAAGATCTGAACCGCAGACCATCGTATGTCCATCAAAAGCTCTGTGTCTCCTCCATTTAAGCTACGAATTTCATGTACGACCACTCCTGCCACAACCCACCAAAAACCTTTGATTTTTTCCCTTTTTTTTAACCTTTTTTCTTTCTTCTTTTTTCTTTTTTTCTTTTTTCTTTTTTTTTTTTCTTTTTTTTTCTTTCTTTTTTTGTTTCTTTTTTTTTTCCTTTTTTTTTTCCTGAAACATACACTTTGAGGTTATTAATTGTAGCCTGTTGTCTGATGTACGAGAATCAGCATGCTTTTCGAGTATGAGGAAGTTTCAGAAAAATCATGAGTTGGTGCATTGCAAACTGGACGACGACATGCACCCATGCATGACCAGGCGGATAAGGTTGAACGGGTTCTGCTTGTGCAACATTCGGAGCACGCTTCATCACTACCTACAATTTATCAAAATAAGAAACAATTACATCTCCCCCTTGGGCTTATCTAGGAGTTGTATTATTTCCAAGTCTCCAACAGGTCGTACACGTAAAGTTTTATAATTTCAAACAGGTAAACCAAAGTGTTCATGAAATGCTTAATCCTTCTATTATATTAAATGTACTTTTGAGCAGGTAAAACATTTTAACAATATAATTTGTAGAGTAAACACAGTGTCCCTAATCGACACTATTTGTATCCTAATTGCATTGTTTGCATTGACTTTTGGTCCCTCGCCAATTAGCCTTTAGTGACCAATAGAAATTAGTTGCACACAGAGAGACCAAGAGTCAACAACAAATTCCATAATTTTCACCAACTGATGATTTATGTAATTTACTCTGATCTTAAAAAATTAAAGAAAATTCTAGTATTGGCAGGTGGACATAACCAGCTCTAATCCTAGTGTTGGCACCTATATTAAACAATTACCAATTTGACTCAAACTCGTTATGACATGTATCATGCTCACCGACCAACCCAGTTTGCCACCCCTAGGTTTATCATTAAACCTTCCATACGTGAACCAAAATGAAAAAGAATTTACCTGCCAGCAACCTTGGCTCTTGCATTGGCCATTGATGGGAGACGTGAGCCCAAGGCAGTAGCAGAACGAAATACAACATTCAAGACTCTAGTTTGCTCAACTTGATCACGCAAATCATTTAACCAAGAGGAAGCTGTAACCTGGAAATAAAAAAATTCATTAAGAAATGATTTATATGATTCATATTTGATATAGGTTTTACCTCATATTCTAGTACCTTTCATCACAGATGAGTAACAGAATCCTGTTAAGAATCTTTAGTTTACTATTTATGGGAACTTTTTTTGTACTTTCTTAGGCACTAGACGAGTACCCGTGCATAGCAACGGGATTTTATAGCGATAGATAGTTTATTGATAAAAAAAAGTTTATAGGTTCTAAACGAAAAATAATAAAAGTTTGAAGATTTGGGAATTAAACATAATGTTTTGAAACCCAGTTCGACCCGAGTAGTTCAACCGGTTGAACCGTTCCGGGTGAAAAATAGGTCGATTTAAACTGGGTCAATTTGCTAGGTTGGGTCTAAAACGGGTCAAATTAAATTGGGTCAACCCGCCGGGTTTGAAGCGTCCCGGGTCAACCCGGTTTGTGTTATAAATGGTTGTATTTAATTTGATAGATTTGCTTTTAATTGGTTGTACAATGTAAATAAATCATTGTAGTTTTAAGTAATGGATAATGTTTTGAAACCCGATCGACCCGGGTGGTTCAACCGGTAGAACCGTTCCGGTCGAAAAATAGGTCGGTTTAAACTGGGTCAACTTGCCAGGTTGGGTCGGAAATGGGTCAAATTAAACCGGGTCAACCCGCCGGGTTTGAAGCGTCCCGGGTCAACCCGGTTTGTGTTTTTAATTTGTTGTATTTAATTTGGTAGTTATGTTTTTAATTGGTTGTACAATGTGAATAAATCATTGTACTTTTAAGTAATGAGGTGTTTTAATAAGAGTATTAATTACATTTCACTTTTCTCTCTCATTTGACCATTATTGAAAACTATTTCTTGAAAACTCAACATTTCAATTGTTGACCATTTTCCCATTATATGTAGTAAAGATGACAAGTAAAATCACTAGGCTAAAATCCTTAAAAAAACAATACAAATGTTCCTCAATTTACAGAGCAGGATAGGGGGTAACTTTTCAGGAGAATCAAATGCTAAAATCGGGGAGTTTTAGTACCTCGGTGCGAAGATCATCTATAGAGGCAGTTGAGAATGTTGGCACCAGATCTGAGCCATTGATTATTGTAGTGATGAAGTGTTTACCGGACTGCCAATTCCCATGTCATACATGCAGCTACAGAAGATGAAATAAATAGATTTTATGTATCAACAACCTTGGTCTGAGCTTTCTAGGATTAATATAGAGAAATGTGACTCTGAGTTGAGCTTTGCAGGTATTTCTATCGCTAAGAGCCTAAGACATGAGTCCCATCTTTCTGAACCACACATACAAAACTGAAATAGAATCCAAATTGTACCCCTACCAAGCCTTCCGCATGCAAAATAGTCGTTGTTTTTGCATCGCCCCATTCTTCCATAAACAGAAACTCAAAAGAGCTACCAAAAGGACTATTGGCCAATAAAGCTTGTGTGTCCCAAAACAATATTATCCCTTGAACATACCGAGTCAAAAACTGAATGTCAAGTACCTTGCATATGTCCACTGACATTTGTATTACTATAGACTTTATTTTCTTCCAAGCATGATGGAACCTTCATCTCCACTAATTTATGTAACATCTCTATTAAGTGATAAGGCTCTCACGTTCTCCCATCACATTGAGGGCAAAAAGGGCAGACTCTATAGGGACATGCAGAGTTGCTTCCTCATGAACCTATGAGATACAGTCCGGGGTCCCAACAAAACTATTTGTCATTGCAGAGTTGCTTCCTCACACTCTCAGTCAATTCATACTTGTCCGTAAAATCATCAGATTCCGAGTCCTTCGCATCAAAGTACCTATCAAATGTGTAATGTGGGGCTGCTTTTTCATCCAAAAGATGCCTCTCAAGTAGTTTGTCCAATACTTTGGCACTAGGAGGATCTAACATGCTAAGAAAGAACATTGCAAATCCATGATAGATAGCTCTTTTGGATCCACATTTAAGAGTAGCATTAACCGTAATTTCCTCAAAGCAGTAGAAACTACGTGAATGTTTATCCTGGAAAAAGACATATGCATAAACATCAAAAATAAATAATCCATCACGTTTGACAAACCACAGAATGCACAATTTTAAGATCACTTTGGCATAAACAAGGGACGCAAACAATAATTAACAACGATGTACCTCCCGGTGGCTTGTTAAGAATGAAGTGGAACCCTATAGCAAAGGTAACAAGATGGATTGTACATCTGCAGGAGCTTTTCGATGTCCTCAAAGATAACCCAAAGTCCATTAAGGATAGCCTGTTGGATGACAAATAAAATCGCATGTTGGAGTTGTAGTTAACATGATCAATAATCAATAAATTAATTGCCAGAAGTATAAAATTAAAAACAAAAAATCACCTAACCAACCTTAGGAAGGGAACCAGGCTACCACCTAAATTCACCCGGTTGTTCTGCACATACATAACTCCCAACTGGTGTTTTCCGTCAATTTGCTCATCCATGTGAATAGATAGAACTAGAAGACAAGAAAGTTAGGGATTCAATAAGTTTAAATACTATACAAGAACACATTAAATATTAATCAGAAAGCATATAACTCAGCATTTTTGCGAAGAGGGGCATGTTTGAAAATAATAAAAAATAAGTAATAATTATCTTTTGTGATGTTGTATAACTGGGATCGAAAATATAGGGTGTTAAATATCATGGTTATCCTTGCAATTAAAATCAAGAAATGACATACCTTGACTCCCATGACACTGGGCTAACCTGCTAATGAGAGCAGTTTTACCCGTGCCAGCTGGCCCATAAAGAAGAATAGGCCACCTCTGACTCGTGAAAACAAAAGGTGTTCCAGTTTTATGCATATCCCTAATATTATAGTACCACGTTGCATCCATGTTGCTCCAATTTGTGGAGCCAACATCGAGAGATAGTGACTTTTATCTTCGATCAAAATTAATATCTTCCTCAGAAGAACCTGATGTGCTTTCGTTATATGGTTCAAGATACCAAATAGCCTGCTCTTTAGGTACATCCTCAGTATATTTCTTCCACCTGAAGAACAAAAAATAACATTGACTAAGTATAAAACGGACTAAAAAGAGAATCACACATTTTGACCCGTTTTAGGTTCATTCAAAGAAACTAACCGTGCATGACAACCAAATGCTTCTTCATCATCACATGCAAATTTAGGAGAAGCCAGGCTCAATCTATCACTCGTCTTCAAAACCACTATTAAGATCTGAACCGCAGACCATCGTATGTCCATCAAAAGCTCTGTGTCCTGTGTCTCCTCCATTTAAGCTGCAAATTTCATGTACTACCACTCCTCCCACAACCCACCAAAAACCTTTGATTGTTTTTTCCTTTTTTTTTTTTTTTTTTTTTTTTTTTTTTTTTTTATCTTTTATCTTTTTTTGTTTTCTTTTTTTTGTTTTTTCTTTCTTTTTTTTCCTTTTTTTTATTTATTTATTTTTTTCCTTTTTTCGTTTTTCCTTTTTCTTTTTTCCTCCTGATCACTTAACCACCCTAAAAAAACACTTTGAGGTTTTTTATTGTAGCCTGTTGTCTGATGTAAGAGAATCAACATGCTTTTCGAGTATGAGGGAAGTTTCAGAAAAATCATCAATTGGTGCATTGCCAACTGGATGACGACGTGCACCCATGCATGACCAGGTGGATAAGGTTGAACCATCAGTCTGGCAGCAGCTACAACACTTTGACAGCTTACATGTTTATTTTCAACACTTGAGAGCAACAAACACTCATCATTTAGAGTGCTGCACATAGTGTCAAACAGTTGCTGCAATGATATATTGAAGTGTTAGCTTCTTCAAATACGATTCCACAGTAAAAAAATCAGTGTTGTAAATATCGCTCGGCGGTCGACCACCGCCAAGTGCCAAGACCGATATGGCGGCGATATATCAGTGATATATCGGAGACCATAAATTATAAAGAAAATTATTTTTAAAAAATAAATATTAGTAATATCCTAACAAAATAAGTCAATAACCACACATTTAACTAAAACTAAATTTTTTATATATAAGTTTAAGACTTAAATGTAAACTATTAAAGATGGAGGGGGTCAAATGTTTAAATACATAAACTTATTTTAAACTTTTTGAGTATAATTTATAAAGTTTAGAGACTAAATGTAAAATAGTAAAAGATAGAGGGGTTAAATGTTAAAAATTCTAAACTTATTTAAACCCTAAACCTAAAACAAAGTTGCAGCCTCACTTTAATACATTTATACAGCCACCCTTCACCCTCACTTTAATACATTAATATACTGATAAACCCTAAACCAATTCTCCGGCGTTGACCATCAATTCGCCAGCGTTGACCTTCAATTCGCCGGCGTTTACCGTCATTCTGAACACAACCACCACTTATTTTCTCTTTAATTGGCTTAGATCTGAAGTCGCCGGAGGTAAAGTCGCCGGAGGTGGAGTCGACAAAGGTCCGATTTTGACCGACAAAGGTCCGATTTTGACCGCCAAGGTCCGATTTTGACCGCCAAGGTCCGATTTTGACTGATTTTGACCAAACCGATTTTTTTGACCGATAAGTGAAATATCGTATCGGTCGACCACCGATAAGCGATATATCACTGATATATCGGCCGCCAAGACCGATATTTACAACACTGAAAAAAATCATAACACAAAACATTCAATTAAATGATTGAACAAACCTTTTGACGCAACATGCAGTTGAAAACAATATCTTGATTGTGAGAAAGTTGTGAATTTGTGAATAGGTTACGTAGTGGCAAAACTGCGGTTCTTTAAGCATTCCAAATACCTCAGCTAAACTATAAGCAGAAGCTCTATGCTTTGTTTGTATCTAAACAAGATGACCGAGGAAAGACTCGGATTTTAACCTATAAAAGAACAAATAAATTTTATAAATATAATAGTATATACTTTTGACAGGGTCAATTGCTTAAAAGCTCCTAATTCGCTTCCCTTTTACCCATATCTTATACCAGCAAATACAAACACACACACACACACTATATTTCCAAACTATCAAAATCAAAAACCATTGTCCTAAGTGATCATCGAAAATTGGGGAAAAAAAGCAACTATTTGATAATGCAGTTTAAGTGGGTACAATGCTAGTAATCTATTAATGGATAAGTATTTTTTAGATCTAAAAAGATAACTAGCACAAGCTGACTCGTTTGGACCGGGATTATAAATAGTGAGTTTTACCCATTAACCCAGCCATTGTTTACACATAAAATAAAAAAAAAAATACAAATTTGGTCTTAAATTCTCATGTGTTTTTATAAAAGAAATTCAAATTAGGCAAATTAGTTTCAGAAGTACCTTTTCAAGTTCAAAATCCTGGTGAGATTTTGAACAGATATCTCGCAGATGGCCCAATGAATGTAAGCTTTTAAAGAAGTATTAATTTGCAGTTTTCTAGTCAGGTTGTAGATTCTCTAAAGCAGCGACCTCAAGCTTTCCCGAAGCCAATCTACCTTCTTTTAGTAGCAAATGCTCCATACTATATGATGGTTGAAGATACCATCAATCCTATATGAATCAACCCCACCATACAAAAATAATCAGTTAGATATAGGTAACTGTCGTCTTGTTGTCCACTTTAATTTTTTAATTCCCCAAAACAATTTCTAAACCGTTCAATGATTGGTCAAAAGGTAATTGTGTGTTTTAGCCTAGTGGACAATCAATGCTGGACCAGATGTATGAATTTATAAAATAAAATAGAACACAAAGAATGAATTTCAAACCTCTATGAACCAAGATCTATGTAACCCACAGTCGTCCAACAACTTTAGTAGATCTAAATAAGCCCTATTTTTTCCTGCCGGCCTTTTCTTTTCATCCTTCCAAAGTTCACCACAATTAACAAGATTTGTGCTGATTTTTCAAATGTGTACGTGATTTGTCTCCACTCTTCCTTAGTTGTGTCACTAGAGGACTGGACATTTATGAAATTTCTGACGATATCTGTACTGGCTACAAAATGACAGTTTGTTAAAAACATTGAATAAAGAGAACTAAAAATGTTAATAAAGGAAGATATTGGTAGTCAGGCTTTGAAGTGCTTGCTAATCGCATATCTTCCATTGCAAGATCGACTTTATTTCTCCAAGTGGGAAACCATATAAACCTGTAACCAAAGTCAACAAACAATTAGAAACATAGACATAACTAAGAAGTGAAAACATGGGCGACTCAGATGGATTGAAACAGGTACATCTAAGTTTAATAGGTCGGTTCTGGTTGGATTGACTCACAAACACATCTTTGTCCAAATTTATAAATATATAATGTTTTAAATTTTAATTATGATAAGAAAAATATCACATTCGAGAAAAATAAAATAAAATAAAATAAAAAATCGTCAAATAAAACGATTTGAGTTACGCATAAATAATAGACTTCAATTCAACTTGTTAGACCGGTTCGACTTTAAGTTAACTTTCTGAATCTAACCCGTTTTCGATAAAAATACACCCAAAACCAACCCATACAAATCCAACACATATGAGTACCTCTTTTTGCTTTTGAACAGAGTTTCATGGCAAGCAACATCAAGAACTTGCTTGTATTTATCAAATGTGTCACTAAATGTAGTAGGAACATGATTTGCCATTGTATTTATTCCTTTCGAGCTACTTCTTCAGTAAAAATAAGCATCACGGGTTGCTTCAACACATCCTGCGACATTAGAACATGTAAGCATCCAACAAAAGAAACTATAATAGCTGAGTAGCAGATTGACTAGAAAAACTTACAGTATATTTCTGAATAAGCTTTTTAAATTTCTCGCATGTCCGTTTGGAAATTTCCATTGTTTTATAGTACTCGTTATGGTTCCACTTGCATAATTTCAGCAGTTCCTTTAGCTTAGCCTCAATAGTCTTTCTATTAGATGCTAATTGCTCCATAACACTGACAAAACAATGATTGTTTATTAGAAGGCATTTTTATCTAAGAACCCTATGTTATTTTATTAAAAGAACATACTTAGGCAGGAATTGAACGCAGAAGCCAAAGGGTATTGTAAAGAATCTTCACATTGTCTTCATGTGGAGCTGGTACAAAATAAAAACAAAAATATGAAGGTATGACTATAAGGATATGAAAAGACACTAAAAATTTACTGAAAATTGACAAACCTTGAATTAGATTCGTGACGTATTGCGGTGCTGATGTGGCCATGAAAGGCAAACACAAGTTGAAGACGCTTTCTGAATTCACCGATGCTGGAAGTCTGAATAAACTCCTCCAAGCTGTGTGTATAAAGGAGTAGGGATTTTAATTTTGTACACAAATTTTTTGTAGAAATTACACTTTGTTACATCACATATTATGAACTTGCCTCTGCATGATGGACTGATTATCAGCAGAATCAGTTTGCCCAGAACCGAGTATAAAGGGAACCATAACTGCAATATTACCCAAAAAGAAAGTAAGCACATTAGTAATACTTTGGAAGGGTGCACAAATGTTAGTGAATAAAATTGTTACGAAAACTTGAATTATACCTTTTTCAAAAATATAAATGTATTAAACCCTAATTTGAAAAATATATATTTGTATTTTACATTTTATCCAGAAAAATATATGTATGTAATATACCTGGCCAGCATTAGTATCAAATCAAGTTTGCACTTCATCAAGTAAAGCAAGCCATGATTCAAACTCCATCTTTTGCCAGGTGGACACAAGAGCAATAATCGGGTCAGGTTGAGCTGTATATTGTGAAACAGTAACATAAATGGGAGACTTAAGAGTTATAAAGTAAGTCTGAAAATCTGACATAATTAAATGCACACCAGAAAGGGCGAACTTTGCAACAGTTTCTTGAAGGTTCCGGACCCTGTTTAGTAAAAACTGCAAGCCTGACATAGCCTGTAAAGAAAAACAACAATGAACATCTATATGTATGAAAAGCTGTATGGGCATAATCTACACAATATTTATAAGTACACTTGATATTTAACGTTCCAATGAACACAAAGAAACCATAGATATGTTTATGTAACACTGTTTGGGTTCAAGAAAGATTGCTAACTTCTGTAGTATCATAGTAATGGATTTGAAAGAAAAGCCTTTTAAAGAAACACATTATGTTTCAAAAATACTTTGGAGCTTCTTATTTAGATAACTTTAGAGATGCTATTTTTGGCACAAAAAAAAAAATCATTTTTTTCAAAATATGTGATCATTTGGATATAAAGTAAACGGGCAATACCTTGGTAAGAGGGGTGTTCATAGGTATAGACAATATCATATCAATAACATCTACAATTTTCTGAAGAGCAAGATGATCATCCCATTCACTTAAAATATGACGATTCTCTGTTGAAGTTTAATAACTGGATCCACCATCATAGCCGACAAAGAAGCATTTGAATCCTATATCACAAGCCAAGAAGAGTTTTATAACTAAAAACTAATAGTTATAACCAACAGAAAAGGTAAAAGAAATGGTAGAAGGTACCTTGTAGAAGTTATAAGCATTCGTTGGTAGATGCATTGAAAAGCTGTTAAAATACGTTTTATTAAATTCATAATATGTTAAAAGCACTATACATTTTTTTGACCAAAATGCAGGAGGTTATGCATTGAAAAGCACTATGTGCAATCGAGACCCATTTGACTTATGTAAGAGATATAAACATTTCCTTATTAAGGGACATGCCTTTTAGCGTAGAAAATGTTACCTTTTCAACTGATGCTTCAACTTCCTCAGAAGCCAACTCCTGCCACTCTGAAAAAGCTTCATTTGAACTTTCAAGGGCTGTACTGTCTATTTCAATGACATTTTTTAAGTCAAAAGACCGAGGCTTGAATTAGTATTGTTGAGAATCCAGCTCTTCTTCGGTTCTAACTTGAATTTTCATTTTCATCCATAGATCTGCAAATTCATCAAACATCCTATCCAAGAGCTGATGTCGACACAAAATAGTAAGTATACAACTTTGTATACGTCTCAACAAAACGAGTTCTTTCAAATAAAGATAAGTTCATCTGTAATAAGATTTACCTTAAACGATGCATTGTCCATAAAATGAGTTTGAGCCACATAATGCACCGCACGCAGAAGAATGTTCTTATGAATTGTAGCTTTTATTTGCAAGATAGATCCCTAAAATAAACATGAAACAGGCATTTCGTTATCTCATCCACAAGACAGCAGCTTTATTATAGTGTAAAAATGTATAGAGAGTTACTGACTGCTTCATCGACATTATTGTCTCTTGCAGAAGTAACCAAAGTTTCCACCATATTCATATCATATTCGTCCATATAAGTAGGAAAAGATTTATCAAAGTATGAAAAGCACGAATGTGAGGCAACTTGTGCACCAAGAAACTCCAAATACATACAGTTTTGTCTAACAGATGTCTCTGTCGAGTACAAAACAAAATCACGTACCATCAACACAAAGAAGAATCCAAACATGATTTAAGATTGATTGATAAATAAGAGCCAATAGCTTCATTAATAATATATTTACCCTCATTAGCGCCTAAAGAGGACATATGAAATATTCCTTTTCACACGTGTGTTTCCAACAATCAACTTTTCTGGACTAGATTGGACTCTCGGGTATGGATTTATGGCCGGTTTCACTCCAAAACTTCCTCATATAGACGAATGATTTCTGGTGATCAGTGGATGAACGCATCCTTTGAACATATAGAGTCGTCTTTTGAACTTTCGGGAGCACCTAATAAAGTTAACATTACATTTATATATTTCAGCTAAAGAAACAGATTGCTAAGGTAAATAAAGATAAAAGATTTATAATGAAAACCTCGTTCATCATCACTAAATTCTTTGCAAGGAAAGCTTTGTAACGCTGCATAAACTAGCTTCTCATTGGCTTTGCTGTTCTGAGCCATTTCTTTCCACCACACCATAATAGCCTTCTGCCAATATCTGCCATTATTTGCAGTTCTGAGAACAGTAGCTTCCACATAGCCTCATCATGATTTTCAAGGTATGGGTCTCGCCTCACACATATCCTCTCTGAAGTTTGATTCTGGCCCAAGAGCTTATGAAAATTTATATGTTGCTAGTATACAAAAGAGAATGCTTTATTAAGTTAAAACCTATTTGTCTTCAACGTATTATAAACTTAACCTAGAACATGATGGTATTACACTATTACCAGATTTCTTTTGACAATTAGTTGGGATGATAGGAAAGCCAACAAGATGATCACACCCCGATCACTGCATGCGCCTTTATATTCAAGTATATCACTAACTTGCAGAACCTAAACATAGGACAACACGAATCATGACAATTACAAACTAAGTTCTAGATAAGGGAGTACTACATAGAATAAAGGTATATCCATATAAGAGTAACTATACCTCTGGAAAATTCCCAAATGTCAGCTTTTGCGACAGCAAGAAGTTATGTAGTGCATCAATGTAATCTAAAGCTGACATGATTGAGACTTCATTTTTTTCCTGTAGTTCCTAAGCATTCACAAACATACAACGAGAAACATGAATATAAAAGAAATAAAGATGGAATACAAAACACGGCTTTCTTCTGCTAAGACTTAATACCTTGTTAGATGTAACAATTCGCATTTTCAGGATAATTACTATTCCCGGAAAATTCACTATTCATTTTTACTATTCATTTTCCCCGAAATTCTCCCAAAACTTGATTTTTGTTTCTTGGCCTCGAGTGATAAATCATTTCCATGACAAATTAAAAGTTTGACATTCATAAGCTCATTTTCGCGAAAGTTAATAAGGAATTACACGTTTTAGGGTAAAACGTCATTAAAAAATTCTACGCACAACGAAACTCGACCGCGTTAAGTGACCCCGCATCAGAAAAATGTTTGACACACTCATGATTTATTTGAGAATTAATCATGACTGTGAAAAACATGACCAAAATAAGCCTCGGCCGTGAAAAACTAGAATTTTCAGTTTTTAAGCGTTTTTACTCAGCCGTAACCTTAGCCTATACCTGCACCGCGTTTCTAAGGCAATTTGAGTTTTCAACTTATTACAATAAGTCAACATATTTTTCCCTCCTCCTTTGACCAAAAATCATCCCTTGATTTTATAAGTCATTCCTTGATTTTTAGGCTTACGGTTTGATGTCTAAAAGACATTTAATACCAACCGACACTAGACTGAGCCCAGTCTAGACATTATAAGTCATTTTAAATCATTTTTATCCTATTAGAAAAGTAACATTTTACTTTTCTCAATTTTACGCAATATTCGTATATTTTACGTATTACGCGTTTTAGACCCGTGTTTCCAGTTTTAGCAGGGTTTTACCACCCAAATGGAACCTACCACTCATTTTATATTTTATTATGAAACATATGGACATGTTGATCAATACTTTCAAGTTCCATAATTTTACGACACCCGGTTTTACGTTTTGAGGTCTAATCATTTACGGTTGGCATTTCTCGGAGTCAAGTTTCATCCTAATACTTAGGATAATACCAAGCCAAGCACACCTCACCCCCTAGCATGTGTGAACCGCCAATAGGGGGGGAGTCACCCCTTGGTGTGGCTTGATCTTATGCAAACTACTCTTGGATGTTTACATGTGTACAAGCTTACTTGAGAAGCTTTGCATAGTCATGGAAAGTAACCTCCTCAAGACACTATAAATACCCCCCCTCCCTTTGTTGCCGTGCACCTCCAACACCAAAACCACTCCACACTTAGTTTATTTTCTTCCAAATTCTAGCAAGGTTCAAGTGCAAGTTCAAGGTAGAAACCCTAGTTTGATCTTAGGTTATCAAAACACTTCCATAACCTCATATACTTGGTGATTTCTCTTGAGTTTGAATCCACTCAAGTCACCTCAACCTTCATCATCCATCTTTCAAGATTACAAGAGTAGAAAGATTGCATGAAGTGAAGTGGGTTGTAGCAAGTCTATCAAAGTCCTATCCTTACTAGTTACTTCCTTTCTTTATTTGAAAGCCAAAAGTTGTAAGCCAAACCCTAACATGCTTTTTGTTAAATAATCATGTTCATGTTATTTACCTATTATTCTTGCTATATTATGTCTTGTATGCAAGTCCATGATGTATAAAAATGAGTAAAACAAGTTGTTGTAATTGATTGTTAATATAAGTTATTAAAGCAAGTAAACTAGTGACTTTCTTTGTAAGACCTGATCAAAATGGTAAAAATATAATATTGGATTATTACATATTGTAGTAGAGGACCTAACAAGGAAACCGTAGCAATTTAAACCACCTAAAACGAGTATACGAGTCAAAAGTTATGACCATTTGAAGTTACCAAAACTTTGTGGCAAAGCTGCCAAAACTTTCTGTTACAGAAACTTAAAACACGCAAAAAGAGGCATTTCTGGTCCGTTTCATGAAAAAGTTAAAGCACGAAAGTTGTCCGGAATCACGTTTTCTTCAAAAACTCAGGAGCACGTCTCCAGAAAATCAATAACGAATGAGATATCTCTCAGTTTCTTAACAGCTATTTACATATATATAAGTCACTATATTATGGTTATACTTTAAAAGGAACAAGAGGTCTTATGACCTATAATCAAGACCACAACCATGGCTAAAGCCAAAGTTGAGTCTCATGACCTTGGAACAAGGACCAAAGGCCATGGCTAGGCCATGACTAAATGACCATACAAACTTACTTAGGCGTAAACATGAAACAAAGAATTGGCGATAACTTGAACAAACAATTTGGATCTACTTCACTTAAAAGCACCATGAGATAGTACAAAGAAAAATGGTCATACAAGACTTATGAAACTTACCCTAATAACAATCTTCATGTAAGAATAAACTTTCCTAAGTTTATTCAAATATCGGACATGTAACTTTTCGGATCGAAACTTATATCTATATATTTTATCAACTACTACAATAGTAGGGAGCCTCATGTGAGGAGTTCATTATGTAAGCCGTCGAGTTAAGTTGTGGATTTACGAATTAAAGTGTCCTGGCTCCTCGAACGCTTACTAACATGACTTCTGAATTATGTCGGCCCGAACGGTAGTAAACGATATATAAAACATACATGTTTCATGAATCTTTTCTGTCAAAGACTTACAATATACATCATACCACATCATGGACTAGATGCAAGATATATATATATATATATATATATATATATATATATATATATATATATATATATATATATATAGGCACTTATTCATATTCTTTACTCCAATCCTAAGTCGCAACATTCTATTATAGGTTGCTCGTAGAAACCTTCGCGATTCGACCATCACATTCACTACTCACTACATAACTTAAGGTGAGTTCGTAGCCCCACTTTCTATTGTTTAACTATTTTACAAACCCATGGGGGGAATACATGCTATTATTTTTCTACTCGAACACAATGCTTTCTACTGTATGCTACCCGACTATGTTTTATTGTCACTAAGTAACGATTGCCATGTTCGAAGTCCCTATATCATGAACCATTAGTCACTACCTATAGTGAGCGCGAATATTGTGAATAGATCTATTGGGATTGACGGATCCCATTTGTGTTGAACAACGATGAGTTCACACAAATGCACTATATTTGAGATTTAGCGGTATAATGGCAAAAGTACCTTGATAGGGCTTCTATAATGCCAATTTTTGGTTTGATGTTAATGTTTTGGTTGCATGAGCTTAGTGAAATAAATAACGATTTTGTTTTCCAACTATGAGTGTGAGTCTATAGCTCACACTACGATTATTGTGTTCAAACGATTTAACTAACTCTACGAATTCCACTCAACCTTTGTGTTGACCTCTCAAGCATGTATTTCAGGTTCATGACGATCAAGAATGGCACGGAAGGGCACGGATATTCAAGAGGGCTATAAATTTTATTATCATTCAAAAACTCATTTAATGTAATTTGTAAACATGGAACCATCTGGGACCTCATTTTGTAATCTCTGATATTTATATAATTTGAATGATACATCTTTTAAAACGACTCAATTGGAGTTCGTTTTCTATTATTGTGACTATTGTGTCGTCGAGTAACACCCAGTTTGAATTCCGCTGCAATCATGAATTGGGGGTGTTACATTAGATGTATCATTACAAAGTTCTTTTGTTTCCTGTAGTTCCTAAGCCAGGCTCAATCTATCACTCGTCTTCAAAATCACTATTAAGATCTGAACCGCAGACCATCATATGTCCACAAAAAGCTCTGTGTCTCCTCCATTTAAACAACGAATTTCATGTACAAGGTCCATATAATATGACCACTCCTCCCACAACCCACCAAAAACCTCAGGTTTTTCTTCTTCTTTTTTTTTTTTTTTTTTTTTTCATTTTTTTAATTTTTTTTCATTTTCTTTTTCTTTTCTTTTTTTTTTTCCTTTTTTTACTTTTTTCTTTTTTTTTTCTTTCGTTTTTATTTTTTATTTTTTTATTTTTTTTTTCCTGATCACTTAACTACCCTAAAAAAATACAGGTCGTGCATTGCCAACTGGACGACGCGTGCACCCATGCATGACCAGGCGGATAAGGTTGAACCAGTTCTAACTACTGCTTGTGCAACAGTCTGAGCACGCTTCATCACTACCTACAATTTATCAAAAAAGAAACAATTACATATCCCCCTTGGGCTTATCTAGGAGTTGTATTACCTCCAAGTCTTCAACAAGTCGAACACGTCAAGTTTTATAATTACAAACGGGTAAACCAAAGTGTTCATGAAATGCTTAATCCATCTATTATTACATGTACTTTTGAGCAGGTAAAACATTTTAACAATATAATTTCTAGAGTAAATTACAGTGTACCATTTTGCCATCCCTAGGTTTATCATTAAACCTTCCATACGTGAACCAAAATGTAAAAGAATTTACCTGTGTGCTACTAGAAACAGGACGAAGCATAGCACCAGCAACCTTGGCTCTTTGCATTGGCCATTGATGAGAGATGTGAGCCCTGCAGAACAAAACACAGCATTCAAAACTCTAGTTTGCTCAACTTGATCAGGCAAATCACCAAGAGGAAGCTGTGTAACCTGCAAATAAAAAATTCATTAAGAAATGATTTATATGATTCATATTTGATATAGGTTTTAGCTCATATTTTAGTACTTTCATCACACATGAGGAACAGAATCCTATTAAGAATCTTTAGTTTACTATCTATGGGAACATTTTTTTGTACTTTATTGGGCATGACAAATAAAATCACTAGGCTAAAATCCTTAAGGAGGAGTCAGGAAATGTTCCTCAATTTACAGAGCAGGATAGGGGGTAACTTTTCAGGAGAGTCAAATGCTAAAATCCGGGAGTTTTAGTACCTCGGTACGAAGACCATCTATAGAGGCAGTTGAGAATGTTGGCTCCAGATCTGAGCCATTGATTATTGTAGTGATGAAGTGTTTACCAGACTCTGCCAATTCTCATGTCACACATGCAGCTGCAAAATATGAAATTAAATGATTTTGTGTATCGACAACCTTGGTCTGAGCTTTCTAGGATCAATATAGAGAAATGTGACTATGCAGGTATTTCTATCGCTAAGAGCCTAAGAAATGAGTCCCATCTTTCTAAACCACACATACAAAACCGAAATAGAATCCAAATTGTACCCCTACCAAGCCTTCCACATGCAAAATAGTCGTTGTTTTGCATCACCCCATTCTTCCATTAATAGAAACTCAAAAGAGCTACCAAAAGGACTATATTAGCCAATTAAGCTTGTGTGTCCCAATACCCATCCACGATGAAGACTTTGAATATCGACTACTGCTAGCATTTAAATCAAAAAATTCTTCCTTACTATCCAACTACGATAAAAAGCTTGAACTTTAACTGCTGCTTGCTTCTAATTCAAGAAACTTTTCCTCAATATCAAAATACGATAAAAAGCTTGAACTTTAATTGCTGCTTGCTTCTGATTCAAGAAACGTTTCCTTAAGATCCATCTACGATAACAAGAAACTTTTCAAGAAACTTTTCCTCAATATCAAAATACGATAAAAAGTTTGAACTTTAATAGCTCCTTGCTTCTGATTCAAGAAACGTTTCCTTAAGATCCATCCACGATAACAAGTTTGAATTAAAATCGCAGCATCATTTTGTTGTCTTTGAGCAATTTAATTCTGTATGGCGCATTGTATAAAGAAATTGCCTTTTTTGTTCATGTATAGTTTCGGTGTTCAACCAATCGCCTGAAATGGAATTGTATGATTTTTGCAGCATTTCCTGAAACCATAAACAAGGTTACGATAATTCTACAAGGCAACTAAAGAAACAGATTGCTAAGGTAAATAAAGAAAAAAGGTTTATAATGATTACCTCGTTCATCATCACTAAATTCTTTGCAAGGAAAGCTTTGTAACGATGCATAAACTGGCTTCTCATTGGCTTTGCTATTCTGAGCCATTTCTTTCCACCACTCCATAATAGATTAATAGCCTTAAACTTTATGCCATTAGTTGTTGTTCTGAGAACAGTAGCTTCCACATGAAGCGCCTCATCACGATTTTCAAGGTGTCGGTCTCGCCTCACACATATACTCTCTGAAGTTTGATTCTGACCCAAGAGCTTATGAAAATTTATCTGTTGCTAGTATACAAAAGAGAATGTTTTATTAAGTTAAAACATATTTGTCTTCAACGTATTTTAAACTTAACCTAGAACATGATGGTATTACAGTATTACCAGATTTCTCTCGACAATTAGTTGGGATGATAGGAAAACCAACAAGATGATCACACCCCGATCACTGCACGTGCCTTTATATTCAAGTATATCACTAACTTGCAGAACCTAAACATAGGACAACACGAATCATGACAATTACAAACTAAGTTCTAGATAAGGGAGTACTACATAGAATAAAGGTATATCCATATAAGAGTAACCATACCTCTGGGAAATTCCCAAATAGTGTTGTCAGCTTTTGTGACAGCAAGAAGTTATGTAGTGCGTCAACGTAATCTGAAGCTGACATGATTGAGACTTCATTTATTTCCTGTAGTTCCTAAGCATTCACAAACATACAACGAGAAACATGAATATAAAAGAAATAAAGATGGAATACAAAACACGGCTTTCTTCTGCTAAGAGTATCATTACAAAGTTCTTTTGTTTCCTGTAGTTCCTAAGCCAGGCTCAATCTATCACTCGTCTTCAAAACTACAATTAAGATCTGAACCGCAGACCATCATATGTCCACAAAAAGCTGTGTCTCCTCCATTTAAACTATGAATTTCATGTACAATTTTTTTCATTTTTTTTCTGATCACTTAGCCACTCTAAAAACATACATTTTGAGGTTATTTATTGTAGCCTTTTACCCTGATGTAAGAGAATCAGCATGCTTTTCGAGTATGAGGGAAGTTTCAGAAAAATCATCAGTCTGGATGACGACGTGCACCCATGCATGACCAGGTAGATAAGGTTGAATAGGTTCTAACTACTTCTTGTGCAACATTCTGAGCACGCTTCTTCACTACCTACAATTTATCAAAAAAGAAACAATTACATAACCCTCTTGGGCTTATCTAGGAGTCGTATTATCTCCAAGTCTCCAACAGGTCGAACAAGTAAAGTTTTATAATTTCAAAGAGGTAAACCAAAGTGTTCATAAATGCTTAATCCTTCTATTATTAAATGTACTTTTATGCAGGTAAAACATTTTAACAATATAATTTCTAGAGTAAATTACAGTGTCCCTAGTCGATACTATTTGTATCCTAATTGCACTGTTTGCTTTGACTTTTGGTCCCTCGCCATTTAACCTTTAGTGACCAATAGAAATTAGTTGCACACTTGAGAGACCAAGAGTCAACAACAAATTCCGTAATTTTCACCAACTGATGATTTATGTTATGTACTCTGATTTCTACTAATTGCATTCGGGGCATCAATTACTTTTTAAATTAATCTAAAAAATTAAAGAAAATTCTAGTGTTGGCAAAGGAACAGATTGCTAAGGTAGGACAATAGGGCAAACCCTAAAATATCTCTCTCTAGGTGGCGACAAGAACCCATCCTCATTCAAATCGTTTCTTATCTAAATCATAACCAATTCTTGTTTTTTCTTTCACAAATCTGTTAAGGATATTGATTATTATTTATACTAATCACTTCTAGACCAGATTCGTGGATTTAAACAAGTTTTTTAGTGATTTTGATAAATCGTTTTTTTAGGGTTCTTGGCAGCCGACCTTGATTTAATTCGATCCATCCATCCATTGTTTCAAGTCGGTTCTGATTCCTTATATAACCTAATCGGTGTTAGGGTTTTCATAATCGGTTTTCTTGTTGGTGTGATCGATTAATTTATCTATCCAGTTCAGTTTTGGAGTCGGTCATTGGTTCTCTTTTTTAGGGTTTCTATTGAATCGCTTTTCTGTTGCTGCTGGGCTTTGATCGAACTTTCCTTTTCTTGGAGTTTTAGAGTCGGTTATCTGATTCTATCTATATAAGGTTGATCGAGGTTTATTGTTGCACATTGGTTATCACGTTTGGGTGCTGTTCTCGATTCTAAGAACCCTTAATTAGGGTTTCGGCCAACTATTTGTGCGCAATCTGTTTGCTGGTATTTAATTCCATATCATACTCGTTTAGGGTGTGGTATCATTGGTTTTTGGTGGTGATTCTGGTTTCATTGATTAACAAATTCCTCTTGGAGTTTGCTGGCTTTGGTTTGTGCAAGTGACCTGTTCGAGGGTTTAGTTTGTTACAAGTGCGTGTGGTACTGCTGGTTGTTCATTGTAAGTGGGTTTAGAGAGTTATGGAATCTGGTTTTTTGAAAGGAAACAAGCCTTCTAAGGCTGCGGGGTTGGCTGCTAGGATTAGTAACATTGAGGGCAAGGTTCTCAATAATGCTAGTATGCCATTGAAGTCTTTCTTGAGAAATGCAGGTTTGGGTGGAAAAACGGGATCTTATGCTCTTCCATGTGATCACGGTTCTGTTGTTTCTGATTTAAACGGGGCATCAAATCAAGGGGGAAGTTGGATAGCACTACTATGCATGTTCCTATTCGTGATGATAGTAGTGTTACTGCTGGTGTACATGGGGCTAAGGTTAATGGCGAATCCATGACTACGGCTAATGTAGATGGTCCACAACATGTAGGATCTGATGGTTCTTGTGCTCCTAAAGCTACTCGTGATGCTCATTCTGATGGTATTAATGAGGAGGCTGGTTTGGGGTCAAGAGTAGTTATTCCAATGGCCGTTGTTGATGATATGTGCTCGAAACTTACTAATTCATTATACGGTTATTTCATTGGTAATAGAATTGCGTTTCCTATTGTGGAAGATTATGTCAAGCATGCTTGGGCTAGGTTCGGTTTTGAACATGTGATATTGCGGAATGGTTTCTTCATTTTCAAATTCTCATCACTTGAAGGTATGGATAAAGTGCTTAATGGTGGTCCTTGGTTTATTAGATCAACGCCTTTGTTCCTACATGTTTGGGTACCTAATATGAGACTTGAAAAGGAGAAGATTACTAAGGTACCAGTTTGGGTACGTATCCATAATATACCATCCGTTATATACTCTAAAACCGGTGTAAGTTTGATTGCAAAACAGTTGGGGCGGATAATAAGGTTTGATGCGGGTACTAATGATATGTGTAAGAATCCTTGGGGACGTTATTCATATGCACGGGTACTTATTGAATTATCGGCTGATTTGGATGTTTTGGAATCAATTGAAGTTGAAATTCCTTTGCCTAAGGGTAAGGGTCATTACATGGAGGTTCTTGATGTTGAGTATGAATGGTGGCCATCTTGGTGTTCTAAGTGTGTTTGTTTCAATCATGATGATGATGGGTGTCCTCTTAGGCGTAAGCGGGTTACTAAAGATTCGACTCAACAAGATGGTAAGGTTCACGCTACAAAGGCTGGTCATACTAGTAACAAGGGTAAGAAAGGGACTTGGGGGGTCTCAACTAAGTCAAAACTTTCATACCAACCTGTTTCTAAACCGGCTACTAATGAGAAGAATAAAGGTACACAACCTAATTCCAGGGCTGATAAGCCTACTAATGGTAATTCTGCTTCGAGTGGTAAATCTCATGATGCTTTGAAGAGTGATTTAGGGGCTGCTACTATTGATGATTGTGGACACACTCAACTTGAGCAGCCGGACCATGTGGATGCTCATGCTTCTGTTGGGGGTGTGGAATCCGTGGGGATTAATGGTGTCAATGCGGTTCCATTGCGTAACACTAGTGATGGTTTGTGGGAGTATGGCTCTCGCAATGATGGTGCTTCTACAAGCGTGGCCTATTCAGATTTTGATACATCTTGCTCGGTTCCTACAAGTCATGTAGTGAAAAGTCCTAAGAAGAGGGTTACGTTTGTTGAGGAAGTTGATGAAGTCTATGAGAACTATGATGATATTGCAAATTATTCCAAGTTCAAGAAGGGTTCTCCGAAAGATTTCCAGGTGCAAGGACGCAAGAAGAAATAGTTATTTATTTCTTGTTTTGTGATTCTTGTTTGTTAGTTGCTTTTGTTTAGCATTGTGTTTGGTCAGTTGCACATGTGGTGCATGTTAGTTTTAAGAATGGTATGCCATTCTTAGATATGTTTCTTGTAAGTGTCCTTAGGGACTAGGGGCGTGGGAATTCACCCTCGTCATTTTGTACCTCAATGTTTTTTGGAGTAATGAATTTTGCCAGGGTGTAGACCCTTTTACCCAAAAAAAAATAAAGACAAAAGGTTTATAATGATAACCTCGCTGATCATCACTAAATTCTTTGCAAGGAAAGCTTTGTAACGCTGCATAAACCGACTTCTCATTGGCTTTGCTGTTCTGAGCCATTTCTTTCCACCACTCCATAATAGCCTTAAACTTTCTGCCATTATCTGCGTACAAAAATAGAAACAAAATGAACTGCCTGAGTTTTGCAATACATTTTCTTATAGCTCGATTAAAATTCAACTCAAATAACACAAGCAGTTTCAATAAACAATCAGAATCCTACAATAAAATAAAAAGAACTCAAAATTCCATTAAAAATAAGCATACAAACCTCAAAAACGACGTATGTGGTGCAGCAGACCCATCTCATAACTATCACCAGACGCACCACACCTTTACTTTTCTTCATCGACTTCCGACTCATATTCCTTCTACCCCCACCCCCGCTATAACCCTTTCCGCTAACAAATCACAGTTTTTCACTCTTCTTAATGGCAGAGCCTTTAATCTAATAGCAACCATAACCAAAACCCTAATAGAATATCTTTATTAACCTGTAGCTGTAACAAATAAAAGTTATAGTATTAGATAACAATTAACAAACATAAACTCAAATCCGATTATAATGGAACAGTTAAGCTTCAAAGAAAATCAACAATCAATACGCAGCAATCTCACATCAACAATAATATAAACAAAACCCTAATAATCGACCAGTATATAGATAACCGATATTGATTGTATTCAGATCAGTTTAAGTACAATACCATCAAAACTAAAGTTTTTATAAAAGTAACATCTGTCAATACCTTCAATTGAATTTTTAATTCAAACAAACAAACACCACTTCTTTTTTCGAGGTCGAATCACAAAATCCCCTCACCCACCCACCCCTGCAAATTCGAAACCCTAACCCTAATTGTGTGAATTATTTGATTATTTGATTCTTTTTTATTGAATCTAATTGTGTGTTTTGATTTAAGAATCATGACGATACCTGACATATGGAAAACGAAACGCTACTTCACCGGGGTGAAGGCACTGAACGGATCAAGATCCCAATTCATTGTCTTTCTTGATACTGCGCCCAACGGTAACTTTTATCCCATTTATATATAACGAAGAAACTAAAGGGGACTTGTTGAATCAGGCAGTTTTATGTTGTACTATCATTCAACTAGTTATAATAGCACGCACGGGGTTTTTTTCTATTTTTTTTAACAAAAAGACACGCATATATAAGTTGATAAATAAATTAAAAAAACCTGCTATTAACTTTTCTTATTAGCTCACCTTGAGATCTTCGAAGTTTAAGCACAATATGGATGATTTTGTTACACATGTCTGTAGACGATGTCATAAATTGTTATTAAAGTTCCATTTTAGATAATAAAAATAAATGCAAAAATCAATATGATGTTGTAAATTGTTATTAACGTTTCATTTTAGATAATAAAAATAAATGCAAAATTGAATATCAAAGTAACCACCAATTTCTTTTTCGCAAATCATGAGAAGTCAAGAACATTCGTATAGTCATTAATCAAACACTTTGTATGCAGAATACTTTCCAAAACTCCATAAAAGCAATGTTAGTTTCATAAGCTTTATAATGATAAGCTCGTTGATCATCACTAAATTCTTTGCAAGGAAAGCTTTGTAACGCTATATAAACCGACTTCTCATTGGCTTTGCTGTTCTGAGCCATTTCTATCCACCACTCCATAATAGCCTTGAACTTTCTGCCATTATCTGCGTACTAAAAATAGAAACAAAAATAACTGTCTGAGTTTTGCAATACAATTTCTTATAGCTCGATTAAAATTCAACTGGAATAGCACAAGCAGTTTAATAAACAGCCACAATCCTATGATAAAATAAAAAGAACTCGAAATTCCATTAAAAATAAGCATACAAACCTCAAAAACGATGTATGTGGTGCAGCAGACCCATCTCATAACTATCACCAGCCGCACCACCCGACTCCCCACCTTTACTTTTCTTCATCGACTTTCGACTCATATTCCTTCTACCCCCAACCATCACCCTCCGTAACCATATCCCATTCCGCTAACAAATCACAGTTTTTCACTCTTCTTAATGGCAGAGCCTTTAATCCAATAGCAACCATAACCAAAACCCTAATAGAATATCTTTATTACCTTGTAGCTGTAACAAATAAATGTTATAGTATTAGATAACAATTAACAAATATAAACTAAATATGTTAATAGGGGTTTTTGTGGTCTTATAAGCTTATTTGATTTCGGCTTATATTTCATAAGTCTCAAAATAACATGGAAAATGGGGCTTATGAAATATAAGCTGATCAAATAAGCTTAAACAAACACCCCCTACATAGGAAATGACATATGAAGCAACTAAAACCTAGAGTATATCATTAACATAATGCTTTGAAAAAAAATTGTCAAAAAACATAAAGTACTTATCTCAGTCATGTGCTTAGAAACATCCAGATATGGTCAAAGTAAAAGTCAACCTACATGAATATGGCTTTTAGTAGTTTAAACAACTTGGTAATATTAATATAAGGTTATTCTTTTTAGCCTTAATAAATTTCTATTATTTCTTGTATTTACAAATGAAAATACCATACCATCAGAAGCATTGATTTGAGAATGAGCCGCTTCCAGTTTGGTAGAGAAGATATCCCATTTTTTCAATAATTCTTCATCCAAAGGTCTTTTTCTTTTTAAACCATGTCCGGGCTTTCCAATTTCAACCACTTTACCCTTTTTCAGTCATAACTGGTTCCAATACATAACTGGTTCCATTTTTTTCGGTGGCAAACTTTCTTAGAATGGCGAGAAAATGTTCGTTATTCTGCGTTTGATGAAGAAAAAATGTTAAAACAACATTTCAAATATAAAAGAGAATGTATTAATATTAAAAAGGAAAGATGGATAATACCTTTGAGGAGAAAGTACTTGTAAAGAGGATTACAAACTCCCGATAAAGAGGAAAACACACAAATTGTGCATTCATAGGTTTAAAACCTCCCAACAAGTCTGCAATATCTCTTTGCTGGCTCAAGTTCTTTAACAGAAATTTAAGCAAAAATAAATAATATGAAGTCATAACTCTTCTTTTAGACAATTTCGACCCACTTGCATAAAAAGGGTCGATTTGGATTCTTTTTGTCTTCAATATGTCAAAATGGACATAGTGTTAAAAAAATTAGCTATAAAAATAACAGATAAAATGAGTCGAGACTAGGTCGAGTAGGTCGAAATTCACCCAAAGTGTTTGACGGTAGCCTGCCTAACTTGTTTGAACTTGTATTTGAACAACTGGTTTTGGCCCAAACTTACTACCCAACCCGCCTGACCCACCCTAATTCGCCACCTCTATCCAGTACCATTATTCAGCTTTCTTTATAAACATACCAAAACAGTAAGTTTCTGCCCAAGCCTCGCCGCAAGATTCTGTACTAGTGTCGTATTTCCGGTCCCAGTTTCACCAACCAAAAGAACAGGCTCGTACATAAATAGCTCAGTTTTATATATAGTGAGTTTTATCTTGCATCAAAATTGATATCTTCTTTGCGCTTTCCTTATATGGTTCAAGATACCAAATAGCCTGCTCTTTCGGCATATCCTCAGTATACTTCTTCCACCTGAAGAACAAAAAATAACATTGATAACTAAGTATAAAACGGACCAAAAAGGGAAACACACATTTTGACCCGTGTTAGGTCGGTACGTAAGAAACTAACGGTGCATATCTTATAAAATAAAAATAGCAATGAACATATATATGCATGAAAAACTGTATGGGCAGAATCTACACAATATATATATGTACACTTGGTAGTTAACGTTCCAATGAACTCTAGAAACCAAAGATATGTTTATGTAACACGGTTTGGGTTCAAGAAAGACTGCTAACTTCTGTAGTATCATAGTAATGGATTTAAAAGAAAAACCTTTTAAAGAAACATATTATGTTTCAAAAATACTTTGGAACTTCTTATTTAGATAACTTTACAGATACTATTTTTGGCACGAACAAAATAATTTTTTTCAAAATATGTGATCATTTGAATATAAAGTAAACAGCCATTACCTTGGCAAGAGGTGTGTTCATAGGTATAGACTATCATATCAATAACATCCACAATTTTCTGAAGAGCATGATAATCATCCAATTCACTTAAAAGATGACGATTCTCTGTTGAAGTTTAATAACTGGATCCACCGTCTTTGAGCAATTTAATTCCGTATGGCGCATTGTATAAAAGAAACTGCCTTTTTTGTTCGTGTATAGTTCTGGTGTTCAACCAATCGCCTGAAATGGAATTGTATGATTTTTGCAGCATTTCCTGAAACCATAAACAAGGTTATGATAATTCTACAAGGCAACTAAAGAAACAGATTGCTAAGGTAAATAAAGACAAAAGGTTTATAATGATTACCTCGTTCATCATCACTGAAAGGAAAACTTCGTAGCGATGCATAAACCGGCTTCTCATTGGCTTTGCTGTTCTGAGCCATTTCTTTCCACCACTCCATAATAGCCATAAACTTTCTGTCATTATTTGCTGTTCGGAGAACAGTAGCTACCACATGAAGTGCCTCATCATGATTTTCAAGGTGCGGGTCTTGCCTGACACATATCCTCTCTGAAGTTTGATTCAGACCCAAGAGCTTATGAAAATTTATCTGTTGCTAGTATACAAAAGAGAATGTTTTATTAAGTTAAAACCTATTTGTCTTCAACGTATTCTAAACTTAACCTAGAACATGATGGTATTACAGTATTACCAGATCTCTCTTGACAATTAGTTGGGATGATAGGAAAACCAACAAGATGATCACACCCCAATCACTGCATGCGCCTTTATATTCAAGTATATCACTAACTTGCAGAACCCAAATGTACGAAAACACGAATCACGACAATTACAAACTAAGTTCTAGATAAGGGAGTAATACATAGAATAAAGGTATATCCATTTAAGAGTAACTATACCTCTCGGAAAATCCCAAATGTCAGCTTTTGCGACAGCAAGAAGTTATGTAGTGCGTCAACGTAATCTGAAGCTGTCATGATTGAGACTTCATTTATTTCCTGTAGTTCATAAGCATTCACAAACATACAACGAGAAACATGAATATAAAAGAAATAAAGATGTAATACAAAACACGGCTTTCTTCTGCTAAGAGTTAATACCTTGTTAGATGTATCATTACAAAGTTCTTTTGTTTCTTGTAGTTCCTAAGCCAGGCTCAATCTATCACTCCTCTTCAAAACCACTATTAAGATCTGAACCGCAGACCATCATATGTCCACAAAAAGCTCGGTGTCTCCTCCATTTAAACAACGAATTTCATGTACAAGGTCTATATAAGATGACCACTCCTCCCACAACCCACCTAAAAGCTCAGTTTTTTCTTCTTTTTTTCCCTTTTTTTTTGTTTTTTTTTTCTTTTTCTTTTCTTTTTCCTTTTTTTTCTTTTTTCATTTTTTTTTCTTTCTTTGTTATTTTCTTTTTTTATTATTTATTTATTTATTTTTTTCCTGATCACTTAACCACCCTAAAAACATACAGTTAGAGGTTATTTACTGTAGCCTGTTGTCTGATGTAATAGAATCAGCATGCTTTTCGAGTATGAGAGAGTTTCAGAAAAATCATCAGGTCGAGCATTGCCAATTGGACGACGCGTGCACCCATGAATTACCAGGCGGATAAGGTTGAACTGGTTCTAACTACTGCTTGTGCAACATTCTGAGCACGCTTCATCACTACCTACAATTTATCAAAAAAGAAACAATTACATATCCCCCTTGCGCTTATCTAGGAGTTGTATTATCTCCAAGTCTTCAACAGGTCGAACACGTTAAGTTTTATAATTTCAAACGGGTAAACCAAAGTGTTCATGAAATGCTTAATCCTTCTATTATTACATATACTTTTGAGCAGGTAAAACATTTTAACAATATATTTTCTAGAGTAAATTACAGCCAAAATGAAAAAGAATTTACCTGTGTGCTACTAGAAACAGGACGAAGCATAGCACCAGCTGCAGCACCAGCAACCTTGGCTCTTGCAATGGCCATTGATGGGAGACGTGAGCCCAAGGCATTAGCAGAACAAACACAACATTCAAAACTCTAGTTTGCTCAACTTGATCACGCAAATCATTTAACCAAAAGGAAGCTGTAACCTGCAAATAAAAAATTCATTAAGAAATGATTTATATGATTCATATTTGATATAGGTTTTACCTCATATTCTGATACTTTCATCACACATGAGGAACAGAATCCTATTCAGAATCTTTAGTTTACTATGGGAACTTTTTTTGTACTTTATTGGTCATGACTAGTAAAATTACTAGGCAAAAATCCTTAAAAGAGGAGTCAGGAAATGTTCCTAAATTTACTGACTTTTCAGGAGAATCAAATGCTAAAATCCGGGAGTTTTAGTACCTCGGTACGAAGATCATCTATAGAGGCAGTTCAGAATGTTGGCACCAGATCTGAGCCATTGATTATTGTAGTGATGAAGTGTTTACCAGACTCTGCCAATTCTGTCACAACTCACCATTTCAAGTCATTTCAGGTCATTTCCCGAACTTTGGAAAAACACTATTCATCAAACACTATTCATCAAAACACTATTCATCAGTTTACTATTCATCATTTTTGGTGTCAGTTTGACATTCAGAGAAGCATTCAGAAATTTTACTATTCACGGAACACTATTCATTGCGGGAAAAGATTTCATCATTCACGTGCATTACACATTTCATCGTAAATTTAGTTTACGGATATTCAAATTCGCGTAACCGGATTGGGTTAGGTGCGAATTCATTTCATTAGTGTTGAGAACACTACATACGGAC
The DNA here is from genome assembly GCA_030686995.1 of Artemisia argyi. Taxonomy (NCBI): domain Eukaryota; kingdom Viridiplantae; phylum Streptophyta; class Magnoliopsida; order Asterales; family Asteraceae; genus Artemisia; species Artemisia argyi. The sequence goes on from JARVZY010002608.1 coordinate 84,444, forward strand.
TGGAGATAGTCTGCATATCATCAGTAGGTCATTTACATGTTATACCACTCTCAGGATTTTCAAATTACTATATTCAGTACATTTAACGTTTTTACGTATAAGTAATTATAGTAAACGTTAACACACGGTTTATACACGACGAATATATCTAAATATTCCCACAATGGTCCCGACATATTTTTATATCCATTTTAACATCATAAAAGTTATAACATTCAGTTACCCAGTATTTTGGAAATTTATTTTATTTATAACGTACGCGTATAAATATAACGACGGTTTTCGTGAAAACTAAACAATAATCACCCGATCACTCAGTAAATGTACCCAACATATTTTTAATATGTTTTTAACATTATTATAACTTTATTTCATCCCGGTTAATTTCGTGAACGTTTATTGCTATCAAACCCGGTACCCGATTTTAACGAATAACGCGTAATAACACTTAACGCTACACTATATTTTCTAAGTGATCAAAACCGTTTTGGCTACCCCTTTTCACACCCAAAACCGGCCCAAGACCACACCTTTTAACCATGTGCATTGATTTATCATTTTATACTAATAAACACTTAATAACATAACTTTACCAAATTGCAAAATCATAATCTCACTTTTTAACAAAGATCAAAGTTCATCTTTCTCTTGCTCTCTTCTCAAACCCACGACTTCACCATGATCCATGATCCATCCATGGTTTTTCAAAAAGTAAAACACAAAAGTTGTTCATTTTACAAGTCTAATCAAGAATCAAGCAACAAAAACACAAGAACATCAAGCATAATCATCCAATAATCATCTCATTTTATCAAGTAAGTTTTCATCTTTATTTTTTCATGAATCATCCTATTTTTACATGTATTACATAAGAATCATGCTAAAAACCATGTACAAGTAGCTATACTACACTTTATTTTGGCTAAAAACAAACATACAAACCCTAACTTTTTAGTTATGCATTCCCTTGCTTTAATAACTTGGTTAGGAGTCCATGGCACCCTAAGAAGGTGTATGGTAGGATTAGATTAGTCATGTGGTGATTACAAGAGGATTGGTGATGGTAGAAATTGGTTTTTAACCTTGGAAACTTGATTTGGAACCCATTTTAGACATGCTGTCCCGTTTTGTAAAAATCTGGAAAATCAGTAAACACCAAGGAAACTTTGGCAAAATTTTTAGAAAATATTTTCAAAAACGAATCCGTAGGCGAAAGAACGGATTAAAAAGAGTTTATAACGAAGAAGTTATGATTTTTGCAAGATTGTTGACGAAAAGTATTTTCTGGAAATTAGTTGCTGTTGGACGTTTTTCGTCGGTCAAAAAGAGGCTTTAGACGTAACCCGGAGGAGCCGAGCTTTCCAAAATATATTACTACATACTAAGACGAAACCGTGGATATAAAGAACAAGTAAAACGGACAAGTAACGACAAAGATATACTCGTTTGAATATCGGCTAAAACCTTTTATTAATTGACAGCTTTTAATATATTTGGCGCAAAAACTACGAAGTGCATTTTCAAGCTAAACATAATATCAAGTACCGAGCTTTATAACTAACGTAGTATTAGTTATTACGAGTATGTTTTCATCATTTCAAGGATTACAACCCGAGTATTTCAACGCTAACATGGAAACTTACGTTATATATATATATAAGTATATATATTATAACTAGCCATTTATATTTTCTAATAGCAATATTTTCCTAAGTCTTGGAATATATACTTTTGGTAACAACAAGTGTTTTTTTTTCAAAGAGTAGAGTGGTATAGTAAACATGTGCATGGACATTCATAACATCATTTCATGATCTAAAGTAGATCGTACATCATTCATATTAGGTTGCGGCTAGTATGCGCGCCTTGTTTTCAGCTCAGTACATGTTCATGGTACCATCATATTGGGTTACGACAGCAAATTGTTCATTGGTGTTCATTTCATTTCATCACGGTTTCATCAGTTAAGGTGAGTTTTCATAGCCCCGTTTTCAATTCAACATTTTTGATTGTTTTCAAATCCCACGGGGGGAATACATTGCATCAATCATTTTAGTACGAACCCAAGTATTCAAACATGTACATAGCTTAAGTTACCTTGCCAAGTGCTAAGTCCCCTGTAACATCATGAACCGTTAATTTCAAGTACTAAGCGAGAGTGAGTGGATAGATCTATCGAGGGTGACGCCTCCATCCGTGGTAGTGGATACCAACAGTAAGCGGATGCATGTCATGTCTTTTACATTTGAATGTTTCGGCAGAACATTCGGGAGGGGCATAGAATTTCATCAGTCATAGCTTCGGTGTCATGAGCTTAAGGCTATTGTACAATTTTCACGAGATTTTTATCTTGCATTTTTACTTGTGGTGGCCGTACATCAGTACATTTTACAAACCTATGGAATTCACCAACATTCGTGTTGACGTTTTAGCAATGTATTTCAGGTTATTAAGGTAGCTCATGAGACATGCATTTGGACTTCATGGAGTCGCGGAGTCGACGCGTCTCATCATTATTTCATGCACTTATGTAAACATTTGATCTAGTACGACTTGTTTTTCATAAACATGCAACACATTTTGGGGACCTCATTTTGTAAACTCTGAATTATTTCAATGATCAAATGCAGTATTTTACAAACGACACTTTAGGTCGTTCAATGTAACTGTAACTGTGGTGCTATGACAGACACCCCCAGGTATTCCATTCCGCTGCAAGTCAGGTAAATTGGGGGTGTGACAGATTGGCATCAGAGCTAAGGTTATAGCGAACTAGGATGTATCTTGGACCCTAGACTATAACCACATCATCATAGCATCTCATCATTTCATCATAAGTGCATAATCATGATACATGTTGTTTTATACATCCCCTGTGCGAGTTATTTATACTCATATCCGTATATGTATATCATTTCATTGACCTGGTTCACAAGTGACATGTCTTCAGATAATCACCCTGACATCCTTTTATCGGATTCCGACATTGAAGATGCTTTGTCATCTTCCACTACCATTATACCATCAGTTGCACTTACACCACCATTAGTACTATTGATTTGCCATAGGAACAGAGTCTTCCTATCATTCAGCCCGTACATAGAATGCCTTTTGGTAGTGTATTCAGAATTAATCTTAATGGACTTATTAGGATGCTTATTGCAAGGAAGATAGTGTGTCTTCTTTCCATCACTAGTAGGGCACTTACTATTCAGGTACTATCACCACCATCAGTTACTTATTACACTATTGGCCTTCCCACAGTGTGTACTTTAGTTTTACCTTTTGGATGGCGCGAGGTAGCGCGAAAGAGGGTAGTATTTCATTCACTGGTACCATCATTGTCATTTCCCTTTTCATTCCCACTTGACATGAACTAGATGACACCTAGTAGATAATACCAATAACACGGACTCAACAGAAACCTCCGCAGATTCTTCAGGAATGGTTCAGAACCTACATTATCTAAGATTTGATAGATGCACAACTTCAGACACCACTTCAGGACTATCTCGACCTTATGATGCCACAAACCTGATTTCACACAGAGGGTCACCAGGAAGTCCCTGGACCAGACTTATATCCTCCCTCCTTTAGCGGAATTAGAAACACAAAGGAATTTCTCAAATGGTTCGAAGACATAGAAACAATATTTCAATGTGGCGACTGTCGTAAGGAAGACAAGGTTAAGTTCGCCACATGCACCTTTCAAAATCATGCCCAGGAATGGTGGACCAAACATATTAAGATGGTAGGAGTTGATACTGCCTACTCACACTCTTAGGAGAAACTTAGAAGGATGATGGGTATAACATTTTGTGTAAGAAGTGAATTACGAACAAGGGAACAGGAAACACTAAACTTTACCATGGTAGGAAATGATGTTGACAAGTACATTACTCATTTTTATGAATCAACACGACTAGGTCCTACAATGGATGAACCGGAAAGCAAGAAACTTGAAAAGTACATTATCAAAATGGCGATCGAGGCAAAGGAACTCATAGTTCACACCGAGACATCAGGAAACAACAGTGACAACAAGAGGAAGTGGAACAACAATCTAGGTTGCAATGCTGCTCAACTATCACCCAAATAACAAGAAGTGATTTGAGCCTTTGCTGCAGAACCGCACACAAAGAGAAGGTATATTGGAAAGTTACCTTACTACAACCTGTGTAATCAATATCACCAAGGTCATTGCAGTAAAACGTGTGGAGTGTGCAAGAAGCAGGGTTATAGGACTGAAAATTGTAGGAAACTCACAAATCAGAAAATTTCAGGGAATTGCTTCAAATGTGGAAACTTTGGGCATTTCAAGAATGACTGCCCGGAACTAAGGAACAAGGAAAAATCAGGAACTGGGAATCAAGACTGAATCGCTCGAGGAATAGCGTGAGTTGTTGAAAGAGAACCGTCAGGATATTAGAAACATCAAGGATAACAACAATGCTTCAGCAGGAGGAGCTTTGTTTCGATATATAAACCGTAGTTCGAGCATTTAGGGTTGTATCTTTCCTTTTGTACATACCGTTGGTACGATGACATGACCTAGTGGTATTAAGCACTTTCCTATCCAATGTAGTATCTATCCTTTGTTACCTAGGTGATAATCATAACCTTCGTTTACTCCATTTTCTATCCCAATTGCTCAGACTTCAATCGTTTCGCAACGTTATAGCATTGTCTCATCAGGAATTAGGTTGATTTCGTTTTTGACGAATTAGTAGACTATTACCATTCGACAAGATTCACCCACGTATCCAATACACCATTCAAGCTATTTTACTATCATATGGGGAAACTGCTTTACAGAAAAATTTCTGAAGTAAGCTATTTTATTTCCATCCTATAAATTGATTTTTCTGTCATTACACCAAGTATTTACTATTATTACGCGAAGCAATTTTCATGTTACTTGAAAGGAAACATCAGGATACCATTTTAATAACAATGCGTTGAACACCATCTAAAACTTTTGAGGAAAGTTATGATATTTCGACAAAAATCCAACATCGCATCATTAGTCCTCAATTATACATAGCCTGATCACCTATGTAAAATTCAGGAAGGATTATGCCATGAAGGAAATAATTTCCTTTTCAAAGGATTGTTGATAACAATCTTCATCCAAAAGTTTTGTAAACAAAGGAACTCATTCATAAACATCCATTTTGCCGAACTATCCCTGGATACTTACCCTACCTGTCACTCACTTAGCCATTAAGTTGGATTTTCCCATTGATTTTCCTAGAAGAGACTTTCCATATCAATTACATGCAGGATTCCTTTATACAATAAAAGCAATGAAAGGAGTACAGAACTAGTAACCAGGACTAGAAGTATATAGTGAGAGAATTCATAACTCAACAACAATCCTAAGATACTGCGAGACTATCCGAATCACCATCTCTGACTTAGTTGTCCAATGTCATTATTCAAGGGTACTAGCTATACTGAGCTACAGGATTGAACTCAATAAATGTCCGCATGACAACACAATAGAAATAAACCCAGCTTCTAATTGAGACTGTAGAGCATTTCATTTAAACATGGCCTTATCCATACATAAACTTTCCTGCAGTAAGTTTTCACAAAGGACAATTGTTTGAATCAAGAATATCGATGTAGATTTCACTAAGGCATTATGTCTAGAAATTTCAGATAACCTCACCTTCATACCAAGCAAGGGATCAAGCCAGAACATATTTCACATTTTCAGATCACCAGAAATGACTTTCAGATGAGTCACTCATGATTCCATTGGAAGGGATCCAACCCAAATGACAATCTCAGACCTTTTAAGAGAACCAACAAAAATTATGGACCATGTGGTCAAACAGTTGAAACAGAGTCGAATTCCTGTCGTTAAGAGTTCGCTGGAATTCTCGATTATCATCACCTTTTCATCAATACATTCTCAGAGACCAACATAAACTGAACTTCGGGACGAAGTTCCATTTAGAGGGGAAGACTGTCACAACTCACCATTTCAAGTCATTTCAGGTCATTTCCCGAACTTTGGAAAAACACTATTCATCAAACACTATTCATCAAAACACTATTCATCAGTTTACTATTCATCATTTTTGGTGTCAGTTTGACATTCAGAGAAGCATTCAGAAATTTTACTATTCACGGAACACTATTCATTGCGGGAAAAGATTTCATCATTCACGTGCATTACACATTTCATCGTAAATTTAGTTTACGGATATTCAAATTCGCGTAACCGGATTGGGTTAGGTGCGAATTCATTTCATTAGTGTTGAGAACACTACATACGGACTGGAGATAGTCTGCATATCATCAGTAGGTCATTTACATGTTATACCACTCTCAGGATTTTCAAATTACTATATTCAGTACATTTAACGTTTTTACGTATAAGTAATTATAGTAAACGTTAACACACGGTTTATACACGACGAATATATCTAAATATTCCCACAATGGTCCCGACATATTTTTATATCCATTTTAACATCATAAAAGTTATAACATTCAGTTACCCAGTATTTTGGAAATTTATTTTATTTATAACGTACGCGTATAAATATAACGACGGTTTTCGTGAAAACTAAACAATAATCACCCGATCACTCAGTAAATGTACCCAACATATTTTTAATATGTTTTTAACATTATTATAACTTTATTTCATCCCGGTTAATTTCGTGAACGTTTATTGCTATCAAACCCGGTACCCGATTTTAACGAATAACGCGTAATAACACTTAACGCTACACTATATTTTCTAAGTGATCAAAACCGTTTTGGCTACCCCTTTTCACACCCAAAACCGGCCCAAGACCACACCTTTTAACCATGTGCATTGATTTATCATTTTATACTAATAAACACTTAATAACATAACTTTACCAAATTGCAAAATCATAATCTCACTTTTTAACAAAGATCAAAGTTCATCTTTCTCTTGCTCTCTTCTCAAACCCACGACTTCACCATGATCCATGATCCATCCATGGTTTTTCAAAAAGTAAAACACAAAAGTTGTTCATTTTACAAGTCTAATCAAGAATCAAGCAACAAAAACACAAGAACATCAAGCATAATCATCCAATAATCATCTCATTTTATCAAGTAAGTTTTCATCTTTATTTTTTCATGAATCATCCTATTTTTACATGTATTACATAAGAATCATGCTAAAAACCATGTACAAGTAGCTATACTACACTTTATTTTGGCTAAAAACAAACATACAAACCCTAACTTTTTAGTTATGCATTCCCTTGCTTTAATAACTTGGTTAGGAGTCCATGGCACCCTAAGAAGGTGTATGGTAGGATTAGATTAGTCATGTGGTGATTACAAGAGGATTGGTGATGGTAGAAATTGGTTTTTAACCTTGGAAACTTGATTTGGAACCCATTTTAGACATGCTGTCCCGTTTTGTAAAAATCTGGAAAATCAGTAAACACCAAGGAAACTTTGGCAAAATTTTTAGAAAATATTTTCAAAAACGAATCCGTAGGCGAAAGAACGGATTAAAAAGAGTTTATAACGAAGAAGTTATGATTTTTGCAAGATTGTTGACGAAAAGTATTTTCTGGAAATTAGTTGCTGTTGGACGTTTTTCGTCGGTCAAAAAGAGGCTTTAGACGTAACCCGGAGGAGCCGAGCTTTCCAAAATATATTACTACATACTAAGACGAAACCGTGGATATAAAGAACAAGTAAAACGGACAAGTAACGACAAAGATATACTCGTTTGAATATCGGCTAAAACCTTTTATTAATTGACAGCTTTTAATATATTTGGCGCAAAAACTACGAAGTGCATTTTCAAGCTAAACATAATATCAAGTACCGAGCTTTATAACTAACGTAGTATTAGTTATTACGAGTATGTTTTCATCATTTCAAGGATTACAACCCGAGTATTTCAACGCTAACATGGAAACTTACGTTATATATATATATAAGTATATATATTATAACTAGCCATTTATATTTTCTAATAGCAATATTTTCCTAAGTCTTGGAATATATACTTTTGGTAACAACAAGTGTTTTTTTTTCAAAGAGTAGAGTGGTATAGTAAACATGTGCATGGACATTCATAACATCATTTCATGATCTAAAGTAGATCGTACATCATTCATATTAGGTTGCGGCTAGTATGCGCGCCTTGTTTTCAGCTCAGTACATGTTCATGGTACCATCATATTGGGTTACGACAGCAAATTGTTCATTGGTGTTCATTTCATTTCATCACGGTTTCATCAGTTAAGGTGAGTTTTCATAGCCCCGTTTTCAATTCAACATTTTTGATTGTTTTCAAATCCCACGGGGGGAATACATTGCATCAATCATTTTAGTACGAACCCAAGTATTCAAACATGTACATAGCTTAAGTTACCTTGCCAAGTGCTAAGTCCCCTGTAACATCATGAACCGTTAATTTCAAGTACTAAGCGAGAGTGAGTGGATAGATCTATCGAGGGTGACGCCTCCATCCGTGGTAGTGGATACCAACAGTAAGCGGATGCATGTCATGTCTTTTACATTTGAATGTTTCGGCAGAACATTCGGGAGGGGCATAGAATTTCATCAGTCATAGCTTCGGTGTCATGAGCTTAAGGCTATTGTACAATTTTCACGAGATTTTTATCTTGCATTTTTACTTGTGGTGGCCGTACATCAGTACATTTTACAAACCTATGGAATTCACCAACATTCGTGTTGACGTTTTAGCAATGTATTTCAGGTTATTAAGGTAGCTCATGAGACATGCATTTGGACTTCATGGAGTCGCGGAGTCGACGCGTCTCATCATTATTTCATGCACTTATGTAAACATTTGATCTAGTACGACTTGTGTAACAATTCACATTTTCAGGAAAATTACTTTTCCCGGAAAATTTCACTATTCACTTTTACTATTCATTTTTCCGGAAACTTTCCCGAAAGTTGATTTTTATTTGATATTCTCAAATGATAAATCATTTCCATGGCAAATTAAAAGTTTAACTTTCATAAGCTCATTTTCGTGGAAGTTATTAAGGAATTACACGTTTTAGGGTAAAACGTCATTCAGAAATTCTACGCACAACGAAATTCAATCCCGTCAGGTGACCCCACATCGGAAAAATGTTTGACACACTCATGATTTATTTGGGAATAAATCATGACTGAGAAAAATATGACCAGAATAAACCTCGGCCGTGAAAAACTAGAATTTTCAGTTTTAGGCGTTTTTACTCAGCCGTAACCTTATCCTATACCTGCACCGCATTTCTAAGACGATTTGAGTTTTTAACTTATTAGAAAAAGTCAACATATTTTTCCCTCCTCCATTGACCAAAAATCATCCCTTGATGATATAAGTCATTTCGTGATTTTTAGGTTTACGGTTTGATGTCTAAAAGACATTTAATACCAACCGACACTAGACTGAGCCCAGTCTAGACATTATAAGTCATTTTAAATCATTTTTATCCTATTAGAAAAGTAACATTTTACTTTTCTCAATATTACGCAATATTCAGCGTTTTACGCGAATTACGCGTTTTAGACCCGTGTTTCCAGTTTTTAGCAGGGTTTTAGCACCCGATAGATCCTACCACTCATTTTATATTTTATTATGGACTATATGGACATGTTTAACCATTCTTCCAAGTTCCATAATTTTACGACACCCGGTTTTACGTTTTGAGGCTTAATCATTTACGATTGGCATTTCCCGGAGTCAAAACTAACCAAGTATCTTGGATAATACCAAGAAAACTCCACACTTGGCCACCAAGCAGCCCCAAACCGACTTAGGGGGGGATTAGTCACCATGTGATTCAATCTTGACCATTCATCTTAACTTGGGCACAAAGTTTCACCTAAACTTAACCATGGTTAATATCTAACCCATTTATGGTTAGCTAACTTTCTCATACTATAAATAGCCACTCAAGAACACCTTCTTCTTCATCTTTTCATCCATAAAAACGAGCCAACACAAATCATAGCTCCATGATCCTTTGATCTTTAAGCTACAAGTTACATATCAAAGTTCAAGGCTTAGTTATTCTCTACATGAATCTTAAGTTTATTTGGTGATTCCATGGTTGATTTAGGAGCTACACAAGGTTACTAGGGCTGAAGTTAAATGATTTTCACAAGGGTTAGATCAAGGCTAGCAAGGGTTACAAGAGTTATGGTAAAGGGTTTACAAGCTTAGGTTTAGTGTCCTAGTTCCATACTTGACTTCCTTTCTTGTAGAAAGCCAAAAGTTGTAAGCAAACCCTAACTTGATTCTTGTTAAATAATCATGTTCATGTTATTTACATGTTATTCTTGCTATATTATGTCTTGTAGTTATGTCCATGATGTATAAAAGTGAGCAAAACAAGTTATTATTATTGATTGTTACAACAAGTTCATAAAACAAGTAAACTAGTGACTTTCTTGGAAAACCACGACCAAAATGGTAAAATTATGATATTTGATCATTACATATTACAGTAGAGGACTTAACAAGGAAACCATAGCAATTTGAACCACCTAAAACGAGTATACGAGTCAAAAGTTACGCCCATTTGAAGTTACCAAAGATTTCCGGCAAAACTGCCTAAACCTTCCTGTCTTGCATTCTGAGTTTTTGAAAGTCCCACTTCTGGTCCGATTCATCAAAAAGTTAAAACACGAAAGTTGTCCGGAACGACGTTTTCGTTCAGGAACAAAGAAGCTCGAGCCCTGAAAACGCTTTCCGAGTGATAAATTTCTTCAAATTCTAAACAGCCCATTTTTAGACAAAGTCATTACATATAGGTTATGGTTTATGAAGACCAAAGGGGTCTTATGACCTATAATCAAGACCACAACCATGGCTAGAGCCAAGGTTGTGTCTCATGACCTTGAAACAAGGACCAAAGGTCATGGCTAGGCCATGACGAAATGATCATACCAACTTACATAGGCGTAAACATGAAACAATGAGTTAGGCGATAACTTGAACAAGCAATTTGGATCTACTTCACCTAAAAGAAACCATGAGATATTACCAAGAGAAAATGGTCATTCAAGACTTATGAAACTACCCCTAATAACAATCTTCATGTACTAATAAACTTTCCTAAGTTTATTCAAATATCGGGCATGTAACTTTTCGAATCAAAACTTATATCTATATATGTTATCAACTACTACAATAGTAGGGAGCCTCATGTGAGGAGTTCATTATGTAAGCCGTCGAGTTGAGTTGTGGATTTACGAGTTAAAGTGTCCTGGCTCCTCGAACGCTTACTAACATGACTTCTGAAATATGTCAGCCCGAACGGTAGTAAACGATATACAAAACATACATGTTCATGAATCTTTTCTTTCAAGGACATACAATATACATCATACCACATCATGGACTAATGCAAGATATATATATAGGCACTACTTCATATTCTTTACTCCGATCCTAAGTCGCGATATTCTATTATAGGTTGCTTGTAGAAACCTTCACGATTCGACCATCACATTCACTACTTACTACATAACTTAAGGTGAGTTCGTAGCCCCACTTTCTATTGTTTAACTATTTTACAAATCCATGGGGGGAATACATGCTATTATTTTTCTACTCGAACACGATGCTTTCTACTGTATGCTACCCGACGATGTTTTATTATCACTAAGTAACGATTGCCATGTTCGAAGTCCCTATATCATGAACCATTAGTCACTACCTTTAGTGAGCGCGAATATTGTGAATAGATCTATTGGGATTGACGGATCCCATTTGTGTTGAACAACGATGAGTTCACACAAATGCACTATATTTGAGATTTAGCGGTATAACGGCAAAAGTACCTTGATAGGGCTTCTATAATGCCAATTTTGTTGGTTCGATGTTAACGCTTTGGTTGTATGAGCTTAGTGAAATAAATAACGATTTTGTTTTCTAACTATGAGTGTGAGTCTATAGCTCACACTACGATTATTGTGTTCAAACGATTTAACAAACTCTACGAATTCCACTCAACCTTTGTGTTGACCTCTCAAGCATGTATTTCAGGTTCATGACGATCAAGGATGGCACGGAAGGACACGGATACTCAAGAGGGCTATAAATTTTATTATCATTCAAAACTCATTTAATTTGTAAACATGGAACCAATTGGGACCTCATTTTGTAACCTCTGATATTTATATAATTTGAATGATAAATCTTTTAAAACGACTCAATTGGAGTTCGTTTTCTATTATTGTGACTATTGTGCCGTCGAGTAACACCCAGTTCGAATTCCGCTGCAACCATGAATTGGGGGTGTTACAACTTGTTTTTCATAAACATGCAACACATTTTGGGGACCTCATTTTGTAAACTCTGAATTATTTCAATGATCAAATGCAGTATTTTACAAACGACACTTTAGGTCGTTCAATGTAACTGTAACTGTGGTGCTATGACAGACACCCCCAGGTATTCCATTCCGCTGCAAGTCAGGTAAATTGGGGGTGTGACAAATTCTCATGTCACACATGCAGCTGCAGAAGATGAAATTAAATGATTTTGTGTATCGACAACCTTTGCCTGAGCTTTCTAGGATCAATATAGAGAAATGTGACTATGCATTTCTGGGTTGAAATGGTTGTCATAAGGGAGCTTTGCAGGTATTTCTATCGCTAAGAACTTAATAAATGAGTCCCATCTTTCTAAACCACACATACAAAACCGAAATAGAATCCAAATTGTACCCCGACCAAGCCTTCCACATGCAAAATAGTCGTTGTTTTGCATCAACCCATTCTTCCATAAATAGAAACTCAAAAGAGCTACCAAAAGGACTATATTGGCCAATGAAGCTTGTGTGTCCCAATACCCATCCATGATGAAGACTTTGAATATCGACTACTTCTTGCATTTGAATCAAGAAATTCTTCCTTAATATCCAACTACGATAAAAAGCTTAAACTTTAGCTGTCACAACTCGTAATTTCATGTCCATTTTCAAACGTTGAAATTTCATAATTCATCTCGAAAAGTTACTATTCATTTCTACTATTCACTATTACTATTCATTTTCACTATTCATCTCCGAAATTTTTATTTCATATTCTTGTAAGTTAAACTATTTTAACGATAATCCGAGAGTTTGACGCTCATCGGATCATTTCTGCAAAAATCACAAAGCCGTGTTCGAGATTTACTTTTGGATTTAAACGTCGTTCCAGCATCCCGATATGTCCATAAAACACTATAAACGATAGAAATATTATTTTCTCTCATTTTATGACAATTCTAAAAGTTTTGGAATTTTACGTTTTCCAGTTCAGCGTTTTACGCGAATTACGCGTTTTAGACCCGCGTTTCCAGTTTTAACAGCGTTTATGCAACCCGATGGAACTTACCATTCATTTTATATTTTATTATGGAGTATTTTGACAAGTTTAGTCATTCTTTCAAGTTTCATATTTTTACGATACCCGGATTTACGTTTCGCAGCTTAACAATTTACGTTTAGCGATTATCGGAACCAAAACTGACTCCGTAAACCAGATAATACCAAGCTTACTACATACTCTTCCTATTTTTATACATGTGCCGCCCCCCCTCACCATGTTACTTCCACTTCATCATTTATTTACCAAAATGCCATTGGATTAGATATTTTCTACATAAACACAATTAACACAATCATATTTATTTTCAAGAATCAAAAAGGTGAGGTTTTCCTCTTGTTCTTCCTCCCTATCCATGACCCAAATTAAAAACACAAGCAAGATCCATCAATTTTTGAAGATCAAGACATAATCAAGCTCTACTTTCATTCCTTGTTAGGGTTTTGTAATATAAACTCAAGGTTTTATAAGTTTTCATCTCCAAAGCTCACTAATCTTTCAAAGTAAGTTTACAAAATGCATTTTCATCATCTCTTCATGTTATCTTTATGATCATGTGATTTCTATACATGATTTCATGCATATGCTAGTTTATACCACTCTTTTTGTATATATATATATATATATATATATATATATATATATATATATATATATATATATATATATATATATATATATATATATCTTTGAAACAATAGAAATAGAAACCCTTGTTACATCTAGTTGATTTGTGATGTTTAGGACCCCATGACACCTTGAGAAGGTGTATGGTAGGATTAGACTAGATTTGTGGTGATTGGAAGTGATTTGGAGTGGATTTGGACAAGTAATAAACAAGAAAAATGAATTTTAGCCACTATATAAATGTTGCTGTCCATTTTTGTAAAATTCAGAAAACTCAGGGGTTTCCGGGTAACTTTGGGCTAGAGATTTAGAAAATACTTTCAAAAACGAAGCCGTGGGCGAAAGAACAGATTAAAACGAGTTTATAACGAAGGAGATATGATTTTTGCAAGTTTAACGACGAAAAATAAAAATGGAATTAAAATTATACCAAAATAAAAAACCCTAAAATTCTCTCTCCCCTAAGGAGATTTCCGGCCGCCACCTTCACTTTTCCGGCCAATATACAGCCCTAAATCGTCCTCTCTACCCTTTTCTTAAGGGTATGCAATACGAATTAAGGCTGGTAACATTCTTTTGAAGGTGGTTGGTTTCGTTTTTCTGTTTATCTTATTGGATTTCTCCTTTTATTGGCGACAATTAGCGTTTCCCTCCTACGTTTTCCATTCAATCCTTGACCTTTTAATTCTCTAATCTGATTCACATCGTGGGTCGGTTATTATTTAATCGGTCTCTTCCATCGTGGGTCGGTGCAATTTATTCTCTATATAATTGCTCCTTGTTGTTCCGTTTGTGTTGGTTTTTACATGCACGTGATTTGCTCTATGGGATATCTTTAAATGGTCTGTTTATTGGGCGATTAACATCTAAACCTTACCGATTGGTTGTTAGGTTGTGCGTACATGAATGATCTCCTTTTTAGGGTTTCGTTATTTTTGGTGGTTGATCGCTATGGTGTATTACTGCGCGTTATTGTATATATCTTGTGCGTATATGGTGAATGTTGATCTGATGATCATGGTTTTACTTCTTGAATGTAACCATTATGGTTTTTGTTCCTGTAAGTCGACTTGGGGTCGTGATGTTGCTGTTTCGGTATTGGATAGTGGGTTTTGGAGAGATTGTAAGTTAAGTTTGTGGGTAACTTATTCAAAAACCCTTGTTCATGGGTGGATCGATTTAGACACATTGATGATATATTTTGTGATGGATCGAAGCTGCCTTGTTCACTGCTTGGGTAAGTCAAGTTTAGATGGTTCTTGTTCAAAAATCATTATGTGTATTGATGCTGGTCGGTTTGTTGTTTGAAGCTTATTGGTTCCCTAGTCATAAACTCATTCGATCAGTTTTGGAGGTTAGGGTATAACCCTATTGTATGTACAAGTCCATTGATTTCACAAGTTTGGTTAGTATATCTTATGTTTATGTTCCGACTTGGTGGATGGGGCTTGTGTTGGCTTTGTTTGTGGTATTAGTTGCTGCTACAAACATCCTTGCAGGTTGGGATTGGGTAATGGTATGCATGGTTTGCATGATTCTGTACTTAATTCCCATTGGACGTATTTTCCATTATATTTTGGTCTTGATGTGGGGCTGTTATATATTGGAATATTTGATGTTGTGTTTGTGGTGGTTCGTGTTTCACTACAACACATTATTGGTTGAAGATCGCATGGTTGTTTCTACGTGGAATCTTCATGGAAGTTAAGATGGAGCGCCATAATGATTTTGAAGACTCAAGTGTTTCTTGAGTAGTATTGTAATATTTTATTTACTTTTGTCATTATTGGTAGTTTCATTTCATTGTCAGTTATAAGAATGGTTTGTCATTCTTATATTAGAGTCTGTAAGTGTCCTAAGGGACTGAGATGAGTGCTGTACACCCTCATCCTTTGTACTTCAACGCTTTTTGGTGTAATGCATTTTACCGGGGTGAATTAACCCTTTTACCCAAAAAAAACGACGAAAACTATTTTCTGAAAATTTTACTTGCTGTCCCACGATTTTCAATGGGCAATCTGAGGTGTAAAACTTGATCTAGCCATCCCGACTTATCAAAAATATATTAGTATGTTGTCTCACGATTCCGGGGATATAAAGAACGTAAAAAACAAGCTTATAACGACCAAGATATACACGTTTTAAAATCGACGAAACTCTATTTATTTCCATCAGCTTTTTAGCAAAAAGTTAGTTCACCTAGCCTAGTTTCGAAAATATCCAACCGTTTGTCAAAAGGATTTATAACGAATAACTTATGGTCTTCCAAACTTTCCCGAAAACTGCCCAGAATCTGTCAAAACAGCCCAAACACCTTACTTCATGGCTATTTATCTTTATGATCGAGACCCGTATGGACAAACTTCACTTCTGTGACATTTTAGATAAGGTGAAAATCTTCTTAAAATTACTGAGCTGCATTCCTAACTCTTAATATTCACTATTTCGCGACTAGTTTTGCAAGACCATTTTGTCACTAATAGAAATAATAATACTTCTACGTACTAAATCCTAGATTTTCTAGAAATACTACCAAAGTACCTAATTCTTAACCATCGAAGTACTTATGATTACAAGCTTATTTATACGACTATTAAACGTTATTTCAAGGTTTTCAAAGCAAGTAATTCAACACTACCATTTATATATACGATATATATATTACGACTAGTTTTATAAGTCTAGTTAGACTTATTTTTCCCAAGTTATGGAAAAACATATTACTTTGGCAATAACAGTATTTTCAAGTTATGAGTGGTATAGGCATCATGTGCATGTGCATTCATTACATCATTTCATGATCTAAATTAGATCATTTCCACTCATCTTAGGTTGCGGCTAGTGTTCGCGCCTTATTGTCCCGATCATTTTACCATCATTGTATCATCATTTCGAGGTGAGTCATAGCCCCACTTTTACTTGTTTAATGACTTTATAAACTCTTTGGGGGAGATACATGCTTCAATACTTGTTCTATGCTTTTATACGATTTGAATTACTTATGGGAAAGAATACGCTGCTTGAATTATTTTTTTACAATGCCAAAGTATTAAATTCCATACATTGCTTAAGTTGCCTTACTACCAAGTTAAGTCCCCTTTATTATCATGGACCGTTAATTATAATGCCAAGCGAGAGTGAGTGAATAGATCTATTGAGGGTGACTCCTCCATTCGTGTTTGGGTTGCTCCAACGAAATTACGAATGCATTTCATGTCTAAACAATTTGAGTGCCTGGTAACCACTCCTTTGGGGCCAATACTATGTCTAGCTTCGGGGTCATGAGCTTAAGAGACAATGTAGCATTTTTGACATATTGTCACCTTACTTTATACTTATGGCTATTGTACATACGAGATTACTTATAAAGTCACGATACTTTTCCATCACCATTACTACTGATTTACGATGCCTTTGCATTAGCCTTATTACTGATTTACGATGCCTTTGCATCAATCTTGTTACTTTTGTTACACAATCCAAACATATTACTTTTGGCAGTGGGTCGTGAACACAGAGGTTACAAGTCTCTTATGGCGGGACTTGTAACTGAGTGGATTTACGATGCCTTTGCTGGGAAATCTTCATTCATATGCATTACATTCTTTTTCACAAGACTCTATGAACTCACCAACCTCATGTTGACACTTTAGCATGTATTTTCAGGTATTAAGCAATGGCACGCTACAGGAGGTTTTGGCAGGTCATGGCATGGTCATAGAAGACTCTGATTATTCATTTGGGGACCGTTTTAAACTATTTTAAGGGCCTACTTCCGCACTACTTTTAACAATGTAAATTCAACATTTTTGATTAAACTATTTTATTCTAAATGATTGAAGTGAAAACATTTTTGTACTTGTGTTGTGATAGCAATTGAGTTACACCCCAGCTGCATGTATGCTTCCGCTGGACCCGATTTTGGGGGTGTGACAGATTGGCATCAGAGTTTTGGCTATAGCGAACTAAGTGTTTTTAAAACCTAGACTATAGCTACTTTTACGAAAACTTAACCCTATGACCGTCACGTGCCTGCCTGCCAAGCTAAAGCCTCATTTGTGGTTAGTTGCTGACATAGGTGATGAGATTTATGTCTCATTATCTGATATATTATATTCATTTATTATAGTTGATTACTATAATTGTCTTTCATATAAGCATGTTCACGTATCATATATGTCACCGCATTATGTTTTCCTTGCATAGTTTCATCATTTGACCTCGAGTTTGGTCACTTGCTTTTGTCTTTCAGAACGTCTTGGTATTTGTGAAGGACATGGTATTAGTATGACTGAGCTGAGTATTTCAAAATTCATGGAACCTCGGTGGAATATAGACTGGTCATCTATATTCAACCCGGGATAGTGAGATATAGGCTGACCACCTATGTCTGACTCAAAAATGAATTTTGTAACACTGAGAATGGTTATAATAAAATTTTGTCTGGATTGAATCCTTTACTCGATTTCCAAATGTTTCATTCATGTGTGTGTATACTCTCGTTGTCAGAACATTCATACTTTTCATCACCTCGTGAACCGCCACTTGGAAGCACGTCAATTGATCATTTCATCTCATGAACATTCACGTCTATGCATGATACACTTATATCACAGTATTTTCTTTTATCACAATCTCATTTTGTCGCAGTTGTCACAATATTTTTCCCTTCTCACCATCTCTATCATTTCCTTTCCCCATCCCCATATATGTATAGGAATTAGCTAACATTCTATAGATTCCTATGTCACTCATCACTCACTACTCCCAATATTGATAAGCGGATATTATCAATGACCTCCCTAGGAAAGACTTTCCATACCATCTATAAGGAGAATCTCTCGGTACATTAAGACCATTTAAAACTCAACAGAAATCTCAAGATATCACAAAACTATTCGAACCACTATCACTGGCCTAATCGAAAAAAAAAAAAAAAAAAAAAAAAAAAAAAAAAATCTACCATCTAGAAAGTATTGGCTTGACTGAATTACAAGATTCGTTTAGATACGAGTGCTCACTAAGCAACACCATAGAGATAAATCCAACTTTCTAAACAAGACTATAGAACATTCAATTGAACATGACCTCACCAATAGACATTATTCAAACATGTTAGGCACCCTTGCATTTGTGCAGACATACCTACCTGACTATTTTATCCTCTTAATACTTTCACTTTTAAATGGATTTTTTCTCCAAACTACCTTTATACAAAACATATATCTTGTAAGAAATACTTTTTGAGGCACTTATTTTGATAAGCATCCTTTTGGTTAATCTTTTACAAAACTATTGAATTGTTAGGAAATTTTAAACATCGATCTTTGGTAAACCGTATTATCCACCTTATATTGAAAACTATCCTATCTTACATAACTATTAAATTCTGAAACATCAAGAAAAATGTTACTTGGAAAGCCGTTTACTTAAACTTAGATTCATTTATTCGGGGAAGGTTTATGAACAAAACACAATCTCAAAACAAACTTTGAAAAATCAATTACTATATTACATCACTTATGCATTTAGGATTTTGTGATTTGAAGACATAGAGCTTGGGGAAAATCTTAGTAATGGAGACTAAGCGTTGTAGGTGGAGAAAGAGTCAATTCATGACATCCTGCGGAGGATCACAACCTTATCCTAATCTATTATTTTCAACAACACCCTTTGATGGGCTTAACCTTGTAAGATTTTTCCACAAGATTCATGATACCTATTCCAACTATTCCTAATAGAGGATTTCGATTCACCTCAAACTTCTGGCAGATTTCATTAAGATTTCTTTGGAACCACACCACTTATCATCTTCAGACCAATGGTCACAATTAGAGAATCATTCAAACATAGGGAGATATGCCCAAATCGGGTGTGATTGATTCTGGAAATGGTTGGGCTGACCATTTGCTATAAATTGGATTCACTTACAATAATAGATATCACACGATCCCAAGGACAACATCATTGATACAAAATTCACAAACATGGAGAGATAAACCCGGGATACATTGGACCATTCAATATTTCAGACAGAATGAGCCTAGTGGCCTACAGACTTGAGCTCCCATTAGAGTTCAGTAGCTTACACGATAAATATCATCATCTTTTCATCAATACCACTCTAGAGACCAACACAAACTGAACTTCGGGACGAAGTTCCTTTTAGAGGGGAAGAATGTCACAACTCATAATTTCATGTCCATTTTCAAACGTTGAAATTTCATAATTCATCTCGGGAAGTTACTATTCATTTCTACTATTCACTATTACTATTCATTTTCACTATTCATCTCCGAAATTTTTATTTCATATTCTTGTAAGTTAAACTATTTTAACGATAATCCGAGAGTTTGATGCTCGTCGGATCATTTCTGCAAAAATCACAAAGCCGTGTCCGAGATTTACTTTTAGATTTAAACGTCGTTCCAGCATCCCGATATGTCCATAAAACACTATAAACGATAGAAATATGATTTTCTCTCATTTTACGACAATTCTAAAAGTTTTGGAATTTTACGTTTTCCAGTTCAGCGTTTTACGCGAATTACGCGTTTTAGACCCGCGTTTCCAGTTTTAACAGCGTTTATGCTACCCGATGGAACTTACCATTCATTTTATATTTTATTATGGAGTATTTTGACAAGTTTAGTCATTCTTTCAAGTTTCATATTTTTACGATACCCGGATTTACGTTTCGCGGCTTAACAATTTACGTTTAGCGATTATCGGAACCAAAACTGACTCCGTAAACCAGATAATACCAAGCTTACTACATACTCTTCCTATTTTTATACATGGGCCGCCCCCCCCCCCCCCCCCTCACCATGTTACTTCCACTTCATCATTTATTTACCAAAATGCCATTGGATTAGATATTTTCTACATAAACACAATTAACACAATCATATTTATTTTCAAGAATAAAAAAGGTGAGGTTTTCCTCTTGTTCTTCCTCCCTAGCCACGACCCAAATTAAAAACACAAGCAAGATCCATCAATTTTTGAAGATCAAGACATAATCAAGCTCTACTTTCATTCCTTGTTAGGGTTTTGTAATATAAACTCAAGGTTTTATAAGTTTTCATCTCCAAAGCTCACTAATCTTTCAAAGTAAGTTTACAAAATTCATTTTCATCATTTCTTCATGTTATCTTTATGATCATGTGATTTCTATACATGATTTCATGCATATGCTAGTTTATACCACTCTTTTTGTATATATATATATATATATATATATATATCTTTGAAACACTAGAAATGGAAACCCTTGTTAGATCTAGTTGATTTGTGATGTTTAGGACCCCATGACACCTTGAGAAGGTGTATGGTAGGATTAGACTAGATTTGTGGTGATTGGAAGTGATTTGGAGTGGATTTGGACAAGTATTAAACACGAAAAATGAATTTTAGCCACTATATAAATGTTGCTGTCCATTTTTGTAAAATTCAGAAAACTCAGGGGTTTCCGGGTAACTTTGTGCTAGAGATTTAGAAAATACTTTCAAAAACGAAGCCGTGTGCGAAAGAACGGATTAAAACGAGTTTATAACGAAGGAGATATGATTTTTGCAAGTTTAACGACGAAAACTATTTTCTGAAAATTTTACTTGCTGTCCCATGATTTTCAATGGGCAATCTGAGGTGTAAAACTTGATCTAGCCATCCCGACTTATCAAAAATATATTAGTATGTTGTCCCACGATTCCGGGGATATAAAGAACGTAGAAAACAAGCTTATAACGACCAAGATATACACGTTTTAAAATCGACGAAACTCTATTTATTTCCATCAGCTTTTTAGCAAAATATTACTTAGAAACAGTTTTTGTAATACATCATGTTGAGAGCCAATTTACTCATTGATAACCTCATTTATGGAAAATTTATATCATTGACAAAAAGTTAGTTCACCTAGACTAGTTTCCAAAACATCCAACCGTTTGTCAAAAGGATTTATAACGAATAACTTATGGTCTATCAAACTTTCCCGAAAACTGCCCAGAATCTGTCAAAACAGCCCAAACACCTTACTTCATGGCTATTTATCTTTATGATCGAGACCCATATGGACAAACTTCACTTCTGTGACTTTTTAGATAAGGTGAAAATCTTCTTAAAATTACTGAGCTTCATTACTAACTCTTAATATTCACTATTTCGCGACTAGTTTTGCGAGACCATTTTGTCACTAATAGAAATAATAATACTTCTACGTACTAAATCCTAGATTTTCTAGAAATACTACCAAAGTGCCAAATTCTTAACCATCGAAGTACTTATGATTACAAGCTTATTTATACGACTATTAAAAGTTATTTCAAGGTTTTCAAAGCAAGGTATTCAACACTACCATTTATATATACGATATATATATATTACGACTAGTTTTATAAGTCTTGTTAGACTTATTTTTCCCAAGTTATGGAAAAACATATTACTTTGACAATAACAGTATTTTCAAGTTATGAGTGGTATAGGCATCATGTGCATGTGCATTCATTACATCATTTCATGATCTAAATTAGATCATTTCCACTCATCTTAGGTTGCGGCTAGTGTTCGCGCCTTATTGTCCCGATCATTTTACCATCATTGTATCATCATTTCGAGGTGAGTCATAGCCCCACTTTTACTTGTTTAGTGACTTTATAAACTCTTTGGGGAGATACATGCTTCAATACTTGTTCTATGCTTTAATACGATTTGAATTACTTATGGGAAAGAATACGCTGCTTGAATTATTTTTGTACAATGCCAAAGTATTAAATTCCATACATTGCTTAAGTTGCCTTACTACCAAGTTAAGTCCCCTTTATTATCATGGACCGTTAATTATAATGCCAAGCGAGAGTAAGTGAATAGATCTATTGAGGGTGACGCCTCCATTCGTGTTTGGGTTGCTCCAACGGAATTACGAATGCATTTCATGTCTAAACAATTTGAGTGCCTGGTAACCACTCCTTTGGGGCCAATACTATGTCTAGCTTCAGGGTCATGAGCTTAAGAGACAATGTAGCATTTTTGACATATTGTCACCTTACTTTATACTTATGGCTATTGTACATACGAGATTACTTATAAAGTCACGATACTTTTCCATCACCATTACTACTGATTTACGATGCCTTTGCATCAGCCTTATTACTGATTTACGATGCCTTTGCATCAATCTTATTACTTTTGTTACACAAACCAAACATATTACTTTTGGCAGTGGGTCGTGAACACACAGGTTACAAGTCTCTTATGGCGGGAATTGTAACTGAGTGGATTTACGATGCCTTTGCTGGGAAATCTTCATTCATATGCATTACATTCTTTTTCACAAGACTCTATGAACTCACCAACCTCGTGTTGACACTTTAGCATGTATTTTCAGGTATTAAGCAATGGCACGCTACAGGAGGTTTTGGCAGGTCATGGCATGGTCATAGAAGACTCTGATTATTCATTTGGGGAACGTTTTAAACTATTTTAAGGACCTACTTCCGCACTACTTTTAACAATGTAAATTCAACATTTTTGATTAAACTATTTTATTCTAAATGATTGAAGTGAAAACATTTTTGTACTTGTGTTGTGATAGCAATTGAGTTACACCCCAGCTGCATGTATGCTTCCGCTGGACCCGATTTTAGGGGTGTGACAGATTGGCATCAGAGCTTTGTCTATAGCGAACTAAGTGTTTTTAAAACCTAGACTATAGCTACTTTTACGAAAACTTAACCCTATGATCGTCACGTGCCTGCCTGCCAAGCTGAAGCCTCATTTGTGGTTAGTTGCTGACATAGGTGATGAGATTTATGTCTCATTATCTGATATATTATATTCATTTATTATAGTTGATTACTATAATTGTCTTTCATATAAGCATGTTCACGTATCATATATGTCACCGCATTATGTTTTCCTTGCATAGTTTCATCATTTGACCTCGAGTTTGGTCACTTGCTTTTGTCTTTCAGAACGTCTTGGTATTTGTGAAGGACAAGTTTGAATTAAAATTGCAGCATCAGTATGTTGTCTTTGAGCAATTTAATTCCGTATGGCGCATTGTATAAAAGAAACTGCCTTTTTTGTTCGTGTATAGTTCGAGTGTTCAACCAATCGCCTGAAATGGAATTGTATGATTTTTGCAGCATTTCCTGAAACCATAAACAAGGTTATGATAATTCTACAGGGCAGCTAAGAAACAAATTGCTAAGGTAAATAAAGACAAAAGGTTTATAATGATAACCTAGTTCATCATCACTAAATTCTTTGCAAGGAAAGCTTTGTAACCATGCATAAACCGGATTCTCATTGGATTTGCTGTTCTGAGCCATTTCTTTCCACCACTCCATAATAGCCTTAAACTTTCTTCCATTATTTGCTGTTCGTAGAACAGTATTTACCACATGAAGCGCCTCATCATGATTTTCAAGGTGTAGGTCTCGCCTGACACATATCCTCTCTGAAGTTTGATTCTGACCCAAGAACTTATGAAAATTTATATGTTGCTAGTATACAAAAGAGAATGTTTTATTAAGTTAAAACCTATTTGTCTTCAATGTATTCTAAACTTAACCTAGAACATGATGGTATTACAGTATTACCAGATTTCTCTTGACAATTAGTTGGGATGATAGGAAAACCAACAAGATGATCACACCCCGATCACTGCATGCGAATCATGACAATTACAAACTAAGTTCTAGATAAGGGAGTAATACATAGAATAAAGGTATTTCCATATAAGAGTAACTATACCTCTGGGAAATTCCCAAATGTCAGCTTTTGCGACAGCAAGAAGTTATGTAGTGCGTCAACGTAATCTGAAGCTGACATGATTGAGACTTCATTTATTTCCTGTAGTTCCTAAGCATTCACAAACATACAACGAGAAACATAAATATAAAAGAAATAAAGATGTAATACAAAACACGGCTTTCTTCTGCTAAGAGTTAATACCTTGTTAGATGTATCATTACAAAGTTCTTTTGTTTCCTGTAGTTCCTAAGCCAGGCTCAATCTACTCCTCTTCAAAACTACTATTAAGATCTGAACCGCAGACCATCATATGTCCACAAAAAGCTGTGTCTCCTCCATTTAAACAATGAATTTCATGTGCAAGGTCCATATAAGATGACCACTCCTCCCACATCCCACCAAAAACCTCAGGTTTTTCTTCTTTTTTTTTCCTTTTTTTTCCGTTTTTTTTTTCCGGTTTTTTTTTCGTTTTTTTTCTTTCTTTTTTATTTTCTTTTTTTTTCCTGATCACTTAACCACCCTAAAACATACAGTTAGAGGTTATTTACTGTAGCATGTTGTCTGATGTAATAGAATAAGCATGCTTTTCGAGTATGAGGGAGTTTCAGAAAAATCATCAGGTCGTGCATTGCCAACTGGACAACACGTGCCCCCATTCATGACCAGGCGGATAAGGTTGAACCGGTTCTAACTACTACTTGTGCAACATTTTGAGCACGCTTCATCACTACCTACAATTTATCAAAAAAGAAACAATTACATATCCCCCTTGCGCTTATCTAGCAGTTGAATTATCTCCAAGTCTTCAACAGGTCGAACACGTCAAGTTTTATAATTTCAAACGGGTAAACCAAAGTGTTCATGAAATTCTTAATCCTTCTATTATTACATGTACTTTTGAGCAGGTAAAACATTTTAACAATATAATTTCTAGAGTAAATTACAGCCAAAATGAAAAAGAATTTACCTGTGTGCTACTAGAAACAGGACGAAGCATAGCACCAGTTGCAGCACCAGCAACCTTGGCTCTTGCATTGGCCATTGATGGGAGACGTGAGCCCAAGGCATTAGCAGAACGAAACACAACATTAAAAACTCTAGTTGAAATGGTTGTCAGAAGGGAGCTTTGCAGGTATTTCTATCGCTAAGAGCCTAAGAAATGAGTCCCATCTTTCTAAACCACGCATACAAAACCGAAATAGAATCCAAATTGTACCCCAACCAAGCCTTCCACATGCAAAATAGTCGTTGTTTTGCATCACCCCATTCTTCCATAAATAGAAACTCAAAAGAGCTACCAAAAGGACTATATTGGCCAATTAAGCTTGTGTGACCCAATACCCATCCACGATGAAGACTTTGAATATTGACTACTTCTTGCATTTGAATCAAGAAATTCTACCTTAATATCCAACTACGATAAAAAGCTTGAACTTTAACTACTGCTTGCTTCTGATTCAAGAAACGTTTCCTTAAGATCCATCCACGATAACAAGTTTAAATTAAAATCGCAGCATCAGTTTGTTGTCTTTGAGTAATTTAATTCCGTAAGGCGCATTGTATAAAAGAAACTGCCTTTTTTGTTCGTGTATAATTCCGTGTTCAACCAATCGCCTGAAATGGAATTGTATGATGTTTGCACCATTTCCTGAAACCATAAACAAGGTTATGATAATTCTACAAGGCAACTAAAGAAACAGATTGCTAAGGTAAATAAAGACAAAAGGTTTATAATGATTACCTCGTTCATCATCACTAAATTGTTTGCAAGGAAAGCTTTGTAACGCTGCATAAACCGACTTCTCATTGGCTTTGCTGTTCTGAGCCATTTCTATCCACCACTCCATAATAGCCTTGAACTTTCTGCCATTATCTGCGTACTAAAAATAGAAACAAAAATAACTGTCTGAGTTTTGCAATCCAATTTCTTATAGCTCGATTAAAATTCAACTCCAATAGCACAAGCAGTTTCAATAAACAATCACAATCCTACGATAAAATAAAAAGAACTCGAAATTCCGTTAAAAATAAGCATACAAACCTCAAATACGACGTATGTGGTGCAGCAGACCCATCTCATAACTATCACCAGCCGCACCACCCGACTCCCCACCTTTACTTTTCTTCATTGACTTCCGACTCATATTCCTTCTACCCCCAACCATCACCCTCCGTAACCATATCCCATTCTGCTAACAAATCACAGTTTTTCACTCTTCTTAATGGCAGAGCCTTTAATCCAATAGCAACCATAACCAAAACCCTAATAGAATATCTTTATTAACATGTAGCTGTAACAAATAAAAGTTATAGTATTAGATAACAATTAACAAACATAAACTAAATATGTTAATAGGGGTTTTTGTGGTCTTATAAGCTTATTTGATTTCGGCATATATTTCATAAGTCTCAAAATAACCCGGAAAACGGGGCTTATGAAATATAAGCTGATCAAATAAGCTTAATCAAACACCCCCCTACATAGGAAATGACATATGAAGCAACTAAAGCCTAGAGTATATCATTAACATAATGCTTTGAAAAAAAATTGTCAAAAAACATAAAGTACTTATCTCAGTCATGTGCTTAGAAACATCCAGATATGGTCAAAGTAAAAGTCAACCCACATGAATATGGCTTTAGTAGTTTAAACAACTTGGTAATATTAATATAAGGTTATTCTTTTTAGCCTTAATAAATTTCTATTATTTCTTGTATTTACAAATGAAAATACTATACCATCAGAAGCATTGATTTGAGAATGAGCCGCTTCCAGTTTGGTAGAGAAGATATCCCATTTTTTCAATAATTCTTCATCCAAAGGTCTTTTTCTTTTTAAACCATGTCCGGGCTTTCCAATTTCAACCACTTTACCCTTTTTCAGTCATAACTGGTTCCAATACATAACTGGTTCCATTTTTTTCTGTGGCAAACTTTCTTAGAATGGCGAGAAAATGTTCGTTATTCTGCATTTGATGAAGAAAAAATGTTAAAACAACATTTCAAATATAAAAGAGAACGTATTAAAATTAAAAAGTAAAGATGGATAATACCTTTGAGGAGAAAGTACTTGTAAAGAGGATTACAAACTCTCGATAAAGAGGAAAACACACAAATTGTGCATTCATAGGTTTAAAACCTCCCAACAAGTCTGCAATATCTCTTTGCTGGCTCAAGTTCTGTAACAGAAATTTAAGCAAAAATAAATAATATGAAGTCATAATTCTTCTTTTAGGCAATTTCGACCCACTTGCATAAAAAGGGTCGATTTGGATTCTTTTTGTCTTCAGTATGTCAAAATGGACATAGTGTTAAAAAAAATTAGCTATAAAAATAACAGATAAAATGAGTCGAGACTAGGTCGAGCAGGTTGAAATTCACCCAAAGTGTTTGACAGTAGCCTGCCAAACTTGTTTGAACTTGTATTTGAACAACTGGTTTTGGCCCAAACTTACTACCCAACCCGCCTGACCCACCCAAATTCGCCACCTCTATCCAGTACCATTATTCAGCTTTCTTTATAAACATACCAAAACAGTAAGTTTCTGCCCAAGACTCACCGCAAGATTCTGTACTAGTGTCGTATTTCCGGTCCCAGTTTCACCAACCAAAAGAACAGGCTCGTACATAAATAGCTCAGTTTTATATATAGTACCACGTTGCATCCATGTTGCTCCAATTTGTGGAGCCAACACCCAGAGATAGTGAGTTTTATCTTGCATCAAAATTAATATCTTCCATGCGCTTTCCTTATATGGTTCAAGATACCAAATAGCCTGCTCTTTCGGCATATCCTCAATATACTTCTTCCACCTGAAGAACAAAAAATAACATTGACAACTAAGTATAAAACAGACTAAAAAGGGAAACACACATTTTGACCCGTGTTAGGTCCCGTACGTAAGAAACTAACGGTGCATATCCTATAAAAGAAAAATAGCAATGAACATATATGTGCATGAAAAACTGTATGGGCAGAATCTACACAATATTTATATGGACACTTGATAGTTAACGTTCCAATGAACAAGAAGAAACCAAAGATATGTTTATGTAACACGGTTTGGGTTCAAGAAAGACTGCTAACTTCTGTAGTATCATAGTAATGGATTTAAAGGAAAAACCTTTTAAAGAAACATTTTATGTTTCAAAAATACTTTGGAGCTTCTTATTTAGATAACTTTACAGATACTATTTTTGGCAAGAACAAAATCATTTTTTTCAAAATATGTGATCATTTGAATATAAAGTAAACGGCCATTACCTTGGCAAGAGGGGTGTTCATATGTATAGACAATATCATATCAATAACATCCACAATTTTCAGAAGAGCATGATAATCATCCCATTCACTTAAAAGATGACGATTCTCTGTTGAAGTTTAATAACTGGATCCACCGTCTTTGAGCAATTTAATTCCGTATGGCGCATTGTATAAAAGAAACTGCCTTTTTTGTTCGTGTATAGTTCCGGTGTTCAACCAATCGCTAGAAATGGAATTGTATGATTTTTGCAGCATTTCCTGAAACCTTAAACAAAGGTTATGATAATTCTACAAGGCAACTAAAGAAACAGATTGCTAAGGTAAATAAAGACAAAAGGTTTATAATGAGTACCTCGTTCATCATCACTAAATTCTTTGCAAGGAAAGCTTTGTAACGATGCATAAACCGGCTTCTCATTGGCTTTGCTGTTCTGAGCCATTTCTTTCCACCACTCCATAATAGCCTTAAACTTTCTGCCATTATTTGCTGTTCGGAGAACAGTAGCTACCACATGAAGCGCCTCATCATGATTTTCAAGGTGTGGGTCTCGCCTGACACATATCCTCTCTGAAGTTTGATTCAGACCCAAGAGCTTATGAAAATTTATCTGTTGCTAGTATACAAAAGAGAATGTTTTATTAAGTTAAAACCTATTTGTCTTCAACGTATTCTAAACTTAACCTAGAACATGATGGTATTACAGTATTACCAGATTTCTCTTGACAATTAGTTGGGATGATAGGAAAACCAACAAGATGATCACACCCCGATCACTGCATGCGCCTTTATATTCAAGTATGTCACTAACTTGCAGAACCTAAACGTACGACAACACGAATCGTGACAATTACAAACTAAGTTCTAGATAAGGGAGTAATACATAGAATAAAGGTATTTCCAAATAAGAGTAACTATACCTCTGGGAAATTTCCAAATGTCAGCTTTTGCGACAGCAAGAAATTTAAACAACGAATTTCATGTACAAGGTCCATATAAGATGACCACTCCTCCCACAACCCACCAAAAACCTCAGGTTTTCTTCTCTTTTTTTTTCTTTTTTCTTTTTCTTTCTTTCTTTTTTTTTCCTGATCACTTAACCACCCTAAAACATACAGAGGTTATTTACTGTAGCATATTGTCTGATGTAATGGAATCAGCATGCTTTTCGAGTATGAGGGAGTTTCAGAAAAATCACCAGGTTGTGCATTGCCAACTGGACGACGCGTGCACCCATGCATGACCAGGCGGATAAGGTTGAACCGGTTCTAACTACTGCTTGTGCAACATTCTGAGCACGCTTCATCACTACCTACAATTTATCAAAAAAGAAACAATTACATATCCCCTTTGGGCTTATCTAGGAGTTGTATTACCTCCAAGTCTTCAACAGGTCGAACACGTCAAGTTTTATAATTTCAAACGGGCAAACCAAAGTGTTCATGAAATGCTTAATCCTTCTATTATTACATATAATTTTGAGCAGGTAAAACATTTTAACAATATAATTTCTAGAGTAAATTACAGTGTCCCATTTTGCCATCCCTAGGTTTATCATTAAACCTTCCATACGTGAACCAAAATGAAAAAGAATTTACCTGTGTGCTACTAGAAACAGGACGAAGCATAGCACCAACACCTGCACCAGTAACCTTGGCTCGTTGCATTGGCCATTGATGGGAGACGTGAGCCCAAGGCAGTAGCAGAACGAAACACAGCATTCAATATTCTAGTTTGCTCAACTTGATCACGCAAATCACCAAGAGGAAGCTGTAACCTGTAAATAAAAAATTCATTAAGAAATGATTTATATGAAACATATTTGATATAGGTTTTAGCTCATATTCTAGTACTTTCATCACACATGAGGAACAGAATCCTATTAAGAATATTTAGTTTACTATCTATGGGAACATTTTTTTTGTACTTTATTGGGCATGACAAGTAAAATCACTAGTCTAAAATCCTTAAAAAGGAGTCAGGAAATGTCATTTTACAGAGCAGGATAGGGGGTAACTTTTTAGGAGAATCAAATGTTAAAATGGGGGAGTTTTTGTACCTCGGTACGAAGATCATCTATAGAGGCAGTTGAGAATGTTGGCACCAGATCTGAGCCATTGATTATTGTAATGATGAAGTGTTTACCAGACTCTGCCAATTCTCATGTCACACATGCATTGGCCATTGATGGGAGACGTAAGCCCAAGGCAGTAGCAGAACAAAACACAACATTCAAAACTCTAGTTTGCTCAACTTGATCACGCAAATCACCAAGAGGAAGCTGTAACCTGCAAATAAAAAATTCATTAAGAAATGATTTATATGAAACATATTTGATATAGGTTTTAGCTCATATTTTAGTACTTTCATCACACATGAGGAACAAAATCCTATTAAGAATATTTAGTTTACTATCTATGGGAACATTTTTTTTGTACTTTATCGGGCATGACAAGTAAAATCACTATGCTAAAATCCTTAAAGAGGAGTCAGGAAATGTCAATTTACAGAGCAGGATAGGGGGTAACTTTTCAGGAGAATCAAATGCTAAAATCAGGGAGTTTTAGTACCTCGATACGAAGATCATCTATAGAGGCAGTTGAGAATGTTGGCACCAGATCTGAGCCACTGATTATTGTAATGATGAAGTGTTTACCAGACTCTGCCAATTCTCATGTCACACATGCAGCTGCAGAAGATCAAATTAAATGATTTTGTGTATCCACAACCTTGGTCTGAGCTTTCTAGGATCAATATAGAGAAATGTGACTATGCATTTCTGGGTTGAAATGGTTGTCAGAAGGGAGCTTTGCAGGTATTTCTATCGCTAAGAGCCTAAGAAATGAGTCCCATCTTTCTAAACCACACATACAAAATCGAAATAGAATCCAAATTGTACCCCGACCAAGCCTTCCACATGCAAAATAGTCGTTGTTTTGCATCACCCCATTCTTCCATAAATAGAAACTCAAAAGAGCTACCAAAAGGACTATATTTGCCAATTAAGCTTGTGTGTCCCAATACCCATCCACGATGAAGACTTTGAATATCGACTACTTCTTGCATTTGAATCAAGAAATTCTTCCTTAATATCCATCTACGATAAAAAGCTTGAACTTTAACTGTTGCTTGCTTCTAATTCAATAAACTTTTCCTCAATATCCAAATACGATAAAAAGATTGAACTTTAACAGCTGCTTGCTTCTCATTCAAGAAATGTTTCCATAAGATCCATCCACGATAACAAGTTTGAATTAAAACCGCAGCATCATTTTGTTGTCTTTGTGCAATTTAATTCCGTATGGCGCATTGTATAAAAGAAACTACCTTTTTTGTTCGTGTATAGTTCCGGTGTTCAACCAATCGCCTGAAATGGAATTGTATGATTTTGCAGCATTTCCTGAAACCATAAACAAGGTTATGATAATTCTACAAGGCAACTAAAGAAACAGATTGCTAAGGTAAATAAAGACAAAATGTTTATAATGATTACCCTCCTTCATCATCACTAAATTCTTTGCAAGGAAAGCTTTGTAACGATGCATCAACCGGCTACTCATTGGCTTTGCTGTTCTGAGCCATTTCTTTCCACCACTCCATAATAGCCTTAAACTTTCTGCCATTAGTTGTTGTTCTGAGAACAGTAGCTTCCACATGAATTCATCATGATTTTCAAGGTGTCGGTCTCGCCTGACACATAGCATCTCTGAAGTTTGATTCTGACCCAAGAGCTTATGAAAATTTATCTGTTGCTAGTATACAAAAGAGAATGTTTTATCAAGTTAAAACCTATTCGTCTTCAACGTATTCTAAACTTAACCTAGAACATGATGGTATTACAGTATTACCAGATTTCTCTTGACAATTAGTTGGGATGATAAGAAAAAGATGATCACACCCCGATCACTGCATGCGCCTTTATATTCAAGTATATCACTAACTTGCAGAACCTAAACATAGGACAACACGAATCATGACAATTACAAACAAAGTTCTAGATAAAGGAGTAATACATAGAATAAAGGTATATCCATATACGAGTAACTATACCTCTGGGTAATTCCCAAATAGTGTTGTCAGCTTTTCTGACAGCAAGAAGTTATGTAGTGCGTCAACGTAATCTGAAGCTGACATGATTGAGACTACATTTATTTCCTGTAACGAGAAACATGAATATAAAAGAAATAAAGATGGAATACAAAACACGGCTTTCTTCTGCTAAGAGTTAATACCTTGTTAAATGTATCATTACAAAGTTCGTTTGTTTCATGTAGTTCCTAAGCCACGCTCAATCTATCACTCGTCTTCAAAACTACTATTAAGATCTGAACCGCAGACCATCATATGTCCAAAAAAAGCTCTGTGTCTCCTCCATTTAAACTATGAATTTCAGGTACAAGGTCCATATAACATGACCACTCCTCCCACAACCCACCAAAAACCTCAAGGTTTTTTTTTTTTTTTTCATTTTTTTCATTTTTTTCCCGCTTTATTTCTGATCACTTAACCACCCTAAAAACATACATTTTGAGGTTATTTGTAGTAGCCTTTTACACTGATGGAAGAAAATCAGCATGCTTTTCGAGTATCAATTGGTGTATTGCCAACTGGACGACGACGTGCACCCATGCATGACCAGGCAGATAAGGTTGAACAGGTTCTAACTACTGCTTGTGCAACATTCTGAGCACGCTTCTTCACTACCTACAATTTATCAAAAAAAGAAACAATTACATATCCCCCTTGGGCTTATCTAGGAGTCGTATTATCTCCAAGTCTCCAACAGGTCGAACACGTAAAGTTTTATAATTTCAAACAGGTAAACCAAAGTGTTCATAAATGCTTAATCCTTCTATTATTAAATGTACTTTTATGCAGGTAAAACATTTTAACAATATAATTTCTAGAGTAAATTATACAGTGTCCCTAGTCGATACTATTTGTATCCTAATTGCACTGTTTGCTTTGACTTTTGGTCCCTCGCCATTTAGCCTTTAGTGACCAATAGAAATTAGTTGCACACTTGAGAGACCAAGAGTCAACGACAAATTCCGTAATTTTCACCAACTAACCATTTATGTAATGTACTCTGATTTCTACTAATTGCATTCAGGACATCAATTACTTTTTACATTAATCTAAAAAATTAAAAAAAAATCTAAGGTTGGCTGGTGGACATACCATAAACAAGGTTATGATAATTCTACAAGGCAGCTAAAGGAACAGATTGCTAAGGTAAATAAAGACAAAAGGTTTATAATGATAACCTCGTTGATCATCACTAAATTCTTTGCAAGGAAAGCTTTCTAACGCTGCATAAACCGACTTCTCATTGGCTTTTCTGTTCTGAGCCATTTCTTTCCACCACTCCATAATAGCCTTAAACTTTCTTCCATTATCTGCGTACGAAAAATAGAAACAAAATTAACTGTCTGAGTTTTGCAATACATTTTCTTATAGCTCGATTAAAATTCAACTCAAATAGCACAAGCAGTTTCAATAAACAATCACAATCCTACAATAAAATAAAAAGAACTCAAAATTCGATTAAAAATAAGCATACAAACCTCAAAAACGATGTATGTGGTGCAGCAGACCCATCTCATAACTATCACCAGACGCACCACCCGACTGCCCACCTTTACTTTTCTTCATCGACTTCCGACTCATATTCGAAGACCCCCACCCCCGCTATAACCATTCCGCTAACAAATCACAGTTTTTCACTATTCTTAATGGCAGAGCCTTTTAATCCAATAGCAACCATAACCAAAACCCTAATAGAATATCTTTATTAACCTGTAGCTGTAACAAATAAAAGTTATAGTATTAGATAACAATTAACAAACATAAACTCAAATCCGATTATATTGGAAAAGTTAAGCTTCAAAGAAAATAAACAATCAATACGCAGCAATCTCACATCAACAATAATATAAACAAAACCCTAATAATCGACCAGTATATAGATAGCCGATATTGATTGTATTCAGATCAGTTTAAGTACAATACCATCAAAACTAAAGTTTTTATAAAAGTAAAATCCGTCAATACCTTCAATTGAATTTTTAATTCAAACAAACAAACACCACTTCTTTTTTCCAGGTCGAATCACAAAATCCCCTCACCCACCTACCCCTGCAAATTCAAAACCCTAACCCTAATTGTGTGAATTATTTGATTATTTGATTCTTTTTTATTGAATCTAATTGTGTGTTTTGATTTAAGAATCATGACGATACCTGACATATGGAAAACGAAACGCTACTTCACCGGGGTGAAGGCACTGAACGGATCAAGATCCCAATTCATTGTCTTTCTTGATACTGCGCCCAACGGTAACTTTTATCCCATTTATATATAACGAAGAAACTAAAGGGGACTTGTTGAATCAGGCAGTTTTATGTTGTACTATCATTCAACTAGTTATAATAGCACGCACGGGTTTTTCCTATATTTTTTAACAAAAAGACACTAAGTTGATAAATAAATAAAAAAAACTTGATATTAACGTTTCTTATTCAACTAGTGATAATAGCACGCACGGGTTTTTCCTATTTTTTTTCTTCGAAGTTTAAGCACAATATTGATGATTTTGTTGCACATGTCTGTAGACGATGTCATAAATTGTTATTAAAGTTCCATTTTAGATAATAAAAATAAATGCAAAAATCAATATGATGTTGTAAATTGTTATTAACGTTCCATTTTAGATAATAAAAATAAATGCAAAATTGAATATCAAAGTAAGCACCAATTTCTTTTTCGCAAATCATGAGAAGTCAAGAACATTCGTATAGTCATTTATCAAACACTTTGTATGCATAATACTTTCCAAAAATCCATAAAAGCAATGTTAGTTTCATAAGCACCAAACAATTCAATTTATCCTTAAACCATCTATAGTTACCTATAAGTGCACTCTAGTTTCAAACGGGCGAAACAAACCTTTATTGGATTAATTTAAAAAAATTACTAAAGCGTTCATTAATATAGAAACATTACTTGACCTATGATCTGCAAGTCATAAAAATCAACAACGGAATCCTTGCAAATTAATATAACAAACTATCTTACTTTCTCCTTCGAACTATGGCGTTTATACAACTAATTAGTGGAAAATTTGTTATCAAACCAATACCGCATTTGCTACGTGTTTCAAATGAGTGAAACACTAGCTAAGAATGTAACCCAGTGTATAGAATGAGTCATAGACGAAAAATAGGGTTGACGAACCCTAACTTACAGAACCACTTAGAAGTGTAACCGAACATCACACACCCATGGATCATCAAATTTGAATTCAGTTCACAAATTCCACACAACGGTTGGTGAACGACTCTAAAACCACGCATAGAGCAGCAAGCGCAAACTCGCTCCAAAAGTGTATGTTTAGATGCAAAACCAAATACCAATAAGAATAACCAAAAAATACGTCGACCACCTACACACTTCCTTTTTTACAGCTTCTATTCTTCCTCAATTTGTCATGCAAAACTGTAGTTCAGATGAACAAAAGCACAATGCAGCGAACCTGCAACTAACAAGCCACGATCACCACATCCAATAACCCAAGAATGCCAGCAATCATCATGAATATACCGTACCCCAATAACCAGCGCGAACTCAAATTAGGGCACCATTCAGCATAACGAGGGTATACTTAGGGTAATGAGAAACCCTAACTAGTAGATCGATTGTAACCACAAGTATGGGGTTAACATCGACAAGCACAATAGTAACACAAAACCCTAACACACCGAAACACACATCAGACCTGAACCAAGCATCATGATCATCAATAATGCGTGAAGAAGCAAGTCTCGAACAAACATCCTACCTCAATAGGAACTTACATACTAACATAGGATTACACAAATCCTAACATCCATCCAATACCAATCACAAAACAATCATAACCTTTCGAAACTAGATCTTTGTGAAGATAAATCAAATAAGGGTTTTTTAAAACAAGGCTACACATAACTTGACTGACAAACTCTCATAAACCCACTTACATAATCATGAATCAGATATAGAACATATAGATGAAGAAGCATCACGTACAATATACACATACCGGCAAATAATAAAATGAAACACTGAAGTCAGGGTTAAGATCACCTTAATGTTATGTTATTTTCATGACAAATTTAAAAAAAAAAATAATAAAAATGCAACAAACATACATCATTTGCCATCAGAATAGCCAATCTTTTATGTATACCAAAAAAACAACCTCGATCGCAAGCATTAGTCGCAAGCTGATCCATTTTTTACCTAATCTTTAACTCATATGCCAACAACCTGTAGTACATAAACATTTTGATTTCATATAACTTTCTACTCTAACGTCAAAATCCAATCTTTAACCATAACTTATTTTCCAAAATTATCCCAATTTATCAAACTCAATACCAAAAAACTCCGCAAGAGTATTATATTTAGTAATTCCCTATGACCTGCAACTTCCGCAATTAGAATCATACATACTAAATCATTTCCTTTTAGAACATCGAAATTGTTTTTTGTAATTGAGACTTAATTTGTCACCACATTCTAAAAACGTGTTAGCTTGATCAATATGGTTTTGAACTCGATTCTCCAATAATTTAGTAACGAAATTTAAACCACAAAATTATTTTATTAAATTCATACTCCTAAGGGAGTTGTATGTATATCAATGGATGTAAGAACCAAATTACACTCTATACAACTGATGATAATTATTTTCATATAACTCATCGTAAGTTGATATCTTTAGATAATATATGGCATTGCTATTCGATATCTAAATTTCTATATAAACTGCAAATGTATACAGAATATAGTCAGCAGAACAAAACAATGTTTTTCTCATTCGGTTCTGATCAAACAACCAACAAATGCAGAAGGAAAAAAAACCTTTTTTTTAAAGGAAATGCCATGTACGCGAAGTTAACAACGAATGACAGGAGTTACAACTATATGCTCGAAAGATCTTGAAAGAGATTTAAGTGTATTGACACTTATTAAATTGATGACTTACCTTAGTTTTTTCCACACCCATAACAAAAATTATACCCACACCTGCAACAATCTATAAGAAATTAACTTTTAGTTAGTAAAACACACATGTTCATAAAAAAATAAAAAAATAAATAAAAATAAAAAAATATATAAATAAAAAAAATTGTAACCACATCAATCATTTTATTCAAACGAAAAGTAAGAGCAATGGAATTAAACTTCAAGCAATCTGCAAACAACCACTGATTTCATCTACATAAAAGTTGCATTTCGGGCACCTCTTCCATTTCTTATTCTTGGCAAGATCCATCAACATAATATCAGTCGACTCTCTTTCGTCCTTTTCCAAGCTTTGAAACTCATTACACCTGATCTCTGAATGTCACATAACCATACATTGAGCACAAAACTGATGTCACGGATTGTCCCCCATTGTCAACCAACAGTGCAGAACAATGTCACGGATTGTCCCCCATTGTCAACCAACAGTGCAGAACAATCTTTAAACGGGCAATATAAATTCTCAGACCCTAAGATCAAAGACTCACACAAAGCGTTTTCCCATTGATCTATTACTTCTTTTGGAACAATGGATCGACACATTTCGGCTCGTATTTAAAAAAAATCTATGTCTCTGGACTTGTCATCATGAATATTTGTTGAATTTTATTCTCTTACTAATAATTGTGCTGATATAAATAATCCCTAAAAACGTTATTCATATTTTTCGATATCTCTATGTTTTGATAATCACAAAATGAAAACTCATTAAGCCAAAGATTATGACGTAAATAAGTATTTAATATTAAATATTCATTTTAACCACCTAATCACTTAAGGTATGAATAAACAAAATGTTTATTGCATTATATGATCAAAGAAATATTTTCTTAATCACTAGATTTTTTAAAAAATGCCACAAACATTTTATATCTTTTAGAAAATCATTTTTGGTATTAAACAAAAATGTTTAATTAACCATAAATATATAAATTCAAATTTTCAACCAAAAATGACAAAAATGTTCCAGAAAAACCTTCCCCAAAAAAGACAAAGCTGGGTAACATTCATAAGGGGATCGGCCACGCTCCTGAAGTCCCCAGCTCTGCCTATAAATACTGGTTCATTCCTGCATTTTTTCCTTGCCTTTTTGCACAAAAACTTTCTGTCCAAATATCTCTTAATCAATTCTTTGATCATATAATCATAAGCTTTTGTTTCCAAGTGATTCAAGCTTCAACATTCAAGTGCAAAAAGAACAATACTTCTATTAATCAAGACTAGAATTATTACAACTTAGGGCCCGTTTGGTATGCAGTTGGGTTTAGAATAGGATTTGGATTTAGTTTAAGATTTGGGTTTGGTGTAGGATTTATTAAATGAGGAAAGAGAAAATTAATAATTATTTTATAAGTTACTTAAAATGAAATTTATTATTTTTAATTAAAAAAATTAAATAAGGCTAAGAATTAGTCCATATGTGTGGATGTGTGGCTGAGATATTTTTAGAAATATAAAAGGATTTTTTATGGCTATAGATGCTCAAAACATTACATGGCTAGTGGGGTTGAGATTCTGGCTTCATAGTAGCGCGTGAGACCAAAGTGAAAATACCAAACAATGAAATGTTAACATCTTTCAGTCTAAACCCATGTACTAAACGCACCCTTAGTATCATCTTGCTACCTAAGTTGTTTGTTCATTCCACCTTGTTTAATATTCATTCTTTGGTGTATAAGGTGTGTATATTAGTTAGTTAGATTTAGACATAGAAACTAGATTAGTTGGGAGTGTGAAGTAGTACAATAAGTGAAGAAGTAAAAGTAGAAAAGTAGTGAAGTTATAGAAGCCTTGAAGTAGAGAAGACATAGAAGCTTTGAAGAAGTAGAAGCCTTAAAGAAGTAGAAGTAGTGAAGTTATAGAAGCCTTGAAGTAGAGAAGAAGTAGAAGCCTTAAAGAAGTAGAAGCCTTAAAGAAGAAGAAGTAGTGGATTGATTCTATTGTGATGCAAATGGTGTTCGATTGGTGGATGACCAGGTTCCTAATGCTTTTGTCTCATACTTTACGTCCTTTCTTGGTCAAGAGGGGCCTATTATACCATTGGATGACTCTAATCTTTTTACATCGACGCTTGATCCTAATGCGGCTTTATATATGGTTCGTGATGTTACGGCCCGTGAGGTCAAAGATGCTATATTCTCTATGGGAGATGATAAAGCGCCGAGTCCTGATGGTTATTCGGCTGCTTTTTTTAAGGGTGCTTGGGATATTATTTCGGATAATGTTACTAAGGCGGTGCAGGAATTTTTTGTTGATGGTAAGTTGTTGATAGAGATGAATCATACTACCATTGCTCTTTTGCCTAAGATCAATAGTCCTTCCCGGATTACTGATTTTAGGCATAT
Source organism: Artemisia argyi (assembly GCA_030686995.1). NCBI lineage: Eukaryota > Viridiplantae > Streptophyta > Magnoliopsida > Asterales > Asteraceae > Artemisia > Artemisia argyi. Next base: position 124,855 of record JARVZY010002608.1, read on the forward strand.
TTCTTGTTGCAATGTGATTTTTAAGTGTATTAGTAAGATTATTGCTAACCGGATTAAGGAGAGCCTTTGCACTTTGGTCAGTCCGAACCAATCTGCGTTTGTTCCTGGTAGACAGATTGCTGATAACATTCTTCTTACCCAAGAGATCATGCATAATTATCACCTCAATCATAGTCCTTCTAGGTGTGCTTTTAAAGTTGATATTCAGAAGGTGTATGACACGGTGAAATGGCAATTTTTGAGGTGTATTTTGGTTCGGTTTGGATTTCATTCGCGAATGGTTCATTGGATTATGGAATGCATTTCTACTACTTCGTTTTCTATTAGTGTTAATGGCTATTTACATGGTTATTTTAAGGGTAAGCGAGGTCTAAGGCAAGGGGATCCGTTATCGCCTTATCTTTTCACGCTTGTTCTGGAGGTGCTTACCCTTATTTTGAGGCGTCGTGTGGGGGATTCTGAGATGTTCACTTTCCATCATAAATGCTCTAAGCTTAATCTCATTAATCTTTGTTTTGCTGATGATTTGTTCTTGTTTGCTCATGGTGATGCTCATTCAGCAGGTGTTACCATGTAAGGGACAAATCGCCCTCATAAAGTTAGCCTTTAGGGACAACGGATCTCATCATGCAAGTGACAATTGCTCTTGTCAAGTGTGCAAGCATTAGGGACAACGGCTATCATCATGTAAAGGACAATTGCTCTCATCAAGTGAGCAAGCGTTTAGGGACAACGGCTCCCATAAAGTAAGGTACAATTGCTCTCAACAAGTGAGTCTTTAGGGACAACGGCTCTTATCATGTAAGGGACAAATTGCCCTCATAAAGTTAGCCTTTAGGGACAACGGGTCTCATCATGTAAGTGACAATTGCTCTTATCAAGTGTGCAAACATTAGGGACAACGGCTATCATCATGTAAATGGCAATTGCTCTCATCAAGTGAGCAAGCGTTTATGGACAACGGCTCCCAAAAAGTCAGGTACAATTGCTCTCAATAAGTGAGCCTTTAGGGACAACGGCTCTTATCATGGAAGAGACAAATTGCCCTTATAAAGGTAGTCTTTAGAGACAACGGATCTCATCATGTAAGTAACAATTTCTCTTATCAAGTGTGGAAGCACTAGGGACAAAGGTTATCATCATGTGAAGGGCAATTGCTCTCATCAAGTGAGCAAGCGTTTAGGGACAACGACTCCCATAAAGTATTAAAGGCTCACTTGTTGAGAGCAATTGAACCTTAATTTATGTGATTCGTTGTCCCCAAACGCTTGCTCACTTGATGAGAGCAATTGCTCTTTACATGATGATAGCCGTTGTCCCTAATGCTTACACACTCGATAAGAGCAATTGTCACTTACATGATGAGATCCGTTGTCACTAAAGGCTAACATTATGAGGGAAATTTGTACCTTACATAAAAACGAGTCGTTGTCCCTAAAGGCTCACTTGTTGATAGCAATTGTACATTAGTTATTGGGATCCGTTGTCCCTAAACGCTTGCTCAGTTGATGAGAACAATTGCCCTTTACATGATGATAGCCGTTGTCCCTCATGCTTGCACACATGATAAGAGCAATTGTACCTTAGTTTATGGGATCTGTTATCCCTAAACGCTTGCTCACTTAATGAGAGCAATAACCCGTTACATGAGAATTTTTGTTGTCCCCAATGCTTGCACACTTGATAAGAGCAACTGTCACATACATGATGAGATCCGTTGTCCCTAAAGGCTAACTTTATGAGGGAAATTTTTCCCTTAGAAAATAAGAGCCGTTGTCACTAAAGGCTCACTTCTTGAGAGCAATTGTACCTTAGTTTATGGGATACGTTGTCCCTAAATGATAGCCATTGTCCCTAATGCATGCGCACTTGATAAGAGTAATTGTCAATTACATGTTGAGATCCGTTGTCCCTAAAGGCTAACTTTATGAGGGAAATTTGTCCCTTACATAATAAGATCCATTGTCCCTAAAGGTTCACTTGTTTAGAGCAATTGTACCTTACTTTATGGGATCCGTTGTCTCTAAACACTTGCTCACTTGATGAGAGCAATTGCCGTTTACATGATGACAGCCATCGTCCCTAAAGCTTAGACACTCGATAAGAGCATATGTCACTAACATGATGAGATCCGTTGTCCCTTTGGCTAACTTTATGAGGGCAATTTGTCCTTTACATAATAAGAGCCGTTCTCCGTAAAGGCTAACTTGCTGAGAGCAATTGAACCTTACTTTATGTGATCCGTTGTCCCTAAACACTTGCTCACTAGATGAGAGCAACTGCCCTTTACATGATGATAGCCATTGTCCCTAATGCTTACACACTCGATAAGAGCAATTGTCACTTACATGATAAGATCCGTTGTCCCTAAAGGCTAACTTTAGGAGGGCAATTTGTCCCTTACATAATAAGAGTCATTGTCCATAAAGGCTCACTTGTTGAGAGCAATTGTACATTAGTTTATGGGATCCGTTGTCCCTAAACGCTTGCTCACTTGATGAGAGCAATTGCCCTTTACATGATGATAGCCATTGTCCCTAATGCTTGCACAGTGAAAAGAGCAATTGTAACTTACATGATGAGATCCGTTGTCCCTAAATGCTAACTTTATGAGGTCAATTTGTCCCTTACATAATAAGAGCTGTTGTCCCTAAAGACTCACTTCTTGAGAGCAATTGTACCTTAGTTTATGGGAGCTATTGTCCCTAAACGCTTGCTCACTTGATGAGAGCAATTACCCTTTACATGAGTACTGCCGTTGTCCCTAATGCTTGCACACTCAATAAGAGCAATTGTCACTTACATGATGAGAACCGTTGTCCCTAAAGGCTAACTTTATGAGGGAAATTTGCCCCTTACATAATAAGATCCATTGTCCCTAAAGACTCACTTGTTGAGAGCAATTGTACATTAGTTTATGGGATCCGTTGTCCCTAAACGCTTTCTTACTTGATGAGAGCAATTGTCCATTACATGATGATTGTCGTTGTCCCTAATGCTTGCACACTTGATAAGAGCAATTTTCACTTATATGATGAGATCCGTTGTCCCAAAAGGCTAACTTTATGAGGGCAATTTGTCCCTTACATAACAAGAGCCGTTGTCCCTAAAGGCTCACTTGTTGAGAGCAATTGTACATAAGTTTATGGGATCTGTTGTCCCTAAATGATTGCTCACTGGATGAGAGCAATTGCCCTTTACATGATGATAGTTGTTGTCCCAAATGCTTGCACACTTGATAATAGCAATTGTAATTTACATGATGAGATCCGTTGTCCCTAAAGGCAAACTTTATGAGGTCAATTTGTCCCATACATAATAAGAGCTGTTGTCCCTAAAGACTCACTTCTTGAGAGCAATTGTACCTTAGTTTACGGGATCTGTTGTCCCTAACGCTTACTCACATGATGAGAGCATTTACCCTTTACATGAGTATTGCCGTTGTCCCTGATGCTTGCACACTTGATAAGAGCAATTGTCACTTACATGATGAGATCCGTTGTCCCTAAAGGCTAACTTTATGAGGGCAATTTTACCCTTACATAATAAGAGCCGTTGTCCCTAAAGACTCACTTTTTTAGAGTAATTGTACCTTACTTTATGGGATTCGTTGTCCCTAAACACTTGCTCACTTGATGAGAGCAAATGCCCTTTACATGATGATAGCCATTGTCCCTAATGCTTACACACTCGATAAGAGCAATTGTCACTTACATGATGAGATCCGTTGTCCCTAAAGGCTAACTTTATGAGGGCAATTTGTCTCTTACTATATGGGATCCGTTGTCTCTAAACACTTGCTCACTTGATGAGAGCAATTGCCCTTTACATGATTTTAGCCGTTGTCCCTAAAGCTTAAACACTCGATAAGAGCAATTGTCACTAACATGATGAGATCCGTTGTCTCTAAAGGCTAACTTTATGAGGGCAATTTGTCCCTTACATAATACGAGCCATTGTCCCTAAAGTCTCACTTGTTTACAGCAATTGTACCTTATTTTATGTGATCCGTTGTCCCTAAACGTTTGCTCACTTGAAGAGAGCAATTGCCATTTACATGATGATAGCTGTTGTCCCTAATGCTTACACACTGGATAAGAGCAATTTTCTCTTACATGATGAGATCCGTTGTCCCTAAAGGCTAACTTTATGAGGGCAATTTATCCCTTACATAATAAAAGCCATTTTCCCTAAAGACTCACTTGTTGAGAGCAATTGTACCTTAGTTTATGGGATCCGTTGTCCCTAAACGCTTTTTTTTTGGTAAAAGGGTTAATTCACCCTGGTAAAATACATTACACCAAAAAACGTTGAAGTACATAGGATGAGGGTGATATCCCTCACCTCAGTCCCTTAGGACACTTACAGACTCGAATATAAGAATGACACACCATTCTTATAACTTACAATAAAATGAACCCACCAATAATGACACAAGTACATAAAACATGACAATATTACTCAAGAAAACACTTGAGCCTTCTACATCACTTTGGCAGTCCACCTTAACTTCCATGAAGAATCCATGAATAAACATCCAAGCGATCCTCAACAAATAATCTAATGATACAAAGGGTTTTGAACAAGACCCTTCTAACTTAACTTCCACATAGAGTACCAATCAACCCATTAAATAAGAATGTTGCCCGTATACAAGGGATCAAAGGGTACCGATCAAACTTAGTACTTTCCTCACTCATGGGTCGTCAAATGTGAACCATGCAGCAAATCTACAAAGAATATGTCATGATCACCCCCTTCAAAACAGCCAAGTGAAACAAATAACTCCATGAGTGAGGTCGCCATACAACGAATCTAGGGTGATAAACCCTAACTTCCATGTGCCACCAGCACAACTAACACTACGGCAAGGATTAGAGTACCAATAAGCTGCCAAATGCAACCAAAATCAGAATGCAAACCAATAGTAATCTAATCTACCAATAGACTTCAACCTTGACATATATCATCCCAAACCATAATCTAAACAGCAGCATCAACGCATCATACCAGTTTGGGATTGGAATACGAACAAAGAACAACTAATAAGGTGTGACACACCCTAACTTCCATGAACAACCAAGCAACCAACTTGAATGATAAAACCCATGAATCCAATCAACAACATATACAACTTGAACACCCCTTCCATGGATTTTCATCACGTAAATAGAGTTTGTAAGAAACCCTAACTTCCAATGATAGAATCAACGCCAACATCTCTCTCTAAACCCACATAATAATAAACGATCAGCAACAGGTCCAGTCGCACTCATACAAACCAATTAAACCCTAATAAGGTTACTTGCAATGAGAATCTAAACGCACAGCAACAAAACCAGTCGCACTTGAACTCCAACGGAACCCTAAATCAGGCTACTTGCAAAAGGAATGTAACAAACCCCTAAAAGGAATTTGTTTAGCAATAACGACCAGCAGATCCCACCACAACGAACCAGAAAGATAATTAGTATGCGCCAAGATCCATACTGCACATAAGCAACGAAACCCTAGAAGGATCACGAATTAAAATAAAGTGCAGTAGACAAGATCGACCCTTATATATATGTAAATCGATTTAAACAAACCGACTTATGAATCAAGGGATATAAGGATCGACTAAAACAATATATAAACCGACTTAGGATGGATAATAATGAAAATCGAACCCTAAAGTCGGTTTAATGATGACCAGCGATTAGAAAACCCTAAAAATGATTCCACCAGATTTCACCCATTACTAAAGATAATAGACTACGATCTAAAGGAAACCAATGATAAACACAATGATTTAGATCAGATCGTTACAAGAATTAGTGAATATAGGGCAAAAATTAATGATAAACGATTAGAGGACAGTTAGGGATACAAATCGCCCCTATAAGAAGATTTCATGAGATAATAAAGATGATACATATCTCTAAAACGTCACAGACGTATTTTTTAGCATAACAATTGGCATCATTACTTTATCTTCAGGTTTATGTGTCTGATGGTCATATCTGACTTGTTAGGAAAAAAGGGAAAAAAAAGCCGCTTGTTTGTGTTCCTTTTTTGGCATAACTATTCATCACATACTCTACTCCTCTACGTCTATCCTCATCATTCCTATAATAAGCCGCTTGTTTGTGTTCCTTTTCTATGTTAGAGAGAAGGCGGTATTGCTCAATCTTGTAGGGCATTTTTTTGGGTAAAAGGGTTAATTCACCCCGGCAAAATTCATTACACCAAAAAACGTTGAAGTACAAAGGATGAGAGTGACTTCCCTCATCTCAGTCCCTTAGGACACTTACAGACTCACCTATAGGAATGAAACACCATACCTATAACTTACAATATACGTGTGACAGGCCACACTTATAACTAATAATTGAACATAAACTACAACGAATATAAAAGAAAAAATAATTGCAAATCAAGTAGAAACTTGAGTCTTCAATTCGTCATAGTAGTCCAAACTTCCATAATCATCTTCATAGTCCCACAAACCTTCAACGAATCAGAATTAGAGCACATGTGATATAACCATGAGATGAACATTCACAAGCTGATCTTGACTTCCCCTTGGTAACATACAATAGGGTTAAACCCTAACAGGCAACCAAACAGGCTGATTTGAGACTACGACACACAAATAACATTCAAGTGTCGTACAACATGCGAACCAATAATAGCCTGAACCAATAAGCATGTTACTCTAACTTCCAATAATGACGAATAGGGTGCAGCACCCTAACTTCCAATAATGACGAAAAGATCCTAACCAAATTCTCAGGACATGAATGTATCATACCCCAATCAGAAACTAGCACTGTGAGGATCTGCTATAAGATGATAATAGGGTTAAGCAACCCTAACTTCCAGCAAAAGCGATCACAAGACAAGATAATTAACAATCGGCAAAGGTCTTTGATAATCGAATAGAGTTTTTGAACAAGGAACTCTAAAACTTGACTTACCCTCTCTCTTTAACCCACTTAACAAAAACTTAAATCTCTCAAAAACCCACGTTCACTTCCTTACGAAGACTTACAGCAACGCACATGTACTCAGAAAACCCTAGAACGGGACTTGCAATGAGAAAATACCGAAACCCTAATCGAGTTAAGATAGAGTTAAGCACCAGAGACCAGATCTTGTACGCATTAAACCACCAGAAATCCTTGCATACTATACGAAACCTTAAAGGAAATCGTTGAGAGTAAAAACAAAAGCCAAGGATTGATAACACAAAGCGCAAGTGCAGATATATAAAAAAGCTCCAACCGACCTATTAATAAAACTTCACACCGACCCACGTGAGATCAAGAGCAATGTAATATCAACAATTCAGTTAGAGATTATAAAGAAATAGCCATGCACTAATCGACAACCAATAGTAATGAAAAAATATTGCCGTCAATCTACAAACAATTCTTGGCGACAAAAAACGAATCAAAGTAACACCGACCCACGATATAAGAATAATTAACAATTAAAGTTTAATAATAATCGTAGGAGGTGAATCGATTTAGGTGAGGGATTCGTTTTTTATCGCCAAGAATCGCCACACACGAGAGAACTTTTTTTAGGGTTTTAACGTCTATAAAAAATCTTGTAGGGCATTTGGTAGGCAATCTCATCATTCTCTCCCTTGAACCTAACTATCCCTAAAGTCGGATCATAACTCATCTTAGTGGCCTCAACAAATGGTTTTCCAAATATTACTTCGCTTAGGCAATCATCTATCACCGGACAAGTATCTTCTACTATCATAAAATCGATCTCATAGGTGAAATTACCTATAATCACATGCAATCCCTTCACTCTTCCTACAAAATTACTTATCAAATTCTTATTGGGCATCATCCTATAATCAAGTTGTTTCTTCATCACCCAATTGTAATAAGTTCTAGTCATGATGTTTATAGGAGATCTAGGATCGATATAAGCTTTCCATATATGCATGTGCCCGATGTTGCATGGTATGTTGATGTTAGAGGGGTTTCCCATTTTTATAAGGGGTGTGCCAAAGATATATGGTGTCTCGGGGCCATCGAATAAATCCTTATGGTATTCCCGTTCTTCCTTGGTGGGCAACTTATCAAAGTGCTTTTCTATGGTCTCTACTTCCTCTAACTCCTCTCCCTTATTAACCTCAACTTCCCTAATTTCATCCCTAGTCTCGGTTTCTACTTCAACTTCATCTTTGTCACTTTCTTCTACATCCTTATCTTTTGGCTTAACGGTGACAACATTGACAAAGTGGACATGTTTGGATGATGAGGGGTCCTTAATTTGGATTCCGTTATTGGCATCCCTAGTGTCCTTCCTAGGTGTAGTTAACGCTTGGTTGTTAAGGGCTTTCAACAAGTTGTCTATCTTGTTGGTCATCTCCGTTTGTTGTTGGTTGAATTTGGTTTCAAACCTAGCTATGCGAGCTTCTTGAGATGCCATGAACTTAGACATCAATCCTTCAAGATTGTTGGTACTACCATAGTTGTTAGAAGGATTGTTGTTGAAAGTACGGTTGGAGGGTGGACCGTTTGGTTGGTAATGATTAGGCGGATTGGAAGAATTGGCTTGATTTTGTTTCCACCTAAGTTTTGGGTGATTTTTCCAAGAGGGGTTGTAGGAATCACCGTAAGGGTTTGGCTCGGGTTTGAAAGTGTACCACTTATCTCCCGCTTCGTCGGTACGCGAGGATGCGTAGTCCGCAAAAGCTGTTCCAGAGAGTTCCACACAATCACGAGTGTCATGGGGACCACTACATAATTCGCATGAAGAAGTGATTTTGTTCACTTGGCTTGAAGGCTTAGGAGCTTCGTAAGATTTCATGAGAAACTTGACTTGGTCCTCAAGTTCCATGATCCTACGGTCGGGAGTGCTAGAGTTGTTTGAAGGCAAAGATATTGCGTTGACCATTTTATTCAAATCACGGGGATCATTCCAACTTTCGTTGTCATAGAGAGCAAGATCTTCTATGAGTTCCCATGATTGTTCTGCACTTAGATCACGTAGCTTACCACCGGCCGATTGGTCAATGGCTTGCCTTGTGGAGAGATCGATATGGTCATAGAAGATTTGGACTTGGAGCCAAAGATCTATGCCATGATGAGGGACTTTTTGGAGTAAGTCCTTGAATCGAGTCCATGCTTCATATAGAGTTTCACCTTGACGTTGTTGAAACATCAAGATATCATTTCTAAGCTTGGTAGTTCTCCCCGGTGGGAAAAATTGAGCAAGGAAACAAGTGGTGAGATCATCCCATGAGGTGATGGATCCCGCTGGTAAACGTTCAAGCCATTGACTAGCTTGATCACGTAGAGAGAATTGGAATAGGCGTAATCGGGTTGACTCTCTAATTGTAACATCAAGGTCTATAGAATCTACGATTTTAAGGAAGTCCTTGAGATGTTGGTTTGGATCTTCGGAACGAAGTCCATGGAATGCATATCCGCTTTGCACCAACCGGATGGTGTCGGATCGCAAGGGGGTCACATTGGCTCCGGTGAGCTCAATGGTGTTTCGGTAGCCTTGGTGGCTAGGTCGGGAGTATTCTCCTAAGGTTCGGGGCCTAAGAGGTTGGTTATCTAGTGGTGGGTTTTGTTGTGGTGGGATGACGGGTTCAAAGATGTTCCCATCGTCCATGATGTCGGGTGGTGAAGAGTTACGAACAAAAACACGAAGAAAAAAGATAGACTAAAGAGAACCTAAAAAATAAAAATAAAATCTTACTAGAAAGGAATCTAGCAAGTAGACCTAATAAAAAGAGATTCTAACTTAGACAATAACTATTCCCCGGGCTGCGGCGCCAAAAACTTGATGCGTGAGAATTGCACCAGGCTTTACCTCTCGAGGGATCTCGAGAAGCTTACAACCCCCACCAGGCAGTGTACCTGATCGATGTAGTATAGTATAATGACAAGTACCGGGGGATTGATCGTTCAGCTAGGAATAGTGTCGCTAGGATTAGAAAACCTAAAGACTAGGTCTAGAGATGAGGGATGATTCTTTTTGTATTTTTATATTTTTTAGAAAGCAAGTAAAAATCTCGGGTTTCAAGGATTTGGGCGGAATTAGTTGCTAGTCAACTAACCCAAAACTAAGATGCAATCAAAATAAAATACTAAAAATGAAAATAAACTATATTAAACTAGAGTTGTGAGCAATATGTGGGAGAATTGTGTTTACTTAGATTTCACTACTCCCTATATATCTTTTACATGTTAATTACTTGTTATAGTTGCGTGGATGACGGATTGTATTCCTTAATACCATTCATGGGGTGGCGTACTTACTTCCCCAATCCTATGAGCGCCTACTTCACTCCTATGTCGAGCCGGCTAAGAAGCTCCTAACATGGGATCACTAGAATTTGCTCATGCATTAAATACAACCAATAAAACCTAGTACACATCGGTTCATGTTTCCTAAGACGTTCAAGCATGTTACACAATGGAGATCTGCCAATTTTCTTAAGCCTAACATTGAAATCATTCATCCAATACAACCATAAACAAGTAATCAACACATAATTAACAACTAGGTTTCATTAGATCCAAGCAAACACAAGATAGATCTAGCCTAGCATGTTGAAATCAAGACAAGCACAAGATATAATCAACCAACACATAGATATATTGAATGAATTAAGAGAAGACTTATCTCAATTGAACATGAAAGGATTCAAGGGGTGAAAACCCTTGAAAACACTGTAAAATATGACATAGGGTTTACAAAGTTCGGCCCTAGTTTCTCCACACAAGTTCCTCTTTTTATGAATGAAAAATAGAAAACTATATATAGATTTTGATAGGTGACGGCGTCAAGAACAAATGTCTGACGCCGTCATCTCACCGCCAAATAGTTCCTCGGACTGCCTAGATCTGGGTCTGACGCCGTCATGTATTCTCCTTATGCAGGCCGTCACCAAATTAACTCTTGACGCCCTTGTTGTGATGCTGTCAGGTTTGCACTAGGTCGTCATGGATTTTACTCTTGACGCCGTCAGGGTCTTCCTCTTGACGCCGTCAAGTACAGTTCTCAGCATGAAAAATTAAGTCTTTGGCGTTTTCTTCACTTTTATGCTCCAAAAACGTCCGAATTGCTTCCTTTTCCAGAATTCACTCCCAAAGTACCTAAAATCACAAAAGGAACGATTTAGGGCAATATTTGACCAAATAAATTCAATTCCGGGCTTAAATGACCCCCTAAAAGTGGTTCATTTTTCGCCTCATCAGTGGTACTTACAGACATGATTTTAGATGTCATGCCTTTTGATTTGCTAGACACGGAGGGCCCACGTGTTTAAATTAAAAATGAATGTTCAAATATAATATCATAAGACCTTTGGTCGCTTACTCTTTGGTCACACCATAATCTGTTGACATTTTTTTAAGGCATTTCCGTGACACCTAATACAATAACAATACGGGACATCAATATAGAAAGGAGCACAATTCATATAAAACTGAATTATCAGATCATGAAAATAGTAAGAAAAATATGAACCCGGAGTTACCTTGCAGTGGACCCTTCTCTTTGTTAAGATTGTGCTCATTATTAAGGGCTGACCAACTTTGTGGCATCTCACTGCTCGTGACACCATCAGATGAAGAAGTGGCGACCTCCACAATTTCTGTTCGAATAGTAGCTAACACAAAGTCTAGCGTAACCGGTCCACTCCTCGTAGCTATACACATTCTGAATAAAATATTGTTTATTGTTTACCAATTACTTTGGATTATACTCAGGGGCGGAGCTACGTTAATAGTAGTGGGGGGGCGACGCCCGTCACCAACTACTTGTGAAGACAAAAATATGTACGAAAAGAACTCAGTTTCATAGAAGGTTGGTCAGGTGCCGTCAAACTATTTAATAAGGGTGTAATCCAAAACGTATTACAGTTGTGAAGTAGATGCGTGTTTAGAATACCTACCACCAACTCCTACTTGATGACCTTTACTTTTTGCGAACACCGGGCTCAGTATGATCACCTGCTGTTATTAAAAAAATGTCAGTAACAACTAACATGTAGCCATAAAGGCAAGTGAATGAGAGATCGTAACAATCGTTTAAACCAAGAACAACCTACCGCATCATAGGCAATAATTAGAAGTATAGCCAATGCACATGTATTTTGGGCAAACTTGAACCATGTCCGGTGATGTGATTCTTCATGATCACAACCTCCAAACCCTGACCACAACACAACAATGCATCAAACATTAACATAAATTTCTACAAATAATGATACCCATTATATTAACATTGGTGGCCTTTTATTAACCTTCTATACATATGTGATGCAAATGACGGCGTGTTGTCCTTCTCCACCATGGCTGCAAACACATGAATAAGCCATAATTTCAAGTAAGCAACCTCGTAAGCCATATAAGGCAAGCCAACCCTGATCCTAAATTAGACTCATACCCTAAAATTCTCTCCCTACTAGGGGCGATTTCCGAAACCCCCATATCCCTAAAATTTTTCAATCGTTTTTCATTAATTCGTCCATTCATCATGACTTTCTTTCTATGATCTGATTCTTGTCAGTTTCATTGATGGATTTAGTGATTGCTGGTCGTTTTTTTGTTTTCGGTTGTGTTTTTTCTAGGGTTTGGAAATCACCCCTCCAGTCCTGCCGCCATTAATTTAATCTGTTTCTAATTATCATGCTCCTTTTAATCGTCGCCTCTCTACCTTTTTGGGTATGCAATCGACATTCTAATGGTTGTGTGATTAGTTCTTGATGGCGGCTGGGGTATTTTTCTTGCGCTTAAAGGTTTATGACGATTTAGGGTTTTCTAAATCGTCCTATTTTATATAGTCGTATCTTTTCTGCTGCGCCTTGTTTTTAATTCCATTCGATTCCCAACTTTGGGGTTTCGTTTTTTATGTGCGCATGGGTCCTTATGATGCTTAATTCAACACTATACTCGATTAGGGTTTGGTGTATTATTCATTCGCGGGTTTGTTTGGTGGTGCTGCTTTATCCCTTGATGCCTAATCGAAACCCTTTTAGGGTTTTGGTACTATCGTTTGCAAGTTCCATAGGGATTATGTATAAGGAATGTTCCTGTATAGAGTTTTGTTTCCTGAAAGTCAACTTTGATTGTGGTTCATCCTTGTTACGTGGGTTTGGGAGAGTGAATGTCAAGGTATCTTGTGTAAGTCAAGTTCTATGATTCTTGTTCAAAAATCATCTTGATGCTGCTGATCGTTTGGGTAGTTTTGCTTATGGGTTTCTTTGTCATCTAACTACTACGATCATGATGGATAAGTTAGGGTTTAATCCCTATTATTGGTTCGACTAATGGGTTATTGTTATGGTGCTGCTGTTGATCATATACGCTTATGCTAGGTTTTATTTCTAGCAATTGGATCGTTTCACACACCTGCTATCTTGTTTGTCGATGGAAGTTAGTGTCGTAACCCTATTATTTTCTTTAGGTGAGAATGTTGTTGTCTTGCGTGTGACTATTCTTACCAATAGATGTTCGTTGAAGATCGTTTGGATTCTTCATGGAAGTTAAGATGGAGCGCCATAATGATATAGAAGGCTCAAGTGTTTCTTGAGTAGTATTGTAAAATTTTTATTTACTTTTTTCATTATTGGTAGTTTCATTTTATTGTAAATTATAAGAATGGTTTGTCATTCTTATATTCGAGTCTGTAAGTGTCCTTAGGGACTGAGGTGAGGGACATCACCCTCATCCTATTGTACTTCAACGTTTTTTGGAGTAATGAATTTTACCGGGGTGAATAAACCCTTTTACCCAACATAAGCTCAATTTAAAAAATACCAAACTCATAAAAACACAAACACAATCAAAAGCCTAATTTTAACACAAAAAAATTAACGAAATTAGAAATTGTAGTTTTTTTTTCTTTTTCTTTTTCTTTTTCTTTTTTTTTTTCTTTTTTTGGTACAGAATAAGTAAGTCCGAATCCTATTTACTAAAGTGCTTGTATCTAAGCAGCTTATAAGTGCTGATTTTTAAACATAAAAATAAGCAATCCCAACTACCCTCTAAAAAAACTAATTAAATAAGCATAAAAAACTAATTAAATAAGCAGATAGCTACTTAAAAAAGCACTTCGAAAACACCTTCTTTAGCCACCACTATTAAAGAAACATACATATGAACATATAACATCAAGAAAAGATTCGTAGAAACCTGAGTAAAATCACTATCTTCTTCATAACAACACTCTATCACCCCAAAGTATCCCAAAAAACTGCAATTAACAAATTCCCCAAACTATTACAAAACCCTAATTTCAAAATTTAATTTTAATATACGTATAAGCTGTAAAATTGTTAAACTTGAAAGAAGTAAGAGTTAATTTCACACAAAGAATTTCGTACCTTATTTTTTTGTTTCTTGATTTTGTACTGATTCCCCTCTACTTCCGCCGAGTGTGGATTCGTGGTGAGTTTCTATAGATCATGTGGGAAGCGTAATGTAACACCCCCAAAATTTGGGTCCAGCGGAAGCATACATGCATTGGGTTGCTACGAAATTGGTAACACAACATAAGTACAAAGAACAGTTTTTATTTCATTTATTGAGAATAAAATGCATTAAAAAAATGTTAGGTTTACATTTTGTAAAAGAAGTGCGGAAATAGGCCCATAAAACAATTAAAGCGGTCCCAAATATATATCTGAGTCGCCTATGACCAATGCCCCTTGCCAAGCGCCTTCAAATAGTGAGCTAACGCCTTAAACCTGAAAATACATGCTAAAACGGTCAGCTTACGCTGGTGAGTCCATAGAGTTTTAGTTAAAACAGTGTAGCTGAACCAAAGGGTTTTCGAGTTCAAATCATCCTTTTCAACAAGTCAAACTTAACGTAGGCTTACACAGCTTAAATCACAATTCCAATTCAAATAACCGCAAATCAACTCATAATCAAACAACTTGAATCAATAATCAATCACATAGATACTACACTCATATAGAGTCACACAAAGTTACCCTGTTACGCTGGCTAAGTCAAACCACAAAAGAATTCCCTATAGGTGCACACTATAGTCCAAAACCAATCAAATCAATATGCATTCGCAAGGATGCGACATGCCCAACATTCATAAGAATACGACATGTTCTTGCTTTCGTAAGAATACGGCATGCGATGCATTCGTAAGAATACGACATGCTCTAAAACTTACCTAGTTCTATAAGCATAGCAAGTTGCTCTTGCTAGCTAGACTAGGCCTCGTTCCACTAAACCAATTCAATCTGCATTCGCAAGGATGCGACATGCCCTTAGCCAGCTCATGTAACAGTTTCATAAACCACAATCACAAATCTCATACCACAAAGTAATCACATAATGCATTCAATTAACCAAACCAAATATTCCAACCAAACAGTCAAATCTTGGGTAAACAATTCACACATCCAAATAAGCAAACTTGAGTTTAATTGAAAACGAGCATGTATTCTCCCCCAAAAATAGTTTAAGAAAACTGTTAAAAAGTAGAGGCTATGAACTCACCTGGGCCACAGCAACGCAAAGATCACGATTGACACAACTGGCATCCAACAGATTCACAACAGCATCAAAGAGGCGGTACATCGATACGGAAAACGACGAAGCCTTCTATATGCAAAACTTATTCTAACACGAGATCCCCAGCTATGAACCAAGTCTTCCATAAGTTAACTACTTCCAGGTAATACCCAATCTTTTATCTCCAAATCTCTCATTATCCATTTATTTGTGTTTGTGTTTGGTATCATTGTGGGTGTAGTGAGAACACGACATATAATCAAGTGAACTCACGCCAAAGACTAAACAAGCGAAGTCAACAAGAATCGAGACAAGACTCAAGAGTACTCACGCCAAGAGATGAATAACATACGACTTCAATAAAAAACAAGACAAAACTCAATACGAAACATCCGGGTCAAAGCTACATAATCAATCCAAAGCAATCATACTTAAATGGCTACTAAGTCAACCTTATGGTCAAAGTCAACGTTATGCCAAAAGCTTAACAAGGGAAATGGTACGAATTATTGAATACTTATCGTATTTGCCAATACGATAATTTCAACAATTCCTACAATACACTTGTTAATCCAAAGTTACTCATACCTAATAAAGGTATGGTAAGTCGTAGGATGGGTCACCCATTAATATTGTCCCCCGACACGTTTGTCGACCCTAATTGGGTTTAGTACCCCAATTAGTCCGTTAACCGTGTCAGATGATTATATTAATGTTAACCAATCCGTAACTCGGAAAATACTAACACGAACCTTAATAACTCCTATAGGGTAAGTCTTGATAAACGTGCCCTCGAAACATTTAATAACTCGTCAGTATTAAAGTAAATATTGTTTCCTTTATTATTTCCATAAAATGTTAAATAACGTTGTTTTAGTTATTTAACGTTTTCTTTCTAATTTAGAAACATTAATTAACGTTTTAACGTCGCTTAATATTTCTTATTAATTAAAAAACATTATATAACTTTTTAGCGTCATTTAACCCTGGTCGTCAACTTGTAAATATTAAGTAACAACTTTGATATCGCTAGTTAGTATTTAAAGTTAACTAATATGTATACATATAACCATAACATTAGCCGTCAAATTATAATTATATTTTCTGAGTTATTTCACATTTCGAGTTCATTTTTATCATGGTCAAATAATAACCAATTTAATCTAAGTCCATTTTGACTCGTCGGGTGCCACACGAGACTAGAAAGTCTAGGTGACGCCCGACACGGCACAAATCACCAAAAACTTATACTAATCTCTATCTCCTACTCATATCCGAAATTCACAACTTCAACAATTGACGGCCGACTACGGCTCGTCTCTAATCCTAATCTCCGTCAAACTAAACCATGATAATAACTTCCGCAACAACAATATCCATGCTGAGACCCTAATGGTCTCAGCTCCTATCCTCGGCCACGACAAAAAATAACCAAACGGACCCGTGCCGTTTGGCTGCCAAACTCAAGCAACAAGGTCACAAACAACAACAACATACCACGACAACAAGAACTGCTCGACAAGAATAAACAATCCCGAGAACAATAACAGCGAGACAACATCAGAAATCACTCCAAATTCAACGACAAGAACAACAAGAATCACAACCTCAAGAATAACAACCAAATACTCTAACACTCCCACATCAGACTCTCGGCAACAGATCTACACACAAATCCACTCCCAACTCTGAATCCTGTCTACTCATAACTCACGGTAACAGCAACAACATCCAAATCCTTCCCCGAAACCAAACATGACACACAAACACGGCCCAAAATAACCAGGTCGTGAGTTTGAGACTCACGGCATACAATCAACACGATTCGAACAACAGCAAAATGAACAAATGATACCAAACAACCATTCTTTTCTTGTTCTTATTAATATTAATTCGTTATACTTAATAACTTCTTCAAGATCCATGGGTTTTGGACCGACACGTGGTACAACGACCACCATAAGGACGATTCCCACCAACCTTGACTTCGAAAACTAAGAAACATAAGAAAGTGGTGGTGTGGGGTGTCGATTCGTGACCGATATGCAAACAATGGAGATGTTTGGTGATGTTTTGTCGCGCGTGAAATACGCAGGAGTGGAGAGAAGATGACGAGGTTTAAGGTTGTGGCGGCGGTATGGTGTGAGTCGCGGCGGTAGTGAGGGTTTGGCCGGAATATGTGGCCGGAAAATATGTGATGGGGTGTGTGTGTAGCGGCTGAGAAAGAATAAGAAAGAAGCAATAACCCTAAGTGTGATATGTTAGATATATATATGCATGTTTCCAACTTGTAAAAACAAAGTGAAAAGTTTCAAATAGATGGAGGGTGTGAATGAAAGTATAACATAGGGACCAGATTTGTAATTTATGATATCTCTCGCGAAATGAGGCTCGGGGCTATTTTAAGCAAGTAAACGGAAGATTCGTGATACGGGAATAACACCAGTACGCTCAGAATAATATTTCTAATAAAATTGACCATAATTATGCCTCGTTTCTTACAAACGATACCAATCTCAAAATAAATTGCAATTTCTCCGAATAAAACAAGTCATGAAATTTTGCGGGTTGTCACAGCCTTACCTCCTTAACGGAATTGAGTCCTCTCGATTCAATGCAAGTTACCCGTTAAAGTCAAAAAGAAATGAGCACATACGTACGAGGAGTCATATTCACATTTTCTGCGGAAGTTTTAGGATCTTTTCGCGAGTTCCAACGAACTTTGTCAGTAGGGATGCGACTTTACGATAGTCGTCTGATTCCAAGGTTCAAGATTCCAATAGGTCAACAAGGTTTGAACGTCATAAGATTTGAATTTTTCCCAGAGGAGTAACGGCTGTCTTATCGGTAAGTCGTCACTTAGATTATACTCATGAAAACGTCGTGAACATTGCTGAGTCCTGACGGCAGCTCGAGTCTGTGAGCTGCCAGTCCAACTCCAGCATGAATTTTGAAAGGTTTAATAGGACGAGGATTCGAGAGGTTCATTGTATCAGGGTTTCAAATCATAGCTTGCGTCTTCGTTTTGCCTTCGAATGATTTCCTCGGTGGTTTCATGAATGGGTTCAGGGTCAAGAAGTTGGGTATCTCCATTTCTGCCCAACAAATTGGCGATCGGCACTTACGACCATAGAGGGTCATTGCAGTGCCATTGAAATACTGAAATGGTAGGAAGTGTAATAAGAGAATTTGACTAACGGGAGGCGAACAGGTTGGGTAGGATTATCAACAGTGATTACTCAGGTAAAGGTGTGAGGTTAACTTCTAAGGTTTCGCTTGCGGTATAGTTGATTGATCGGTAAGAATGTAGTAAGGATATTAGGTACTTCTCGAAGGACGAGATAAGGACTAGATGGTTGTCCCACAGAACGCGATTCAGATTACTCCTTAAGAATTTCAAGATTTCCGTTGAGCACAAAATCTCTACCGAACAATGAGTTTAACAAGTCTCAGGGTACGATTCTGAAAAAGACTGTCTAATTGCTACTAGAAATTAGTCTACTTAGAGTAGAGGTGGAAAGTACAACCTCTTTTTAACGTCGCTACTAAAACAACATTGATTTGAACAACATCAATCGGAAAAACAAACAAACATCATCAATTTAGAAAATGAATATCGTCGGTTGAGAAAATGAATATCATCGATTTAGCACAGGGCTTAGGATAGAGGAGGCTGTGACAAGATCATTAACGAAACAAGGCTGAATATCCAATCCAAATTCGAAACAAGATCGAAAATCACGAAATCCAACTATCCAAATTCGCAATAAGAACCAAATCAAAACATAATCGAGACCAGCTCCACAAATATTAGAGAGTCATATTAAGACATAGTCGTAAATCGATTCAAGACAATACCAAAAATCAAATCCAAACATAATAAAATATATTTCAACGTAGCCGAGATCATATCCAAACGAAACCAGAATTAAATCTAAAATGGTCAAAACCAACCCAATATAGCTAAGAGTCGAATCAAGACATAGCAGGAAATAAAATCCATATGTAGCCAAAATTGTATCCGAACGAGGCCAAGAATTAAATCTAAACGTAACAAATCCAAGTGTAACCAAAAATAAAGTCCAAACGTAACCGAAGATCAAGTTCCAAAATGGTCAAAACCAAGTCCCAAAACACCAAAAGTCAACTCGAGACGTAACCGGAAATCAATTCCATACAATGCTGAAAATCAATTCCAAATATTCCAATAAGATCGACGAGACTTATGACGATAAGCAACTCAAATTCGAATGGTGCCAATCGGGTCTAGCTCGACCCATGGCAAACTACGCTCGATGGCGACAACAAGAATTCCACGTAAACGAGGACGTTTAGTGGCACTAGAAGCACTTCGATCCATGTGAAGCCAGTGTGTCGTGTGTGTGGAAGTAATATTCAATGCCCGTGTACATACACAAAACTCATCATTCCAAAATCAAACTCTAACCCGGACATAATCCTGTTATAACTACTCTCAGTATCGCAAAATTCACCTCTGAGTCGGACATAGTTGATCAGGCCATGTCACACTGTCCCTGGTTGAATGTAGGTGATCAGTCTACATTCACCCGAGGTTCAATAAATTTTGAAACACTCAGCCTAGTTATACTAGTAATATGTCCTTCATATCTCAATATCATTCCCAATACTACGACAAGCGTCAAAAAATCAAAATCAATTCATGAGATTACGCAAGGAAATAGCATAACTCCGTGACAGGTATAGTGTGTGTATTGTGAGAATGCTTATAGTGAATAATTACCATAGGTGGATTTAAATCATCCACTAGATAAAGATATATATCGACAAATAAATCATCAAACAATTCGTCAAGTAAACTATAAACATCTCATCACATATACCATCAAATATCTCATCAAACTTATCATTCAATATCTCATCCATCATATCCTTAGTCATCTAATCGATTACATCCTTAAACAAAATCATACGCGAGGCATCGGCTTGGCAGGCAGGCAGGCACATAGCAGTCATAGGATTAAGTTTTCGCAAAAATGGTTATAGTCTAGGTTTTAAAATTACTCAGTCTCTATAACCTAGGCTCTGATACCAACTGTAACACCCCCAAAATTTGGGTCCAGTGGAAGCATACATGCATTGGGGTGCTACGAAATTGGTATCACATCATAAGTACAAAGAACGATTTTTATTTCATTTATTGAGAATAAAATGCATTAACAAAAATGTTAGGTTTACATTTTGTAAAAGAAGTGCGGAAATAGGCCCATAAAACAATTAAAGCGGTCCCAAATATATATCTGAGTCGCCTATGACCAATGCCCCTTGCCAAGCGCCTTCAAATAGTGAGCTAACGCCTTAAACCTGAAAATACATGCTAAAACGGTCAGCTTACGCTGGTGAGTCCATAGAGTTTTAGTTAAAACAGTGTAGCTGAACCAAAGGGTTTTCGAGTTCAAATCATCCTTTTCAACAAGTCAAACTTAACGTAGGCTTACACAGCTTAAATCACAATTCCAATTCAAATAACCGCAAATCAACTCATAATCAAACAACTTGAATCAATAATCAATCACATAGATACTACACTCATATAGAGTCACACAAAGTTACCCTGTTACGCTGGCTAAGTCAAACCACAAAAGAATTCCCTATAGGTGCACACTATAGTCCAAAACCAATCAAATCAATATGCATTCGCAAGGATGCGACATGCCCAACATTCGTAAGAATACGACATGTTCTTGCTTTCGTAAGAATACGGCATGCGATGCATTCGTAAGAATACGACATGCTCTAAAACTTACCTAGTTCTATAAGCATAGCAAGTTGCTCTTGCTAGCTAGACTAGGCCTCGTTCCACTAAACCAATTCAATCTGCATTCGCAAGGATGCGACATGCCCTTAGCCAGCTCATGTAACAGTTTCATAAACCACAATCACAAATCTCATACCACAAAGTAATCACATAATGCATTCAATTAACCAAACAGTCAAATCTTGGGTAAACAATTCACACATCCAAATAAGCAAACTTGAGTTTAATTGAAAACGAGCATGTATTCTCCCCCAAAAATAGTTTAAGAAAACTGTTAAAAAGTAGAGGCTATGAACTCACCTGGGCCACAGCAACGCAAAGATCACGATTGACACAACTGGCATCCAACAGATTCACAACAGCATCAAAGAGGCGGTACATCGATACGGAAAACGGCGAAGCCTTCTATATGCAAAACTTATTCTAACACGAGATCCCCAGCGATGAACCAAGTCTTCCATAAGTTAACTACTTCCAAGTAATACCCAATCTTTTATCTCCAAATCTCTCATTATCCATTTATTTGTGTTTGTGTTTGGTATCATTGTGGGTGTAGTGAGAACACGACATATAATCAAGTGAACTCACGCCAAAGACTAAACAAGCGAAGTCAACAAGAATCGAGACAAGACTCAAGAGTACTCACGCCAAGAGACGAATAACATACGACTTCAATAAAAAACGAGACAAAACTCAATACGAAACATCCGGGTCAAAGCTACATAATCAATCCAAAGCAATCATACTTAAATGGCTACTAAGTCAACCTTATTGTATTAACCCTTTTACCCAAAAAAAAGTCAACCTTATGGTCAAAGTCAATGTTATGTAACCAAAAGCTTAACAAGGGAAATGGTACGAATTATTGAATACTTATCGTCATTGCCAATACGATAATTTCAACAATTCCTACAATACACTTGTTAATCCAAAGTTACTCATACCTAATAAAGGTATGGTAAGTCGTAGGATGGGTCACCCATTAATATTGTCCCCCGACATGTTTGTCGACCTTAATTGGGTTTAGTACCCCAATTAGTCCGTTAACCGTGTCGGATGATTATATTAATGTTAACCAATCCGTAACTCGGCAAATACTAACACGAACCTTAATAACTCCTATAGGGTAAGTCTTAATAAATGTGCCCTCGAAACGTTTAATAACTCGTCAGTATTTAAGTAAATACCGTTTCCTTTATTATTTCCATAAAATGTTAAATAACATTGTTTTAGTTATTTAACGTTAGCTTTCTAATTTAGAAACATTAATTAACGTTTTAACGTCGCTTAATATTTCTTATTAATTAGAAAACATTATATAACTTTTTAGCGTCATTTAACCCTGGTCGTCAACTTGTAAATATTAAGTAACAACTTTGAAATCGCTAGTTAGTATTTAAAGTTAACTAATATGTATACATATAATCATAACATTAGCCGTCAAATTATAATTATATTTTCCGAGTTATTTCACGTTTCGATTTCATTTTTATCATGGTCAAATAATAACCAATATAATCTAAGTCCATTTTGACTCGTCGGGTGCCACACGAGACTAGAAAGTCTAGGTGACTGTGACAACTGGCAAATTAGAGAGCCATTTCAAAAACCCGCATTACGTTAAAAGTTCGTTTATAAATTTTCGTTGGAAATTTTATTCGTAACGAACTTGTAAAACCTATATTGTGGTTGATCATATTTAAAATTTTTATGGAATCAAATTTGGATTATCAAGGTGATGAGAATTTATTTTGAGATTTTATTTGGCACTACGTTGTCTCCGGCACTAGGATAACCTAACAAAAATTTAATGTTTTGAATTTACGGCTCGATTATATATTTTTGAAACGTATCTTGGCATTTCATGATTTTGGGAACGAGCTCGGTTCGAGAAAATTGGTTTATTTTAAGAGTTTCGGGTTTTGGTCCGTGTGTTTTACACCTAGCCACCTTATCCTTAAATACTAATAATACCCTTATTATTATTATTATTATTATTATTATTATTATTATTATTATTATTATTATTATTATTATTATTATTATTATTATTATTATTATTATTATTATTATTATTATTATTGTTAGTTAAAAAGAAAGAAAAGAAAGAGTAAATACAAAATCGTACTTGTGTCTCCTGGATTCACACAAACACCATTTTCACACTCATCTCTCTCTATATATATATCCATCACCTACATCTAAAAACCCTAGCCACCATCAATTTTGGCTGCTGCCACTGCCACACCGCCGGCCATCGTGACACACCACCACCAAAATCTCATTCCCCATCATTAGATCTTTTAGATCCACTCATACACGCACTATTTTGCTAGTATTTTGAAGGTTTCTTGCCCATTTCTTGTGTAATCGAAGGTGAGACGAGTTGAGACTCGTATTTTGGTGAAAAACCTGACCAAGGGTCACGAATCTTGTATTTTCTTTTGGGTTTATGAATAAAAACGTGAAGTACTTGTGGGTTTTGATTAAAAACATGGTTTCTAACAAGTTTGGTATCCGGGTGTTTGATTTCTTGGTGAGATCGAGACATAACCGAGAGCTTTTGCTCTCGGCTTGTGTCGTTTCTTGATTATTTTGGTCATGGGTTGAAGATATTGAGGATATTGATTCTATTTCCTTGTGTTTGGATGGATTTTGGTCGCTATGGATACTTATTGTTACTCTTGTGTTGCCGCGACCCAAAGGGTCCGTATGGGCTGTTTTTGGTGTGCTCGTACGAGCCTAAGCCGAGGCCGAAGTGGTCTTGGGTTTGAGTCACCTCGACTCATGATGTAGCCAAGACCCAAATGGGTCTCTCGGCACGGGTTTGACTTGATAAGTCGACCCGGATTGTGTGAATTATTTGGTTTCCTGATGTTCTTCTTGTTATTAATATTGTTAATTGTTGTTGTGGAGGTTTATTACTATTGGTATTTTTGATTTTATTGTCGTTACTTTGGAGCCGAGAATGAAATGGTATAATGATTTATTTTGTGAAGTGTTGTCGATTATGTGGATGAATGGGGACCGATTGTGAGACGGTCAAACTAGAATGACGGAGATAGGATAGTTGGGTGCCGTAGTCGGACCCTATTGTTGTTGCATGTGTTATGGGAATTGTTGGACGGAGATGGGACTACTTGGTTGTGTTGTTTATTTTTACTTGGACTTGGACAATGAGCTGAGAGTGATGACTCGGACATGTGACCATCAATATAACTCGATAATTATTTATAATCAAACATAAATAATAAAACTCGTAATAATATTATTAATAATATAAACGTTTATATAAGTATATAGACGTGAAAACATATATATAACAATATAAGTGCGTATATTAAAAATAAAACGATCACGAGTAATATTATAATAACGCGATGATATATATTATACTATGTGAATAGTGTAATAAATGTTGGGAACGTTATTATAATTAAACAACTATAAATGACGAGGAAATCTCTAACGTTGGAATAATTATATTAAATAAAATACTTTTTTTAAAATAAACGAGGAAACTATCGAGTTATATGAAGTCGTGGTCACTTAAGTCCAAGTGGGCTATATTATTTACTTTGTGACTTTTGTGTTGGTCACGGATGTGTGACATTAATACATTCACTTTCTATAACTACGTAACTTATTTAATCGATGGATTAAATAAGAGCTATTTAGTTATATAAAATGAGTATATTAATGGGCATCATATCTTACGACGCCCATAGGTTGTGGTATGTGTACGGGGATAATGGATTACTAAATATCTCGCGAAGTTTGCCAAGTTGGCGAATTTGGTAAGCATGACGACGTAATTAGAGAATTTATTAAACTTTGATACATACCATATAGTACTATACGTGCTATGTGATTTAGGTTTTGGGTATAATCTTGGAGTGATATATTGAGTAAATAAATATGGAGGATTACTAAATCGACGGATTTGATAAACTTCGATGATTTATTTAAATAATATATTGGACTAATATTAGACCTATAGATGGTTTTATTATTCTTTTGTTGTGACATCTTGGTTTGAGTTGTGTCGACCCTCCACCCGTTTGGATACCAAACGCCAAACTCCAAACTAATAAGAGAATAATACGAGAAATGGATTTTCGGAAAGTAAAATGGAATACGTTCGGGATCGGGAATATTTGATTTTGAGGAAATGATTTCTGAACGAGTTTATGTTGTTAGGAAGTGCCGACTCCGTAGTTGCCGTCATTTGAGTTACTATACATCTTACTTCTACCAATTTCTTCTTGAAGATTTTTGGACTTGAGGTGAGTCATAGCCCCACTTTTACTCTTGAACTTTGTTTTCAATACTTGGGGTGAGAAATGTGCAAATTATTTTATGTGGACTATTATCGCCTTTGATTTCAAAACTTGTTATGCTTGTAGAACTAGGTAGGATTGAGAGCGAGGCCTAGTCGAGAACTAGGTAAGCTATGGAGCGAGGCCTAGCCTAGAGCTAGGTAAGCTATACAACGAGGCCTAGACTAGAGCTAGGTAAGTTGAACATGTCGTATCCTTACGCATGTTGGGTATGTCGTATCCTTATGCATACATATTGATTTGATTTGATTTGGTTATTGGACTATAGTGTGCACGTATAGGGATGGTTATTGAGCTTTGAGGCCTAGTCTAGCTAGCAAGAGTTTTGCGTATATGTCCACTTGATTGAATTATGAATATAAACCTATGACCTCACCAGCGAAAGCTGATTTTAGCACGTTTTCTCAGGTAATTAGGTGATGATTTTGATGCTTGGCTATGGCACCTGGTTTATGGATCTATTTTCTAAAACTCTGATATATAATTGTGGACCTACGTTTATTTCTTTTGGGCCTTACTTTGGATAAATTTGGGATGAATGTAAACTTTAAAACCCCGTTTTGGTTGTGTTTTTCTTATGTTTACTTTATCTCGTTCTTTCATGACTTATGTTGGATACCAATCCCCGTAACACCCCGAAAGCTTGTTGAGTCTTCCGTTGTACCAAATTTTAGGGGTGTTACAGATTGGTATCAGAGCCAGGTTATAGAGAACTAGGTAAATAAACACCTAAACTATAACCGATTTTTCTAGAAAACGATCCTCGACCAATGGCCACCAGCCCGCCAAGCCGAATCATCTTCGATTATATTGAGGTATTACGAGATAATGAATTGATATGAGATTTTTGAGATGATTTGAGCTTATGGATATATTGATTTGGTGATATGATGGCGTTTTAAGGAATTATATGGCTTAATTGTTTTATAAATGTTTTAGTAATGTGGTATTTGAAAATCTTTATTGGAATTATATGATTGGGATTTTTATGATGATTTTGATACGATATTTTGAGTTTCGCAGTTTAGTTGTTTTGAAACACTTACACCTACCCTACGCCGTTGTCACAAACCATGGCCTCCTATTCGTACGATGTTATTGAGGATGTTCATGCTGGCACGCGTCGCCTAACACAGATCACTATGGCCCATGATGACCACTACTTTATTGTCCCATTGTCGCCCTAAGTCACCAATTTTATCGTCTCGTGGTTCACCTGCTCAGAGACAACGATTGATGGAGTACCCCTCGAATGAGGAGGAGGAGTACGAGGGTGAGGAGGAGGATGACGACCCTCAGGAGGCTGAGCAGGAGAATGATGACCCTCAGGATGGGGAGGAGGATGATCCGCAGGAGGAGGAGATGCCTGATGATGATAGTTCGCCAGCACATTCAGCTCATGCTGAAGAGCCCGACTCTCCGATACATCCGTTAGAGCCGGTTTCACCTGATCACCCGTTTTTGTTTGATTCACCACCTGGTAGTCCCGCGGCGTCGGACGCGCCATCTGAGATTTCTGCTAAGCATGCATATTTGGGTGAGACTGGTAGGATGTGGACTCGGATTACTGCACAGGGCGAGAGGATCTCGCAGATGGCTGATCGACTTGAGATGGTTATTGTTGAGTTTATTGCTGAGTTGAGATTTGATTTGACTACTGTTATAGGCAAGACGACAACGATTAGGAGAGGTATGATGGAGATACATGAGCAGATTGAGAATCTGCAGGGAGGTTTCCTCACGGCTCGCGAGGCAGATCGCAAGCTGTGGCAGAGGAACACGGAGTTAGAGAAGGAGGTTGCAGACCTCAAGAGGGACAGAGATACACACAGTGTTGAGCTGGGATCGTTATGGAGAGATTTGGATGGTTTGAGATCAAAGTTGAGAGTCTACGCTAGCATCGTGGCTAGATCGATTTAGATTTTTGTTGTTGTGTTGCTACCTAAGCCAGGGAGTACTTGGTTAGGAGAGCTAGTTATTATATCTTTTATGTCATGTTATTCGGATTGTATGTTCGTCTCGTATGGAATGATTTGTATTTATTATGTCTTTTGGTATTTTGGAACGAAGTATCGATCGCTACTTGTATGGACGATGGTGATTTCGTATGAAATTCTACGGTTTTTGGCGTACATGGAGAATTGTGTTCCTATTTGCGTGGTTGATATTGTGTTGGTATTATGTTCGTATTTTGACTTTCACCAATCGGATTCTTGTTGGACGTTATGGTACGTGTTATTGGAGACTTATGAACCTTGTATTGTGACTTCGATCAATGGCCCCACGACGAAACCCTGTTAGAGCTAACCGAACTGGTCCTGCAGCGACTACCCCTGGTCGCCGAGGACGCCGTCCTACTCGAAATGTTGAACACCTACTCCTGATAACCTGGACACCACTAACCGCAACAACAGGAATCAAAATGTCGATGTTCAGGGAGACAATGATCATGTTCCACCGAATGCACCTGTTGTGGATCAAGCAATGATCAATCAACTTGTGGAGCAATGAGTTGCTGGACTACTAGCTGAGTCGAATCATTCCAACAACTCTGCTGGAACTTTTCCACCTGTTCATACTAATGGATGTAACTACAAGGAGTTTTGAATCTGTGGACCCATTGAGTTTGGTGGAACTGAAGGAGTGGTTTACTTGGTCAGGTGGATAGAGAAAACTGAGTCAGTGTTCAATGTCAGCAACTGTGCGGAGAATGCAAAGGTAAAGTTTGCCTCTTTTACTTTCAAGGATGAAGCATTAACTTGGTGGAACAATTACCGAAATTTGGTTGGGAGTGATGTGGCCTATGCCATGACTTGGGAGCAATTTAAGTCATTGCTGATTTAGACTTATTGCCCAAGGAATGAGGTTAAGAAGCTGGAGATTGAGTTCTGGAATCACAAAGTGAAGGGTACTTATATGGCGACTTATAATCGTCGTTACCAGGAGTTAGCCTTGCTTTGCCCCGATATGGTTAAGACTAAGACTCAAAAGATTGAGCGGTATACCGATGGGTTGCCGGTGGCTACAAGGAACGATGTGATTGCTGCTAGGCCTGCAAATATTCATGAGGCTATCACGATCGCTCAACAATTGATGGACTAGTTGGTATTGGAAGGAGCTGAGAAGGATAAGAATGGAAAAAGGAAGAGGGACCATCACTCTAAAGGTAATGATCACTGAAACAAGCGACAAGTTGTTGCTATTGGGGATGGAAATAAGAAGAACCATAATGGTGATGCACCCAAGTGTGGTCGTTGCTACAAGAATCATTCTGGACAATGCATGTGATGTGTCAGAATTGCTCAAGGAGAGGACATGTAGCTAGGGATTGTAGAGCTCGACCCCTTGCTATGGTACAAGCTACTCCCGAAGCTAGGAGTAAGGCAAATGTTACTTGTTTTGGATGTGGAAAGAAAGGAAACTATAGGAATGAGTGTAGAGAATCGTAGAACCGAGGAAACCAAGGATCGGGTGGTAATGGGTATAATCATGGAAATCGGGAGCTGGAGGAAACCATGGACGTCAAGACAATGAGGACCAACGTGTGGAAGCAGGAGCTGCTCATGGGAGAGTGTATGCACTTGGAAATGAGAGAGGAGAAGATCCGAACGTCGTTACTGGTACGTTCCTTCTCAATAATCGTTATGCTTCCATACTATTTGATACTGGTGATGATAGAAGTTTTGTGTCCACTACATTTGCACCCTTACTAGAAAAACCCCCGATGGCCTTAGGAATTGGATATGATGTAGAGTTAGCTAACGGAAACATAGAAAGGATTAAGACTATCATTCGCGATTGCACGTTGAATTTCTTGAATCATCCTTTCAACATAGATCTTCTACCCGTCATGTTAGGAAGTTTCGATGTCATCATTGGTATGGATTGGTTGTCATCATTGGTATGGATTGGTTGTCGAAGTTTCGATGTCATCATTGGTATATATATATATCCATCACCTACATCTAAAAACCCTAGCCACCATCAATTTTGGCTGCTGCCACTGCCACACCGCCGGCCATCGTGACACACCACCACCAAAATCTCATTCCCCATCATTAGATCTTTTAGATCCACTCATACACGCGCTATTTTGCTAGTATTTTGAAGGTTTCATGTCCATTTCTTGTGTAATCGAAGGTGAGACGAGTTGAGACTCGTATTTTGGTGAAAAACGTGACCAAGGGTCACGAATCTTGTATTTTCTTTTGGGTTTATGAATAAAAACGTGAAGTACTTGTGGGTTTTGATTAAAAACATGGTTTCTAACAAGTTTGGTATCCGGGTGTTTGATTTCTTGGTGAGGTCGAGACATAACCGAGAGCTTTTGCTCTCGGCTTGTGTCGTTTCTTGATTATTTTGGTCATGGGTTGAAGATATTGAGGATGTTGATTCTATTTCCTTGTGTTTGGATGGATTTTGGTCGCTATGGATACTTATTGTTACTCTTGTGCTGCCGCGACCCAAAGGGTCCGTATGGGCTGTTTTTGGTGTGCTCGTACGAGCCTAAGCTGAGGCCGAAGTGGTCTTGGGTTTGAGTCACCTCGACTCATGATGTAGCCAAGACCCAAATGGGTCTCTAGGCACGGGTTTGACTTGATAAGTCGACCCAGATTGTGTGAATTATTTGGTTTCCTGATGTTCTTCTTGTTATTGATATTGTTAATTGTTGTTGTGGAGGTATATTACTATTGGTACTTTTGATTTTATTGTCGTTACTTTGGAGCCGAGAAAGAAATGGTATAATGATTTATTTTGTGAAGTGTTGTCAATTATGTGGATGAATGGGGACCGATTGTGAGACGGTCAAGCTAGAATGACGGAGATAGGATAGTTGGGTGCCGTAGTCGGACCCTATTGTTGTAGCATGTGTTATGGGAATTGTTGGACGGAGATGGACTACTTGGTTGTGTTGTTTTTTTTTACTTGGACTTGGACAATGAGCCGAGAGTGATGACTCGGACATGTGACCATCAATATAATTCGATAATTATTTATAATCAAACATAAATAATAAAACTCGTAATAATATTATTAATAATATAAACGTTTATATAAGTATATAGACGTGAAAACGTATATATAACTATATAAGTGCGTATACTAAAAATAAAACGATCACGAGTAATATTATAATAACGCGATGATATATATTATACTATGTGAATGGTGTAATAAATGTTGGGAACGTTATTATAATTAAACAACTATAAATGATGAGGAAATCTCTAACGTTGGAATAATTATATTAAATAAAATACCTTTTTAAAATAAACGAGGAAACTATCGAGTTATACGAAGTCGTGGTCACTTGAGTCCAAGTGGGCTATATTATTTACTTTGTGACTTTTGTGTTGGTCACGGATGTGTGACATTAATACATTCACTTTCTATAACTACGTAACTTATTTAATCGACGGATTAAATAAGAGCTATTTAGTTATATAAAATGAGTATATTAATGGGCATTGTATCCTACGACGCCCATAGGTTGTGGTATGTGTACGGGGATAAAGGATTACTAAATATCTCGCGAAGTTTGCCAAGTTGACGAATTTGGTAAGCATGACGACGTAATTAGAGAATTTATTAAACTTTGATACATACCATATAGTACTATACGTGCTATATGATTTAGGTTTTGGGTATAATCTTTGAGTGATATATTGAGTAAATAAATATGGAGAATTACCAAATTGACGGATTTGATAAACTTGGATGATTTATTTTAATAATATATTAGACTAATATTAGACCTATAGATGGTTTTATTATTCTTTTGTTGTGACATGTTGGTTTGAGTTGTGTCGACCCTCCACCCGCTTGGATACCAAATGCCAAACTCCAAACTAATACGAGAATAATACGAGAAATGGATTTTCGAAAAGTAAAATGGAATACGTTCGGGATCGGGAATATTTGATTTTGAGGAAATGATTTCTGAACGAGTTTATGTTGTTAGGAAGTGCCGACTCCGTAGTTGCCGTCATTTGAGTTACTATACATCTTACTTCTACCGATTTCTTCTTGCTAATTTTTGGACTTGAGGTGAGTCATAGCCCCACTTTTACTCTAGAACTTTGTTTTCAATACTTGGGGTGAGAAACGTGCAAATTGTTTTATGTGGACTATTATCGCCTTTGATTTCAAAACTTGCTATGCTTATAGAACTAGGTAGGATTGAGAGCGAGGCCTAGTCGAGAACTAGGTAAGCTATGGAGCGAGGCCTAGTCGAGAACTAGGTAAGCTATGGAGCGAGGCCTAGCCTAGAGCTAGGTAAGCTATACAACGAGGCCTAGACTAGAGCTAGGTAAGTTGAACATGTCGTATCCTTACGCATGTTGGGTATGTCGTATCCTTACGTATACAGATTGATTTGGTTTGATTTGGTTATTGGACTATAGTGTACACCTATAGGGATGGTTATTGAGCTTTGAGGCCTAGTCTAGCTAGCAAGAGTTTTGCGTATATGTCCACTTGATTGAATTATGAATATAAACCTATGATCTCACCAGCGAAAGCTGACTTTTAGCACGTTTTCTCAAGTAATTAGGTGATGATTTGGATGCTTGGATTGGAGGCTTGGCTATGGTACCTGGTTTATGGATCTATTTTCTAAAACTCTGATATATAATTATGGACCTACGTTTATTTCTTTTGGGCCTTACTTTGGATAAATTTGGGATGAATGTAAACTTTAAAACCCCGTTTTGGTTGTGTTTTTCTTATGTTTACTTTATCTCGTTCTTTCATGACTTGTGTTGGATACCAATCCCCATAACAACCCGAAAGCTTGTTGAGTCTTCCGCTGTACCAAATTTTGGGGGTGTTACAGTGACGCTCGACACGGCACAAATCACCACAAACTTATACTAATCTCTATCTCCTACTCATATCTGAAATTCACAACTTCAACAATTGACGGCCGACTACGGCTCGTCTCTAATCCTAATCTCCGTCAAACTAAACCATAATAATAACTTCCGCAACAACAATATCCATGCTGAGACCCTAATGGTCTCAGCTCCTATCCTCGGCCACGACTAAAAATAACCAAACGGACTCGTGCCATTTGGCTGGCAAACTCAAGCAACAAGGCCACAAACAACAACAACATACCACGACAACAAGAACACCTCGACAAGAATAAACAATCCCGAGAACAATAACAGCGAGACAACATCAGAAATCACTCCAAATTCAACGACAAGAATAACAAGAATCACAACCTCAACAATAAAAACCAAATACTCTAACACTCCCACATCAGACTCTCGGCAACAGATCTACACACAAATCCACTCCCAACTCCGAATCCTGTCTACTCATAACTGACGGTAACAGCAACAACATCCAAATCCATCCCCGAAACCAAACACGACACATAAACACGACCCAAAATAACCAGGTCATGAGTTTGAGACTCACGGCATACAATCAACACGATTCGAACAACAACAAAATGAACAAATGATACCAAACAACCATTCTTTTCTTGTTCTTATTAATATTAATTCGTTATACTTAATAACTTCTTCAAGATCCATGGGTTTTGGACCAACACATGGTACAACGACCAGCATAAGGACGATTCCCACCAACCTTGACTTCGAAAACTAAGAAACATAAGAAAGTGGTGGTGTGGGGTATCGATTCGTGACTGATACGCAAACAATGGAGATGTTTGGTGATGTTTTGTCGCGCGTGAAATACGCAGGAGTGGAGAGGAGATGACGGGGTTTAAGGTGGTGGCGGCGGTGTGGTATGACTCGCGGCGGTAGTGAGGGTTAGGCCGGAAAATATGTGATGGGGTGTGTGTGTGTAGCGGCTGAGAAAGAAGAAGAAAGAAGCAATAACCCTAAGTGTGATATGTTAGATATATATGCATGTTTCCAACTTGTAAAAACAAAGTGAAAAGTTTCAAATAGATGGAGGGTGTGAATGAAAGTATAACACAGGGACCAGATTTGTAATTTATGATATCGCTCGCGAAATGAGGCTCGGGGCTATTTTAAGCAAGTAAACGGAAGATTCGTGATACGGGAATAACACCAATACGCTCAGAATAATATTTCTAATAAAATTGACCATAATTATGCCTCGTTTCTTACAAACGATACCAATCTCAAAATAAATTGCAGTTTCTCCAAATAAAACAAGTCATGAAATTTTCAGGTTGTCAATCGTAAGATTGTCACCGCCCTTATGTTGAGTGTCGAAATTTGTGTGTTTAGGATGAAAATCATCGGAATGGATGAATGATGAATGTCGAAGGTTCGAGATATTAGGTATAACATAAATGGGGGGGGGGGGGGATTTGGCAAAAGCAGGCCAAAATTGGCCCAAAAATTGGTGGGAAACCCAGACACAAAACAGCGTCATTATCATCCTGTTTTAATATATAGTATATTTGGTTCCGGAACCGAGAACCGATGGAACCGAACCGAACTGACCCAAGAACCGAAAAATCTCAAACTCAAGAACCGGAACTGGAACCTTTGGTTCTGGTTCCATTTCGGTTCTTCGTTTTTCCAGTCTGATTCTTGGTCCGGTAAAGTTCTTTCGTTCTTTTGTTCATCCCTAAGCAACACACTACTATTTGAACCCACAGGTTCTAGAAACAGCTGAGATTCTTAGTGTATAAGCATTACAACAAACAAACATACATATTTCTCTAAACCAATATATACCAGCTAACATGGCTAAACAAACTACACATGTACAATGATATTGTGGACCTCCCGCCAGTACTCAATGTCTGAAGACAAAGATTTGATGATGAGGAGCTAGAGAAAAAAAGAAACAGATTCCCGCTTTATATACTCGTACAAGTCATCCCTTAAAATTATGAGGTAAAACTGAGAAAATTTACATATACCAATTGAACATGTTCCAATACTAAGAAAAAAACCATTAGTCCTCATGCCACCTCCCATTTACTCAATTCCAACACCAACTACACGAGGTAACAAATCCCCTGAACAAGCATCAGAGACTACTGCTGAAGTACATATGACACCTACCACAGAAGTTGAACACCAGGTTAAGACAAAAAAGAAAGATGCCGAAGAAAATGAACCAAAATGGAAATTAGTAACGACCGCTCTTTTAAGGAACTACACAAGGACCAAGCAAAAAGGTGAGCAAGAAACAAAAACATGAAGGATGATCATTTATGATGTCACCTAAACATTAACAACTGACGAACAAAAGTGTTTGTTAACTGTATATCCTGATACTAGTATCCTGAAGGTTATAGACAACCTGGAATGCTCATTGCAGTAGCAAACAAACAATCTTTTTGAAACCGTATCTATATAACATAATTAGTGCTAATATCAGTTGTGTGTCTTGCTCTTGGCACAACCTAAGAGGAGTCAAAGCTTCATGAGCAACACAATCATCCTAGCATCGACCTCATCACAGACCTTCTTCAGATCCCTCTTATCAGATAAATTAGCATCCCTCTCCCTATGAAACAAAAAATAAAGCATCATTCCCATCTTATTTTTGCTAGCTTGGCGAGCTAGCGCACGACAATGAGGGAAACGCTCAGTCATTGTTAGATATGAGAAGGTAAAGAGATTTGATGAAGTAGTTGGAACTAATGTTAAAGAAACTGAATGATCATTGCTTTAAATAAACAAACACTATTGAACCTAACTTCTTATAGACATAGTGAATAATGAATTAGGGCATGCTTGGTGGGAGGTTATTTGTACTAAGGAATGGGAAAGGTAATTAATAATGATGGTTGGTTAGAAGGAATGCAATCACCCATTACCGTATAGTGGGTAATCCACCATTCCTCAACAATTTGGGGGTAATGAAAATTTACCCCATTGCATTCCTTTGCATTATCATTGTCATTGTCTTTCCCATTGCCTCATTTCAACCAAGCGCCCCCTTAATATTTTGTACTTGCAATGCTCTCATGCAGAAATATCTTCTAAAAATGAAAAGAAAAAAACTATACCCAAAAGTATTAATACAATATCATTATAAACTTTTAAACATCCAAAAACTAAAACCTAGTTCAGACCTTGATACAAAAAAATTCTTAACGAACATAATATTAAAACAAATGTAACACACCTTTAAATATAACTTAAAAAAAAACCGAAAACTACAACCACAGTCAAAAGAAAAAATAAATAAAAAAAAAAAACAAATAACTTTAAAAGTAAGTAAAATTGGTTACAACCGAATTTATGCTTTTTATGGGCCGAATGATAATGGATCACGTTTTTTAGCCTGCAAAAAATTGTCGTTACTGTGACATGCATTATAGGCGATGTGGCTAATCTTTTTCACTATAGCTCAAGTACTATAGCTAAAATAGCATCATTTTTGGTTGTATTTAATGTGTAAGAG
Source organism: Artemisia argyi (assembly GCA_030686995.1). Classification (NCBI taxonomy): domain Eukaryota; kingdom Viridiplantae; phylum Streptophyta; class Magnoliopsida; order Asterales; family Asteraceae; genus Artemisia; species Artemisia argyi. Next base: position 160,869 of record JARVZY010002608.1, read on the forward strand.
AATTCTAATGATCCCATGTTAGGAGCTTCTAACGGCTCGACATAGGAGTGAAGTAGGATCTTATAGAGTTAGGGAATATTGTACACGGCCCTACGACTAGTATTAAGGAATATGACCCGTCATCCATGCAATTGTAACAAGCTAATCAACCTGTAAAAGATATCTAGGGAGTAATGAAATCTAAGTAAACACAACTTTCCTCATTATTGTTTCCACCACATTAGTATAATAGTTTCATTTTCATTTTTGTTATTTTATTTTGATTGCATCTTTAGATTAATTGGGTTAGTTGGCTAGCAACTAATTCCGCCCACTCCTTCAAAACCTGAGATTTACTTGCTTTCCATAAAATATAAAAATACAAAAAGAATCACCCCTCACCTCTAGACCTAGTTTGGTAGGCTTTCTAATCCTAGCGACACTATTCCTGAGTTGAACGATCAATCCCCCGGTACTTGTCACTATACTATACTACAACGATTGCCTGGTGGGGGTTGTAAGCTTCTCAAGATCCCTTGAGAGGTAAAACTTGTTGCGAGGGCGCAATTCCCACGTATCAATTCACGCTTGATATACTCGTACAAGCCATCCCTTAAAATTATGAGGTAAAACTGATAAAATTTACATATGCCAATTGAACATGTTCCAATACTAAGAGCTGCAATATGTTGAATACAGCGTGTACGTTTTACATCAGAAGCAACGATCTATGTGGTCAATGAAACAAAGCCATGGTATTACAAAAGCTGCACAACCTGTAATCGCAAAATCAAGGAAGAAGCCTCTGGACCTAGGTGCTTAAACCACGGTGCACAACCAGTTCCTAACTATATTCAAAATGAAAATGAACTACGCTTTTAACATGAATTAAAACGTCTTTAAATTTATTCATAGTAGCTCCAACAGCTCTAACATTTTGTCTTATTAACACTAATCACAGGTACTGTTTTAAAGCAACTATAAGTGATGGGACACGAACCATACCGTTGACATGTTTTAGCCTAGAAGCACACACATTCGTATAAGACTGCCAGACGTTGGTGGACCAACTTCAGAACAAAGACCCAGCTACCACCATACTTAACATAACTAGAAGACACAATCCATGTCTTCCAAATCCATTTTGATAAAGAAGCCTAACAAGGCCACTAGATTTCATTCTTGATCAAGTTTTAAGAAAAAAACCATTAGTCCTCATGCCACCTCCCATTTACTCAATTCTAACACCAAAGAAGTTGAACACTAGGTTAAGATAAAAACGAAAAATGCCGAAGAAAATGAACCAAAAAGGAAATTAGCAACGACCGCTCTTTTAAGGAACTACACAAGGACCAAGCAAAAAGGTGAGCAAGAAACAAAAACATGAAGGATGATCATTTATGATGTCACCTAAACATTAACAACTGACGAACAAAAGTGTTTGTTAACTGTATATCCTGATACTAGTATCCTGAAGGTTGTAGACAACCTAGAATTCTCATTGCAGTAGCAAACAAACAATCTTTTTGAAACCGTATCTATATAACATAATTAGTGCTAATATCAGTTGCGTATTCTCTTTAGATATTCAGTTACACATTACATATTCCAAAGCATTCACAACAATGTATCATTTACATGTATTCAAATTAACATCGCCTAATCAAAAAAAAAAAAGAAAAAAAAATTAACAGAATCTAAGATTATTAAATACTTATATTTAATTACCATCATAATCAACTTACACCTTCAGCAAGTTACACATTCAACTGATCAAGAAATATTGTTCAAATCCATTCACTACAACTTGAACCCTATACCTAACCATCAAACTACTAAGTTTTTACGCCTATAACTACACCTAACTTGGTTAAGAACTACAACACAAAAGACAACTAGAACCTGTTGCAACCATAAAACACCCTAAACAACCTTTATAAGCTATTTACATCCATAAACATCAAAAGAGTAATACCAACAATACAAGATCGACCATAGAAGAAGCCTAAAGATTTAAAAGATTGTTCATGACCCTGAACCTCTGAAAAGCAAAACGACAACGAGCAGCACCCATCTCACACAGAAAATCCATCTTTTGCATGTCCTGCTCTTGGTACAACCTAAGAGGAGTTAAAGCTTCATGAGCAACACGATCATCCTAGCATCGACCTCATCACAGACCTTCTTCAGATCCCTCTTATCAGATAAATTAGCATCCCTTTCCCTATGAAACAAAAAATAAAGCATCATTCCCATCTTATTTTTGTTAGCTTGGCGAGCTAGCGCACGACAATGAGGGAAACGCTCAGTCATTGTTAGATATGAGAAGGTAAAGAGATTTGATGAAGTAGTTGGAACTAATGTTAAAGAAATTGAATGATCATTGCTTTAAATAAACAAACACTATTAAACATAACTTCTTATAGACATAGTGAATAATGAATTAGGGCATGCTTGGTGGGAGGTTATTTGTACTAAGGAATGGGAAAGGTAATTAATAATGATGGTTGGTTATAAGGAATGCAATCACCCATTACCGTATAGTGGGTAATCCACCATTCCTCAACAATTTGAGGGTAATGAAAATTGCCCCCTTAATATTTTGTACTTGTAATACTCTCATGCAGAAATATCTTCTAAAAATGAAAAGAAAAAAACTATACCCAAAAGTATTAATACAATATCATTATAAACTTTTAAACATCCAAAAACTAAAACCTAGTTCAGACCTTGATACAAAAAAATTCTTAACGAACATAATATTAAAACAAATGTAACACACCTTTAAATATAACTTAAAAAAAAAACCGAAAACTACAACCACAGTCCAAAGAAAAAATAAATAAATAATAAAAAAACCAAATAACTTTAAAAGTAAGTAAAATTGGTTACAACTGAATTTATGCTTTTTATGGGCCGAATGATAATGGATCACGTTTTTTAGCCTGCAAAAAATTGCCGTTACTGTGACATGCATTATACGTGACGTGGCTAATCTTTTTCACTATAGCTCAAGTACTATAGCTAAAATAGCATCATAACAAACCTTAAAAACATGAAACCTATAATCAAAATATACTTATGAAACAACAAATTTAAAACATCTTTATGAATAGTAGATAACTACATCAACATAAAAACCACAGTATTCGATAAACTTATGCACATAAAAAACAAGATGAAACTCGTAAACTTATTAATTAGCTAAATATAAAAGTTACCGTAAAGTATATAAGTAGTATTTAATATTTAACAAGATTAAATATTATTAAAAAGCAGATAAGAAATAAAAGAATACAATGATCCAACATACCACAACTCCTCCCTTTATAGTTTGTTCGCATATATAAGTAGGATAAAAGTTACCGTTGGGGCGTAGTATCAAGACTTCACCCCGGTGAACTCATGACGTGCGCAGAGGCGAATCCGTACAGGGGAAGCAGCGATTCGTTTTCCATCATCTCAGGTATCTTTCTATAATCAAAACACTACACAATTAGATTCAATCATAAAGAATCAAAGCGTTTGTAAGGGTTAGGGTTTTGAATTTGCAGGGGTGAGGGGATTTTGTGAAAAAAGAACTGGTGTTTGTTTGTTTGAATTGACGGATTTTATTTTTATAAAAACTTTAGTTAAGAATAGAATTATGTCGATTATTAGGGTTTTGTTTATATTATTGTTGATGTGGGATTGCTGCGTTTTGATTGTCAATTTTCTTTGTTTCGTAGGTTACGTCAATTAGTTCAATAAACGTTTTCATTAGGACAGAGCATTAGGGTTTTGAATTTGCAGGGATGGGTGGGTGAGGAGATTTTGTGAGAAAACAACTGGTGTTTGTTTGTTTGAATTAAAAACTCAATTGAAAACTTTAGTTCTTATGGTATGGTACTTAAACTGTTCCGTTATACTGGTCGATTATTAGGGTTTTGTTTATATTATTGTTGATGCGAGATTGCTGCATTTTGATTGTCGATTTTCTTTGAAGCTTAACTGTTCCATTATAATCGGATTTTATTTTTCTTCCAATAACTATCAGTGTAGAAAGTTTTTGGGTAAAGGGTGTTACCCCGGTAAATACACCCTTTACCCAACAACTTTCTACACTCATAGTTATTGGAAGAAAAATTACCTTAAATTATAATAACTGATATCATGCATAGAATAACGCAGTGATTTTCTTTGCTTCTCATGTATGCAGGCAATTTGTGATAACTATGATTTGAAGGTTGAGAATCTTGCTTCATTAGTCAATGGTAAAGCCGTGTGGTGTTTGATTATTACTTCCGAAAAGAACTTTGAAATGATACATCTAACAAGGTATTAACTCTTAGCACAAGAAAGCCGTGTTTTGTATTCCATCTTTATTTCTTTTATATTCATGTTTCTCATTGTATGTTTGTGAATGCTTAGGAACTACAGGAAACAAATGAAGTCTCGATCATGTCAGCTTCAGATTATGTTAGACGCACTACATAACTTCTTGCTGTCACAAAGTTGACAACACTATTGGGGAATTTCCCAGGTATAGTTACTCTTACATGGATATACCTTTATTCTATGTATTACTCCTTTATCTAGAACTTAGTTTTTAATTGTCACGATTCGTGTTTTCCTATGTTTAGGTTGTGCAAGTTAGTGATATACTTGAGAATATAAAGGCGCGTGCAGTGATCGGGGTGTCATCATCTTGTTGGTTTTCCTATCATCCCAACTAATTGTCAAGAGAAATCTGGTAATACCATCATACCATCATCTTCTAGGGTAAAAGTTAGAATACGTTGAAGACAAATAGGTTTTAACTTAATAAAACATTATTTTTTGTATACCAGCAACAGATAAATTTTCATAAGCTCTTGGGTCATAATCAAACTTCGGAGAGGAAATGTGTCAACGAGACCGACACCTTGAAAATCATGATGAGGCGCTTCATGTGGATGAAACTTGTCAAAACCGCAATGAAGGTTTCCAAGGATAACAGCAAATAATGGCAGATAATGGAGTGGTGTAAAGAAATGGCTCAGAACAGCAAAGCCAATGAGAAGCTAGTTTATGCAGCGTTACAAAGCTTTCCTTGCAAAGAATTTAGTGATGATCAACCAGGTTATCATTATAAACCTTTTATCTTTATTTACCTTAGCAATCTGTTTCTTTAGCTTCCTTGTAGAATTATCATAACCTTGTTTATGGTTTCAGGAAATGCTGTAAAAATCATACAATCCCATTTCAGGCAATTGGTTGAACACGGAACTATACATGAACAAAAAAGGCAGTTTCTTTTATACAATGCGCCATACGGAATTTAATTGCTCAAAGGCAACAAACTGATACTGCGATTTTAATTCAAACTTGTTATCGTGGATGGATCTTAAGGAAACGTTTCTTGAATCAGAAGCAAGTAGCAGTTAAAGTTCAAGCTTTTTATCGTATTTGGATATTGAGTAAAAGTTTCTTGAATCAGAAGCAAGCAGCAGTTAAAGTTCAAGCTTTTTATTGTAGTTGGATATTAAGGAAGAATTTCTTGACAGGGGTACAATTTGGATTCTGTTTCGGTTTTGTATGTGTGGTTTAAAAGGGGAGAAAAAAAAAAAGAAAGAAAGGAAAAAAAAAGGAAAAAAAAAAATGAAAAAGAAAGAATAAAAAAAAAGAAAACAAAAGAAAACAAAAGAAGAAAAAGAAAAAAAAAAAGAAAAAGAAAAAAAAGGCATCGTGTTGATGGATTTTTGTTGTCATCAAGCTGGTAGAAAAAATCTTGAGATGACATATGTTAGGTCAGAGTTTGAAAATGGAAGCGAGAGTGATGAACAGGCAAGGTCCGACCCAAGTGAGGATGATGGGTATAATGTGGTAATTGCTGATAACTGTCGGCGTATTTTTGTGTATGGACTGAAGCTACTATGGACGATTGATAATAGAAATGCTGTTTGGTCTTGGGTTGGTGAGTTATCTAAAGCATTTGCACTTCCAAAACCTTCTCCTTCACGTCAGTATGCCCAGAGGAAGCTGCCAGAAGGAACCCAGATGCATGATAAAAACGAATCCCTTCAAGATGATGCCTCAAAGAGCTCTTCTACTGGTCAAGGCGCAAGTTCATCTATGCAAAAGGAGGCATCAGGATCAGTTAAGGAGTTCATCTAAAGCAGAGAGTCAATCATTTAGTGCTATTGGTAAGTGCAAATTTGCTTTAAGGTTTTCTTTGAGAAGCATATGTTGATCCACATATATTTTCTCACAAATTTGATTTGTATATGCATTGGCTTGGGTTTCGTTTGAATTAAGCCAAATCAGAAATTTGAAATGAGATGGCAAGAGTCAAATTGGTCAACAGTCTAAAAGTCACCCACATGCTATTACGATGCATTCAACCTGTTATTTTATTTTCTTTAAAGATTTCAATAATTTTGGTAACAGTCTCTTTTGTGATTATTATTATTATTATTATTATTATTATTATTATTATTATTATTATTATTATTATTATTATTATTATTATTATTATTATTATTATTATTATTATTATTATTATTGTTATTATTATTATTATTGTTATTGTTATTGTTATTGTTATTGTTATTGTTATTGTTATTGTTATAAGAATAGTTTTTAAGTTTAAATGGATGAAAATGTCTAGTTTTTAAGTTTAAATGGATGAAAATGTCTCTGGTTTTGCTCAACTCGTTTCAAGCAGTACTATAAGTGACCCGTTGCAAGCTAAACCCCTTTACACCTGTTAGTCAAGCTGCCTGTCGCATATTGATAGCTCTGATAAGTCACCATTATTTACATAACGTCTATTGTAAGACATTGTGTCAAAGGCTTTAGTGTATTTTTTGTTTAATTGTTAGATAAGCATGGATTCGGTGACTCTGACGAGGAGGGCACTCGCCGTTTCATGGTAAACGTTATTGAGCCGCAATTTAATCTTCACTCGGACGATGCCAATGTAAGTTGTTACAGTGGTAGAAGTGACTTTTATTCGAAACTTCTCCAGTTATCAAAATTGAAGAGATCTTCTTTTCCATGCATGAGTCACTATTTTCTTTTGTGTGTGTGTGCGTTTTTTTTTTTTTTTTTTTTTTTTTTCCCCCATGCATGAGTCACTATTTTCTTTCTGTGAGTTGAAAATATATAAATCAGAATAGAAGAGGAGATAAAATATAAATGAAGCTGCTTAGTCATGGTTTGTTCATGTTTTGCATTTAAATGGTTCATTTTTGTATGGTCAACAGGGTAGATTTTTGCTTGCTGCTGTTAGCGGGAGAGTTTTAGCTCGTTCATTTCATGCAGTTCTCAACGTCGGCATAGAGATGATAAAACAAGCACTTGGCAGTGGAGATGTTACTAATTCTGAATTGACATGGAACCGTATGCAGCTATCAGTGATGCTGGAACACGTGCAGGCTCATGTGGCTCCAACTGATGTTGATCCAGGGGCTGGACTTGTTCAGTCTAGCAGATACTACCAAATACCTCGAGTCAGTTGGAGATGCTTCTCGAGTGGAATAAGGTAATTTCTTCTTCCAATAACTGTCAGTGTAGAAAGTTTGAGAAACAATCCCTGATATCATGCATAGAATAACGCAGTGATTTTCCTTGCTTCCCATGTATGCAGGCAATTTGTGATAACTATGATTTGAAGGTTGAGAATCTTGCTTCATTAGTCAAAGGTAAAGCCGTGTGGTGTTTGATTATTACTTCCGAGAAGAACTTTGGAATGATACATCTAACAAGGTATTAACTCTTAGCAGAAGAAAGCCGTGTTTTGTATTCCATCTTTATTTCTTTATATTCATGTTTCTCGTTGTATGTTTGTGAATGCTTAGGAACTACAGGAAACAAATGAAGTCTCGATCATGTCAGCTTCAGATTACGTTGATGCACTAGATAACTTCTTGCTGTCACAAAAGTTGACAACACTATTGGGGAATTTCCCAGGTATAGTTACTCTTATATGGATATACCTTTATTCTATGTATTACTCCCTTATCTAGAACTTAGTTTGTAAGTGTCATGATTTGTGTTTTCCTATGTTTAGGTTGTGCAAGTTAGTGATATACTTGAGAATATAAAGGCGCGTGCAGTGATCGGGGTGTGATCATCTTGTTGGTTTTCCTATCATCCCAACTAATTGTCAAGAGAAATCTGGTAATACCGTAATACCATTATCTTCTAGGGTAAAAGTTAGAATATGTTGAAGACAAATAGGTTTTAACTTAATAAAACATTCTTTTTTGTATACCAGCAACAGATAAATTTTCATAAGCTCTTGGGTCATAATCAAACTTCAGAGAGGAAATGTGTCAACGAGACCGACACCTTGAAAATCATGATGAGGCGCTTCATGTGGAAGAAACTTGTCAGAACCGCGATGAAGGTTTCCAAGGATAACAGCAAATAATGGCAGATAATGGCAGAAGGCTATTATGGAGTGGTGGAAAGAAATGGCTCAGAACAGCAAAGCCAATGAGAACCCAGTTTATGCACGGTTACAAAGCTTTCCTTGCAAAGAATTTAGTGATGATCAACCAGGTTATCATTATAAACCTTTTGTCTTTATTTACCTTAGCAATTTGTTTCTTAGCTGCCTTGTAGAATTATCATAACCTTGTTTATGGTTTCAGGAAATGCTGCAAAAATCATGCAATCCCATTTCAGGCGATTGGTTGAACACGGGAACTATACACGAACAAAAAAGGCAGTTTCTTTTATACAATGCGCCATACGGAATTTAATTGCTCAAAGGCAACAAACTGATGCTGCGATTTTAATTCAAACTTGTTATCGTATCTTAAGGAAACGTTTCTTGAATCAGAAGCAAGCAGCAGTTAAAGTTCAAGCTTTTTATCGTATTTGGATATTGAGGAAAGGTTTCTTGAATCAGAAGCAAGCAGTAGTTAAAGTTCAAGCTTTTTATCGTAGTTGGATATTAAGGAAGAATTTCTTGATTCAAAAGCAAGCAGCAGTCGATATTCAAACTCTTTATTGGCCACACAAGCTTTATTGGCCAATATAGTCCTTTTGGTAGCTCTTTTGAGTTTCTGTTTATGGAAGAATGGGGCGATGCAAAAACAGCGACTATTTTGCATGTGGAAGGCTTGGTAGGGGTACAATTTGGATTCTGTTTCGGTTTTGTATTGTGTGGTTTAAAAAGGAAAAAAAAAAGAAATAAAAGAAAAAAAAAAGAAAAAGAAAAAGAAAGAAAAAGAAAAAAGAAAGAAAAAAAATAAAAAGAAAAAAGAAAGGAAAAAAAAAAGAAAAAGAAAAAAAAGAAAAAAAAAAGGCATTGTGATGATGGATTTTTGTTGTCATCAAGCTGGTAGAAAAAATCTTGAGATGACATATGTTAGGTCAGAGTTTGAAAATGGAAGCGAGAGTGATGAACAGGCAAGGTCCGACCCAAGTGAGGATGATGGGTATAATGTGGTAATTGCTGATAACTGTCGGCGTATTTTTGTCTATGGACTGAAGCTACTATGGACGATTGATAATAGAAATGCTGTTTGGTCTTGGGTTGGTGAGTTATCTAAAGCATTTGCACTTCCAAAACCTTCTCCTTCACGTCAGTATGCCCAGAGGAAGCTGCCAGAAGGAACCCAGATGCATGATAAAAACAAATCCTTTCAAGATGATGCCTCAAAGAGCTCTTCTACTGGTCAAGGCGCAAGTTCATCTATACAAAAGGAGGCATCAGGATCAGACCCATCTCTAAGGAGTTCATCTAAAGCAGAGAGTCAATCATTTAGTGCTATTGGTAAGTGCAAATTTGCTTTAAGGTTTTCTTTGAGAAGCATATGTTGATCCACATATATTTTCTCACAAATTTGATTTGTATATGCATTGGCTTGGGTTTTGTCTGAATTAAGCCAAATCAGAAATTTGAAATGAGATGGCAAGAGTCAAATTGGTCAACAGTCTAATAGTCACCCACATGCTATTATGATGCATTCAACCTGTTATTTTATGTTCTTTAAAGATTTCAATAATTTTTGGAACAGTGTCTCTTTTGTTATTATAAGAATAGTTTTTACGTTTAAATGGATGAAAATGTCTCTGGTTTTGCTCAACTCATGTCAAGCAATACTATAAGTGACCCGTTCCAAGCTAAACCCCTCTACACCTGTTAGTCAAGCTGCCTATCGCATATTGATAGATCTGATAAGTCACCATTGTTTACATAACGTCTATTGTAAGACATTGTTTCTGTGTCAAAGGCTTAAGTGTATTTTTTGTTTAATTGTTAGATAAGCATGGATTCGATGATCTGACGAGGAGGGCACTTGCCGTTTCATGGTAAACGTTATCGAGCCGCAATTTAATCTTCACTGGGACGATGCCAATGTAAGTTGTTACGGTGGTAGAAGTGACTTTTATTGGAAACTACTCCAGTTATCAAAATTTAAGAGATCTTCTTTTCCATGCATGAGTCACTATTTTCTTTTGTGTGTGTGTGCGCGTTTTTTTTTTTTTTTTTTTTTTTTTTTTTTCTGTGAGTTGAAAATATATAAATCAGAACAGAAGAGGATATAAAATATAAATGAAGCTGCTTAGTCATGGTTTGTGCATGTTTTGCATTTAAATGGTTCATTTTTGTATGGTCAACAGGGTAGATTTTTGCTTGCTGCTGTTAGGGGGAGAGTTTTAGCTCGCTCATTTCATGCAGTTCTCAACGTCGGCATAGAGATTATCAAACAAGCATTCTGAATTGACATGGAACCGTATGCAGCTATCAGTGATGCTGGAACACGTGCAGGTTCATGTGGCTCCAACTGATGTTGATCCCGGGGCTGGACTTCAGTGGTTGGCTCTACTTGAAAGAGTGTTTATGCCATGTGATATGTTCTTCCGCTACACCAGGCACAAAGGCGGAACAACAGATTTAAAGGTTCCCTCTTTCTCTCTCTCTCTCTCTCTCTCTCTCTCTCTCTCTCTCTCTCTCTCTCTCTCTCTCACACACACACACACACACACACACACACACACACCACTCTATATATATGCTCATTAGTTGTTCAATTCTTTGTGTTCCAGGTCAAACCTTTGAAAGAGCTTGCATTCAATTCTCAAAATATAACAGCAACTAAGAACTGGAACTGGAAACCTTCATACCGAGGTACTAAAACTCCCTGATTTTAGCATTTGATTATGCTGAAAAGTTACCCCCTGTGCTGCTCTGTAAATTGAGGAACATTTCCTAACTCCTCTTTTAAGGATTTTAGGGTAGTGATTTTACTTGTCATGCCCAATAAAGTACAAAAAAAATTCCCATCAATAGTAAACTAAAGATTCTTAACAGGATTCTGTTCCTCATCTGTGATGAAAGTACTAGAATATGAGCTAAAATCTATATCAAATATGGATCATATAAATCATTTCTTAATGAATTTTTTTATTTGCAGTTCACAGCTTCCTCTTGGTTAAATGATTTGCGTGATCAAGTTGAGCAAACTAGAGTTTTGAATGTTGTATTTCGTTCTACTGCCTTGGGCTCACGTCTCCCATCAACGGCCAATGCAAGAGCCAAGGTTGCTAGTGCAGGTGCTATGCTTCGTCCTGTTTCTAGTAGCACACAGGTAAATTCTTTTTCATTTTGGTTCACGTATGGAAGGTTTAATGATAAACCTAGGGGTGGCAAAATGGGACACTGTAATTTACTCTAATATTCTATTGTTAAAATGTTTTACCTGCTCAAAAGTACATTTAATAATAGAAGGATTAAGCATTTCATTAACACTTTGGTTTTAGGCTCTGAACCGCAAGATGACGGTCTTGATTCACGTGATCACTGGAAACGAGTTATGCAAGGCCATGCTGGAGCTAATTTGGTAAGTCAAATGCCAATACTAAACAGGCTCATATTGTATTCTGGTTTGAAGTAGCAATTTGGAACATTTTGCTCATTTCTGCTATCAAATGCAACTAATACTAAGAGGCTAATGTGTATGGTTGTAGGTACCTCTTGTAGCATTGAGACAGAACATGGTAAAAGTGCAATCACATTCTACGGCAACTCCTTTATAGCAGGTATGTAAAATTCTAATCATTGCTCTGAACCTACAACTGTGGTTGGTTATTACTAGAGGTGGATAAATAACCTGTTTGAAATTATAAAACTTTACGTGTTCAACCTGTTGGAGACTTGGAGATAACACAACTCCTAGATAAGCCCAAGGGGGATATGTAATTTCTCTTTTGATAAATTGTAGGTAGTGATGCAGCAAGCTCAGAATGTTGCACAAGCAGTATTTAGAATCCGTTCAACCTTATCCGCCTGGTCATGCATGGGTGCACGTTGTCGTCCAGTTGGCAATGCACCAACGGATGGATTTTCTGAAACTTCCCTCATACTCGAAAAGCTTGCTGATTCTCTTACATCAGACAACAGGCTACAATAAATAACCCCAAAGTGTGTTTTTAGAGTGGTTAAGTTATCAGGATAAAAAAAAAAAAAGGAAAAAAAAAAAAAAAAACAAACAAAAAAAACAAAAAAAAAGAAAAGAAAAAAATAAGGAAAAAAGAAAAGAAAAAGAAAAAGAAAGAAAAAAAAAGGAAAAAGAAAAAAAAGAAAAAAAAAAAAAGAAGAAAAAAGAAAAAAAAAAAGGAAAAAAAGAAAAAAAGAAAAGAAAAGAAGAAAAACCCGAGGTTTTTGGTGGGTATGTTATATGGACCTTGTACATGAAATTCGTAGCTTAAATGGAGGAGACACAGAGCTTTTGATGGACATACGATGGTCTGTGGTTCTGATCTTAATAGTGGTTTTGAAGACGGTTAGTTTCTTTGAATGAACTTAACATGGGTCAAAATGTGTGATTCTCTTTTAGTGCGTTTTATACCTAGTCAATGTTATTTTTTGTTCTTCAGGTGGAAGAAATATACTGAGGATATGCCTAAAGAGCAGCATATTTGGTATCTTGAACCATATAATGAAAGCACATCAGGTTCTTCTGAGGAAGATATTAATTTTGATCGAAGATAAAAGTCACTATCTCACAGTGTTGGCTCCACAAATTGGAGCAACATGGATGCAACACGGTACTATAAATAAAACTGAGCTATTTATGTGCAACATGATGCTATTTACTGTCACTTTAAATTATTGAAGTTTGTTTTATGTAATATTAGGGATATTTATGACACGTGATGATATACGGAAGCTTTCTCTCTTTATTGATGCTTCTGGAGATTCATATTCAGATAAGGAAGAAAATCTTTGGATGATAACTGGTAGAAGATCCACACTGGTAAGATGCAAAATTTTTCAGCTTATTATTTGCTAAACTTCGCAATGTGTTATTAGGCTAAAACTCAACTACTGGGCTAATATGTATTGAAATATGTTACTTGGGCTAGAACGTATTCAAGAACTGTTTAAATGTAGATCTTTATTTCTCAAAAGCATGCATTTCGAGATGAGTTCTGTATATATTTCTTGCATCATGTTTTGAAAGCAAAACATGTAAGTTCATATATAACTATGGCTTTTCTGTTTTATGCTGTGTTGTGTTATTTTGGTGGCATCGTTGATATAAAAAAGTACTAATATTTTCAGATGTATTTTAAATTCATGGATTGCAGCAATTAGACAACCCAACTGTATACATATAGATACAAGTATATATTGCAGTTGACAGGTTTACCTGTTTATGCTTTACATATGCACACTGACTAAGTTTATCATGATTTGTTCTATGTTGATTTCTTAATAGTTCGATTTATTTATTTTTTTTCTTATCACACACTTGCAATAAGATGCAATAAGTTCAGAGCCCTACATCTTTTCTTAGAGTTCATACATCACATGGAGAGCTCCCCTCTAAAAACAATCAAATCTTGTGGCTGGTTATCAAACTATGATTCTTTCATTGTCTATGTATGTTCATCCCACTAGTGCATGTTCCACTTGAAACTGGTAATATCTGCAAGTTTTCAGTCGTTTAACGTAAAGGGGAGGGGGAGGGGGAGAGGGAGAGGGAGAGAAGGGGGGGGGGGGGGGGGGGGGGGGGGGGGGGCGCATGACTGCATGTAAACATGCAGCAAAGTTTGAGGATGATTATCATTGTTGTATTCTTCATTATATTTGCAAATACTAAAATGCTTCACACGTACAGGTGCAAAGACTGAGGAAAGAATTGGCAAATGCGCAAACATCTAGAAAGATTGCTGCTGCATCTTTGAGGATGGTTATGCAGAAAGCTGCACAAATACGACTTATGGAGAAAGAGAAAAATAAAAGCCCATCATGTGTCATGCGCATATCATTGCAAATCAACAAAGTGGTTTGGGGAATGCTTGTGGATGGAAAATCTTTTGTAGAGGCTGAGATAAATGACATGGTAAGCTTTCAAAGACCTTTTGTTTGTTCTACGTTACTTTTAAGACTGAAGGTCCCTCCTACAAGAAGGCAGAAAAGAAGAATATTTGTACCCAAAGTTGTTGGGATAGACTTAAAATGGACTGAAAACAAATTACAGAACATTGCAACCCAAGGCAGAAAAGAAGAATATTTGTACCCAAAGTTGTTGGGATAGACTTAAAATGGACTGAAAACAAATTACAGAACATTGCAACCCAAGAGCAAACATAATGGAGATTAAACCCTAGGGTGTCTAGATAACGGTATTCTTCCATGTATTCTTTGTCTGAAGCCATCATTTTTGATATTTGACATGTCCATTGCATGCAAACTTTAACTCTCTTTACCCCTGTTATGAAACGTGGTGAATTTCTACTTCTCGTAACAATCTCCACCATAGGCTTATTTGAAACGTGGTGAATTTCTACCTCAACTTCTCTCAACTCCTGCAATCCAGCCTTCTCTTGCTTATCATCAGTTTTATTCCTGCCGCTCATTTTGTTGCTCACATTCACATCTATGGTACACTTGTCTTTTTCCTAACAAGTTAATGTCCAAATGCACTTGTGATCCTCTTCCTTGTCCAATAAAGTTTCATTTCTCATACTCAATGTTATTTCAGCTTTATATCTATAGATGTGAAAGTGTTCTTCAAAGAATAACTTTTAACACATTGCCTAGTAGCATCAATTGTTATTCTTTCATCATGTGATCCATGTATAACATTAAGGCCTCGATCCAAATCTTGGGTAACTCTAGAGGCAGGGGGAAGTTCTTGTCTCATGGTTGCATATGTTTTCTCACTTCTTACATTCTGGTTGTTCCTTGGTGTAAATCTTCAGCATGTATCGTAAGGACTTTTTGTTTCAGAAGTTTGTCATGTCACTTCTCAGTGTATTCAAAAGTTAGGCGGTTTACCCTAAAGCGCGTTACTAGAGGGAGAAAAAGCTTTGTTAAGCTACCGAGAAGCGCTTGCTTTTTTTTATAATGGGTACTTTTTAAATTTATAGCTAGTGAAATTTTACAGCTGGCCCTAAACTTCTAAATTAGATTAAATAATTACAAAACTAACCCTTTAATATAATATTAAATACTACACTTATTGACAATAAAGTATCCTCTCTCCCCACATTTCAAATTTCACTGAAGCTCTCACTTTTGTCGCTTCTCGCCTTAGCGAAAGGCATGTCGCTTTGAGGTCGCTTTCGCCTTTAACTACCTTGTCACTTCTTATCATATGTGTCGTCTAGATAAACACACCAAATGCATATTCTTTTCCCGGCTTTCATAAGATTTCATTGAGTTGTTCAACCAACAAAATAGTCTTTAAATTTATATCCTTTGTTTAGACTAAATTGAATTGATATCTTCTTCTCAAATCTTAGCCTATCCTCAAAACCCACAATTGTAGTATCATTGTGAGGCAGGTAAGCTTGATTACTCAATAACTTGTTCAGCTAAGGTACTTTTACTCCATTAACAAGAGATACTCCTTAACTTGGGATAAACATTAAATAATACGATTCTATTAGTATTGCCAAAAGAGTCGCTAAGTTTATTGTACACACCATGCTATGTTACTCAATAACTTGTTCAGCTATGTTCATTGAACATCATATCAAATTCTCTTTCTTCATGTGACGTTTTTAGTTATTCAACTTCCATTGTATGTCACAAAATCACCTTTTATTATATAATCTAGTTGTAGCGTCTCTATTCGAGTTATACTTGTCAACCATGTAAAATCTATCTATTTCCTAAGGAAAAAAAACTCATGTACACTCACCACCAATAGTTATTAAATATGTGAATATATACTGGAAGATTATCCTAGCTCCCTATTAGAAGGTAAATCCATGTATATCAACCTCTACATTAAATATTAAATTCTAGTTTCTCAACCAAGTGGGTGTGGTTGCCTATAACAATAGACATTGCAAGCACTTTCGACAATAAAAATTGCACCTCATCTTTAGAGAAGAAATTTTGGAAGAATGGCGTGAAAATTGAATCTTCACGTTTCAAAAGCTTATGCTCCTTATTCTACTTTTTTGTTCTCTTGTTTGGTTGTTGAATTTTATCCCTTTGTGGGGGTCAGGAGTGGGTTTCATTCCTGACGATCTAATAAATCTTTTTGTTATATGCAGATATATGATTTTGTCAGAGATTACAAAGATGTAGGTCTGGCTAGGTTCACAACAAAGTACTTTGTTAAGTTGTGTGATATTTACATATCCTGTACTAATCAAAACGACTGTTTAATCGTTAAAGGTGGACATTTACCCTTTGAAATGCATTTGACGGAGACGATGTACAGTGATGTGGGAGTACTTCCCTGAGGAGGAGCAAGACAGTCAGCGACGACAGGTTAGGAGACTTTCTATTATTGACTTGTCAAAATTTTGGAAAACTTAGCAATTGAACATTGCCTTTTGATAAATAGGAAGTTTGGAACTACTTCTGGTTTAAGACGAGCAAAAAAAGGTTCCATTGTGAATGAGGCTTCTGCTTCAAGCAGTCACTCAACAAAAGAGTCTGAGGGATCCTCCAGATCTAACCCTTAAGTGTTTGCTTAATATATAGTTTGTTTTGCGTTGTAGTTTAAATTGGCAACATCAGCTGTGCAAAAATCAGAAGCCGAATCCGGATATAAGAACTCGGTTAGTTGATCATTCTTGTGGGCAGTCACAGTCACTATCACAGCCACAACCACAGCCACAGCCACAGCCACAGCCACAGCCACAGCCACAGCCACAGCCACAGCCAAATGTTGCACGAGCCCCATCCCCTGTTACTAATTCGTTATTGAGCGTAGTACCTAAACCGCAGCCAGGATTTCCTCATTTGGGTGCTCATGGTGTAAGTGATATAATTCAGCTGTATTCTTTTTATGTTTAGTTCGTTTTAACTCCAATAATCATAGTGACTCAGTCTTAATGTGTTTTTTTATGTTATTATCTGAAGCTATTTCAGGCTGCACCAGCACCTCTGCTGCCTAATCTTTCTGGGTGGATGCCGAATCCACCTGTGCATCACTCGTCGGCTTCTGCTGGACCTATTATTGGTTTTGGTCCTCTCAATGATGCTTGTATGTAATTCCTTTTTATAAAATAATTTGTTAAGATTGGCCATATCATTAACATACCGAGTCTCTAACTCTCTATTATGTTATTACTTATTACCGCTGATTTAGTTGATCATTCATTTTCTGACATGGCAGCTATGTTAAAGCGTGGAAGGACTCCTCCTACCAACAATCCAGCTTTAGATTTTCTAACGGCTGACTCGGAACATGTTTTTAAGAGGACAAGGGCCTTTGGGATATCTGATGAAGTACGGACTACTCTAGCTCTTCTTTACATAACCTCAACGCGTTTGAAAATTTGACATTTTAATGCTTCATTGGTTATTACTAGATACTAGCTGCTGAGTGCTGACATATCCTGATCTTGGTACAGGTTAATCATCTGCCTGTAAATGTCTTACCCGTTGGTAACAGTGGACAGAGTCATGGGCAAAGCTCGTATTCATCTGATGACCTACCTAAAAAAAAAGAAAAAAAAAAGAAGAAAGAAAAAAAAAGGAAAAAAAAAAAGAAGAAAGAAAAGGAAAAAAAAAAAAAAAAAAAAAAAAGAAAAAAAAAAGAGAAAGAAACAAGCAGCAGTCAAAATTCAAAGTCATGGATGGTTGTCATGAAGCTGTTTCTTGAAACAGAAACAAGCAATTATGATAGGTTCTATTGGTCTATAATTCTATTCCGTGATGGTTATTCAATTACATACACGAGGATGGATTGCGCATAGAGTAGCATGTAGACGTAGATGTCAAATTGTGCAGATCCAAGTAAGTTTACTCAGAAAACTTTGAAAAAATGACCCAAAAATATTAGTGTAGTGAGCTAGTTTCTTTCTTGTAAAGATCGTGACTTGTGTACTTTTATGAATCCAGAATGTTTTCCTTGGTTGGTTGATGAGGAAGGAGCTTTTACTGCAAAAGGAGGCCACGACAAAGATTCAAAGTGCTTTTCGATGATTTACATGCCTCAAGGCCTTTTAATAGTCGTAAGGATGCTGCTATTGTAATCCAGCGATACGTGAGGGGTTGCATTTCTCGAAAGAGGCTCTTAGGTAATGTCTAATCTGTTTCAATTATTTTATAATGTTCATGTCCGTGTTTATTTTGATGTTACTGACTTGGAATCTGATCGAACAAAGTGATGCCGTGCCTACAAGAACGTGAAATATCAGGCAGCAATCATGACGCGACGCCCAGACAAGGACAAAATCAGCAATTGTTATCCAAACTAATGTTCGGAGATGGATTGCTAAAAGAAAAACAGTTCAAAGGAGGCATCTGTATTGCAGTGATCCAAGTGAGTATCATAACTTTTGTTCTTATGCTCATTATGGATCATCATATAGCCTTTTACTCACTTAGCTTACCATGAAGTATTAAGATAGAAATCGTGGTTAATATAAGTTTCTCGTACTCGTGATTTTTTTTCTTTCTTACTACATTAATGAACTTGCTATTGTTTGTTCACATTTGCAATGCTTGTTTCATGTTTAGAGATCTGATTATTCTTATTTACCCCATGCCACAAGTTATTTAATTGCTAAATTATGGTACGTTGATAATGCTTGAGGGGAACGTCAAATGAGGAAAACTTTCATGACACAGTGAAATTTAGATAATTTGATAATTGCTTAGAAAACACAGCAAATAGATTTCTAAACAATTCCCTTCATATTTCTCCTTGACTAAGCTTAAAGTATCGTATGCTTGTAAGAGCAATTGCCGTGCAATATCTAGCAGCATGTCCTTGATGGCGGAGAAGGAGCAAGAAAATATGTTTAGAGGGGTGATAACTAGCAAAAACAAAATGCTCGACTTTCCTCGTGTAGTCTGAATAGGGACCCATCTCTGTTTACTTGTTTTGAGTGGGGTCATTTGACCCCTCTAAGTTAACTATGGCTCCGTCTTTGCTTGAGATGGTGTGGTTTATGAATTACTCGGATGAAAGGTCATACCTGATTCATATAGTCTTAACAGGATTTTCATGCTGGTAGTTTGATTCAGTAAACGAAATTAAAAAGTCTTTACCCTTTTTAGGATTATGTATTCTACGTGTATTAGTTGGATATCTTTTGTGTATCATAAACCTTTCTAACTAGTCTCATGATTCACCTTGACGTGTGGCAGGTTCCTTGCCAGTGGATGCATCGTCCACAGATTTTGTTATCTCCATTAGCAAGTCATCAGATTTTCCTGGGGACAAGTTTTTCGAGGAATTCTCACGAGTGTGGAAGCCTGGTGGAGAGATAGTTATTCATCAAACTTCTGCCGATGCCAAGGAGACGGTAGACCATCTGATATCTCATTATGTTGGAAGTACAATCATATGGAATCGAGTTTACTGATATTGTTTGACTAATTTGCAGACAAAATCTTCTCTTGTGAGGAAACTGCTGGTTGCAGGGTTTTCAGATATAGAGGTTGTTCAGGTGGCAGAACTTCAGTCTTTTGGGGTAAGTTAATACCCTCTGCATGTTTTTATTTATTTATTTGGAAGGCCTATTGTCGTTTGGAACTGGTAATAACAGCGACTATTTTGCATGTGGAAGGCTTGTTAGGGGTACAATTTGGATTCTATTTCGGTTTTGTATGTGTGGTTTAGAAAGATGGGACTCATGTCTTAGGCTCTTAGCGATAGAAATACCTGCAAAGCTCCCTTCTGACAACCATTTCAACCTAGAAAACTCAGAGTCACATTTCTCTATATTGATCCTAGAAAACTCAGACTTCATTTACGTGTGATAAATTTTCTTCTCTTTCCAAAAGTGATTTAATTAGTGGATATGAGCAAAAAATCTATGTCAAAATAACTAAGTATGTTGTTTTTTATAATCAGGACAGAAGAGCATGCTATTTTTCATGAACACTTTGGTTTACCTGTTTGAAATTATAAAACTTTACGTGTTCGACGTGTTGGAGACTTGGAGATAATACAACTCCTAGATAAGCCCAAGGGGGATATGTAATTGTTTCTTTTTTGATAAATTGTAGGTAGTGATGAACCGTGCTCAGAATGTTGCACAAGCAGTAGTTAGAACCCGTTCAACCTTATCCGCCTGGCCGCATGGGTGCACATCGTCGTCCAGTTGGCAATGCACCAACTCATGATTTTTCTGAAACATCCCTCATACTCGAAAAGCATGCTGGTTCTCTTACATCAGACAACTGGAGCATTGAACAGGCTACAATAAATAACCTCAGTGTATGTTTTTAGGGTGGTTAAGTGATCAGAAAAAACAAAGTAAAGAAAAAAAGAAAAAAAAAAGGAAAAAACAAGGGAAAAAAAAAAAGGAAAAAAAAAAAAAAAAAAAAAAAAAAAAAAAAAAAAAAGAAAAAAAAAGAGAAGAAAACAAAAAGAGAAAGAAACAAGCAGCACTCAAAATTCAAAGTCATTATCTTGGATGGTTGTCAAGAAGCTGTTTCTTGAAACAGAAACAAACAGTTATGAAACTCCAAAGGTTCTACTGGTCTATGAAACGTTTGAGGAACTTTAGACGCAACAAACTTGAATTCTATTCAGCGATGGTTATTCAATCACATAAACGAGGATGGATTGCGCGTAGAGTAGCATGTAGACATAGATGTCAAATTGTGCAGATCCAAGTAAGTTTACTCACAGAAAATTTTGAAAAAATGACCCAAAAATATTAGTGTAGCGAGCTAGTTTCTTTCTTGTAAAGATCGTGACTTGTGCACTTTTATGAATCCAGAGTGTTTTCCTTGGTTGGTTGATGAGAAAGGAGCTTTTACTGCAATAGGAGGCCACGACAAAGATTCAAAGTGCTTTTCGATGCTTTACATGCCTCAAGAGCTTTTAACAGTCGTAAAGATGCTGCTATTGTAATCCAGCGATACTTGAGGGGTTGCATTACTCGAAAGAGGCTTTTAGGTAAAGTCTAACCTGTTTCAATCATTTTATAATGTTCATGTCCGTGTTTATTTTGATGTTACTGAGTTGGAATCTGATCGAACAAAGTGATGTGTGCTATATCTAATCTACTGTTTTGAGAATCTGAGATTTTTATATTTACTATTTTTTTTAACAGATTAAGGCTAAGAAACCTACTTGGAAGCTTGGTTCATCATTTTCTCTCAAGAAGCCGAGGGAAAGCTTACCCAAAGTTCTGATTGATGATGATATGGATCTCGTTGATGAAGACAACCTCTTATCTGAAGAGGACTTGAAGAAACCGCAACTCCCCCACCTGGTAAACGCCAGAAATTTATACTTACATTTTGAGGATATGGATGTAAACCATCGAATTGGGCGTTATGTAGCTGTAGTGAGCTGATCTATAAACAGGTTAGATTTTTTATTTATTTATTTATTTTTTTAATTTTTCTTTTTAATTATTTTTTTATTTGTTTTTGGTTTATTTATTTGTGAATGAATTTATTGTTGTGTAGGTTGGAGCAAGAGTGATGTTATTATTTTGAGGAAATGGTGGCGAATCGTGAATGGGAGGAAGTGGTTAAGTACTTGCATGGGTTTACAAAAGTTGAGGATAATTGTTACTCGATGAAGGTATTTTTCGAGATTCAGAAACAGAAGTCCTTGAAGCGTTAGATAGGTACGTTTATTACTTCCTAATTTGTTTTTATTTTACTGTCTTAGGTTTGTTAGTTACAAGTTACGGTTTGTGTGTAGTCTATTCGGTTTGAATTCTGGTTTTGTGAAAGTTAAAATGTTGCTGAATTTTCTAGGAATGATCATCCTAAAGCTTGTCAAATTCTACATAAAGACTTGAAAGTGTTTTCGGGGTTTAATCAAGAACTTTATAAGAAAATACGCTACTTTTGGTCTAGAGAACTTCAGGTGAGGACGCTGATTGCGTTTATTTTACACGCTAGGTGCGTATGAGTTTTGTTTTGTAATGTTATCATTTATTTAACATGTGTTTAGAGAGATCGAGCAATTGTCCAAATACGCAGACGCCAAGACAGCTAGGAGTGTAATGCTTGCTGAACTTAAAAAGCTGATTGAAGCGAGGTTGAGGACACTCATCAATCAAAGGTTTGTGTTTTGTGAATATTAGGTTAGCCGAGAATATTTTGTTTAGTTATAGTGTTTGCTTAATATATAGTTTGTTTTGCGTTGTAGTTTAAATTGGCAACATCAGCTGTGCAAAAATCAGAAGCCGAATCCGGATATAAAAACTCGGTTAGTTGATCATTCTTGTGGGCAGTCACAGTCACTATCACAGCCACAACCACAGCCACAGCCACAGCCACAGCCACAGCCACAGCCACAGCCACAGCCACAGCCACAGCCACAGCCACAGCCAAATGTTGCACGAGCCCCATCCCCTGTTACTAATTCGTTATTGAGCGTAGTACCTAAACCGCAGCCAGGCTTTCCTCATTTGGGTGCTCATGGTGTAAGTGATATAATTCAGCTGTATTCTTTTTATGTTTAGTTCGTTTTAACTCCAATAATCATAGTGACTCAGTCTTAATGTGTTTTTTTATGTTATTATCTGAAGCTATTTCAGGCTGCACCAGCACCTCTGCTGCCTAATCTTGCTGGGTGGATGCCGAATCCACCTGTGCATCACTCGTCGGCTTCTGCTGGACCTATTATTGGTTTTGGTCCTCTCAATGATGCTTGTATGTAATTCCTTTTTATAAAATAATTTGTTAAGATTGGCCATATCATTAACATACCGAGTCTCTAACTCTCTATTATGTTATTACTTATTACCGCTGATTTAGTTGATCATTCATTTTCTGACATGGCAGCTATGTTAAAGCGTGGAAGGACTCCTCCTACCAACAATCCAGCTTTAGAGTTTCTAACGGCTGACTCGGAACATGTTTTTAAGAGGACAAGGGCCTTTGGGATATCTGATGAAGTACGGACTACTCTAGCTCTTCTTTACATAACCTCAACGCGTTTGAAAATTTGACATTTTAATGCTTCATTGGTTATTACTAGATACTAGCTGCTGAGTGCTGACATATCCCTGATCTTGGTACAGGCTAATCATCTGCCTGTAAATGTCTTACCCGTTGGTAACAGTGGACAGAGTCATGGGCAAAGCTCGTATTCATCTGATGACCTACCTAAAAAAAAAGAAGAAAAAAAGAAGAAAGAAAAAAAAAAGGAACAAAAAAAAGAAGAAAGAAAAGGAAAAAAAAAAAAAAAAAAAAAGAAAGAAAGAAAAAATAAAGAGAGAAAGAAACAAGCAGCAGTCAAAATTCAAAGTCATGGATGGTTGTCATGAAGCTGTTTCTTGAAACAGAAACAAGCAATTATGATAGGTTCTATTGGTCTATAATTCTATTCCGTGATGGTTATTCAATTACATACACGAGGATGGATTGCGCGTAGAGTAGCATGTAGACGTAGATGTCAAATTGTGCAGATCCAAGTAAGTTTACTCAGAAAATTTTGAAAAAATGACCAAAAAATATTAGTGTAGTGAGCTAGTTTCTTTCTTGTAAAGATCGTGACTTGTGTACTTTTATGAATCCAGAGTGTTTTCCTTGCTTGGTTGATGAGGAAGGAGCTTTTACTGCAAAAGGAGGCCACGACAAAGAATCAAAGTGCTTTTCGATGATTTACATGCCTCAAGGCCTTTTAATAGTCGTAAGGATGCTGCTATTGTAATCCAGCGATACGTGAGGGGTTGCATTACTCGAAAGAGGCTCTTAGGTAATGTCTAATCTGTTTCAATTATTTTATAATGTTCATGTCCGTGTTTATTTTGATGTTACTGACTTGGAATCTGATCGAACAAAGTGATGCCGTGCCTACAAGAACGTGAAATATCAGGCAGCAATCATGACGCGACGCCCAGACAAGGACAAAATCAGCAATTGTTATCCAAACTAATGTTCGGAGATGGATTGCTAAAAGAAAAACAGTTCAAAGGAGGCATCTGTATTGCAGTGATCCAAGTGAGTATCATAACTTTTGTTCTTATGCTCATTATGGATCATCATATAGCCTTTTACTCACTTAGCTTACCATGAAGTATTAAGATAGAAATCGTGGTTAATATAAGTTTCTCGTACTCGTGATTTTTTTTCTTTCTTACTACATTAATGAACTTGCTATTGTTTGTTCACATTTGCAATGCTTGTTTCATGTTTAGAGATCTGATTATTCTTATTTACCCCATGCCACAAGTTATTTAATTGCTAAATTATGGTACGTTGATAGTGCTTGAGGGGAACGTCAAATGAGGAAAACTTTCATGACACAGTGAAATTTAGATAATTTGATAATGCTTAGAAAACACAGCAAATAGATTTCTAAATATTTCCCTTCATATTTCTCCTTGACTAAGCTTAAAGTATCGTATGCTTGTAAGAGCAATTGCCGTGCAATATCTAGCAGCATGTTCTTGATGGCGGAGAAGGAGCAAGAAAATATGTTTAGAGGGGTGATAACTAGCAAAAACAAAATGCTCGACTTTCCTCGTGTAGTCTGAATAGGGACCCATCTCTGTTTACTTGTTTTGAGTGGGGTCATTTGACCCCTCTAAGTTAACTATGGCTCCGTCTTTGCTTGAGATGGTGTGGTTTATGAATTACTCGGATGAAAGGTCATACCTGATTCATATAGTCTTAACAGGATTTTCATGCTGGTAGTTTGATTCAGTAAACGAAATTAAAAAGTCTTTACCCTTTTTAGGATTATGTATTCTACGTGTATTAGTTGGATATCTTTTGTGTATCATAAACCTTTCTAACTAGTCTCATGATTCACCTTGACGTGTGGCAGGTTCCTTGCCAGTGGATGCATCGTCCACAGATTTTGTTATCTCCATTAGCAAGTCATCAGATTTTCCTGGGGACAAGTTTTTCGAGGAATTCTCACGAGTGTGGAAGCCTGGTGGAGAGATAGTTATTCATCAAACTTCTGCCGATGCCAAGGAGACGGTAGACCATCTGATATCTCATTATGTTGGAAGTACAATCATATGGAATCGAGTTTACTGATATTGTTTGACTAATTTGCAGACAAAATCTTCTCTTGTGAGGAAACTGCTGGTTGCAGGGTTTTCAGATATAGAGGTTGTTCAGGTGGCAGAACTTCAGTCTTTTGGGGTAAGTTAATACCCTCTGCATGTTTTTATTTATTTATTTGGAAGGCCTATTGTCGTTTGGAACTGGTAATAACAGCGACTATTTTGCATGTGGAAGGCTTGTTAGGGGTACAATTTGGATTCTATTTCGGTTTTGTATGTGTGGTTTAGAAAGATGGGACTCATGTCTTAGGCTCTTAGCGATAGAAATACCTGCAAAGCTCCCTTCTGACAACCATTTCAACCTAGAAAACTCAGAGTCACATTTCTCTATATTGATCCTAGAAAACTCAGACTTCATTTACGTGTGATAAATTTTCTTCTCTTTCCAAAAGTGATTTAATTAGTGGATATGAGCAAAAAATCTATGTCAAAATAACTAAGTATGTTGTTTTTTATAATCAGGACAGAAGAGCATGCTATTTTTCATGAACACTTTGGTTTACCTGTTTGAAATTATAAAACTTTACGTGTTCGACGTGTTGGAGACTTGGAGATAATACAACTCCTAGATAAGCCCAAGGGGGATATGTAATTGTTTCTTTTTTGATAAATTGTAGGTAGTGATGAACCGTGCTCAGAATGTTGCACAAGCAGTAGTTAGAACCCGTTCAACCTTATCCGCCTGGCCGCATGGGTGCACATCGTCGTCCAGTTGGCAATGCACCAACTCATGATTTTTCTGAAACTTCCCTCATACTCGAAAAGCATGCTGGTTCTCTTACATCAGACAACTGGAGCATTGAACAGGCTACAATAAATAACCTCAGTGTGTTTTTAGGGTGGTTAAGTGATCAGAAAAAACAAAGTAAAGAAAAAAAGAAAAAAAAAAGGAAAAAACAAGGGAAAAAAAAAAAGGAAAAAAAGAAAAAAAAAAAAAAAAGAAAAAAAAGAAAAAAAAAAACGAAAAAGAAAAAAAAAAAAAAAAAAACAAAAAAAAAAAAAAAGAGAAGAAAACAAAAAGAGAAAGAAACAAGCAGCACTCAAAATTCAAAGTCATTATCTTGGATGGTTGTCAAGAAGCTGTTTCTTGAAACAGAAACAAACAGTTATGAAACTCCAAAGGTTCTACTGGTCTATGAAACGTTTGAGGAACTTTAGACGCAACAAACTTGAATTCTATTCAGCGATGGTTATTCAATCACATAAACGAGGATGGATTGCGCGTAGAGTAGCATGTAGACATAGATGTCAAATTGTGCAGATCCAAGTAAGTTTACTCACAGAAAATTTTGAAAAAATGACCCAAAAATATTAGTGTAGCGAGCTAGTTTCTTTCTTGTAAAGATCGTGACTTGTGCACTTTTATGAATCCAGAGTGTTTTCCTTGGTTGGTTGATGAGAAAGGAGCTTTTACTGCAATAGGAGGCCACGACAAAGATTCAAAGTGCTTTTCGATGCTTTACATGCCTCAAGAGCTTTTAACAGTCGTAAAGATGCTGCTATTGTAATCCAGCGATACTTGAGGGGTTGCATTACTCGAAAGAGGCTTTTAGGTAAAGTCTAACCTGTTTCAATCATTTTATAATGTTCATGTCCGTGTTTATTTTGATGTTACTGAGTTGGAATCTGATCGAACAAAGTGATGTGTGCTATATCTAATCTACTGTTTTGAGAATCTGAGATTTTTATATTTACTATTTTTTTTAACAGATTAAGGCTAAGAAACCTACTTGGAAGCTTGGTTCATCATTTTCTCTCAAGAAGCCGAGGGAAAGCTTACCCAAAGTTCTGATTGATGATGATATGGATCTCGTTGATGAAGACAACCTCTTATCTGAAGAGGACTTGAAGAAACCGCAACTCCCCCACCTGGTAAACGCCAGAAATTTATACTTACATTTTGAGGATATGGATGTAAACCATCGAATTGGGCGTTATGTAGCTGTAGTGAGCTGATCTATAAACAGGTTAGATTTTTTATTTATTTATTTATTTTTTTAATTTTTCTTTTTAATTATTTTTTTATTTGTTTTTGGTTTATTTATTTGTGAATGAATTTATTGTTGTGTAGGTTGGAGCAAGAGTGATGTTATTATTTTGAGGAAATGGTGGCGAATCGTGAATGGGAGGAAGTGGTTAAGTACTTGCATGGGTTTACAAAAGTTGAGGATAATTGTTACTCGATGAAGGTATTTTTCGAGATTCAGAAACAGAAGTCCTTGAAGCGTTAGATAGGTACGTTTATTACTTCCTAATTTGTTTTTATTTTACTGTCTTAGGTTTGTTAGTTACAAGTTACGGTTTGTGTGTAGTCTATTCGGTTTGAATTCTGGTTTTGTGAAAGTTAAAATGTTGCTGAATTTTCTAGGAATGATCATCCTAAAGCTTGTCAAATTCTACATAAAGACTTGAAAGTGTTTTCGGGGTTTAATCAAGAACTTTATAAGAAAATACGCTACTTTTGGTCTAGAGAACTTCAGGTGAGGACGCTGATTGCGTTTATTTTACACGCTAGGTGCGTATGAGTTTTGTTTTGTAATGTTATCATTTATTTAACATGTGTTTAGAGAGATCGAGCAATTGTCCAAATACGCAGACGCCAAGACAGCTAGGAGTGTAATGCTTGCTGAACTTAAAAAGCTGATTGAAGCGAGGTTGAGGACACTCATCAATCAAAGGTTTGTGTTTTGTGAATATTAGGTTAGCCGAGAATATTTTGTTTAGTTATAGTGTTTGCTTAATATATAGTTTGTTTTGCGTTGTAGTTTAAATTGGCAACATCAGCTGTGCAAAAATCAGAAGCCGAATCCGGATATAAAAACTCGGTTAGTTGATCATTCTTGTGGGCAGTCACAGTCACTATCACAGCCACAACCACAGCCACAGCCACAGCCACAGCCACAGCCACAGCCACAGCCACAGCCAAATGTTGCACGAGCCCCATCCCCTGTTACTAATTCGTTATTGAGCGTAGTACCTAAACCGCAGCCAGGCTTTCCTCATTTGGGTGCTCATGGTGTAAGTGATATAATTCAGCTGTATTCTTTTTATGTTTAGTTCGTTTTAACTCCAATAATCATAGTGACTCAGTCTTAATGTGTTTTTTTATGTTATTATCTGAAGCTATTTCAGGCTGCACCAGCACCTCTGCTGCCTAATCTTGCTGGGTGGATGCCGAATCCACCTGTGCATCACTCGTCGGCTTCTGCTGGACCTATTATTGGTTTTGGTCCTCTCAATGATGCTTGTATGTAATTCCTTTTTATAAAATAATTTGTTAAGATTGGCCATATCATTAACATACCGAGTCTCTAACTCTCTATTATGTTATTACTTATTACCGCTGATTTAGTTGACCATTCATTTTCTGACATGGCAGCTATGTTAAAGCGTGGAAGGACTCCTCCTACCAACAATCCAGCTTTAGAGTTTCTAACGGCTGACTCGGAACATGTTTTTAAGAGGACAAGGGCCTTTGGGATATCTGATGAAGTACGGACTACTCTAGCTCTTCTTTACATAACCTCAACGCGTTTGAAAATTTGACATTTTAATGCTTCATTGGTTATTACTAGATACTAGCTGCTGAGTGCTGACATATCCCTGATCTTGGTACAGGTTAATCATCTGCCTGTAAATGTCTTACCCGTTGGTAACAGTGGACAGAGTCATGGGCAAAGCTCGTATTCATCTGATGACCTACCTAAAAAAAAGAAGAAAAAAAGAAGAAAGAAAAAAAAAAGGAACAAAAAAAAGAAGAAAGAAAAGGAAAAAAAAAAAAAAAAAAAAAAAAGAAAGAAAAAAAAAAAGAGAGAAAGAAACAAGCAGCAGTCAAAATTCAAAGTCATGGATGGTTGTCATGAAGCTGTTTCTTGAAACAGAAACAAGCAATTATGATAGGTTCTATTGGTCTATAATTCTATTCCGTGATGGTTATTCAATTACATACACGAGGATGGATTGCGCGTAGAGTAGCATGTAGACGTAGATGTCAAATTGTGCAGATCCAAGTAAGTTTACTCAGAAAATTTTGAAAAAATGACCAAAAAATATTAGTGTAGTGAGCTAGTTTCTTTCTTGTAAAGATCGTGACTTGTGTACTTTTATGAATCCAGAGTGTTTTCCTTGCTTGGTTGATGAGGAAGGAGCTTTTACTGCAAAAGGAGGCCACGACAAAGAATCAAAGTGCTTTTCGATGATTTACATGCCTCAAGGCCTTTTAATAGTCGTAAGGATGCTGCTATTGTAATCCAGCGATACGTGAGGGGTTGCATTACTCGAAAGAGGCTCTTAGGTAATGTCTAATCTGTTTCAATTATTTTATAATGTTCATGTCCGTGTTTATTTTGATGTTACTGACTTGGAATCTGATCGAACAAAGTGATGCCGTGCCTACAAGAACGTGAAATATCAGGCAGCAATCATGACGCGACGCCCAGACAAGGACAAAATCAGCAATTGTTATCCAAACTAATGTTCGGAGATGGATTGCTAAAAGAAAAACAGTTCAAAGGAGGCATCTGTATTGCAGTGATCCAAGTGAGTATCATAACTTTTGTTCTTATGCTCATTATGGATCATCATATAGCCTTTTACTCACTTAGCTTACCATGAAGTATTAAGATAGAAATCGTGGTTAATATAAGTTTCTCGTACTCGTGATTTTTTTTCTTTCTTACTACATTAATGAACTTGCTATTGTTTGTTCACATTTGCAATGCTTGTTTCATGTTTAGAGATCTGATTATTCTTATTTACCCCATGCCACAAGTTATTTAATTGCTAAATTATGGTACGTTGATAGTGCTTGAGGGGAACGTCAAATGAGGAAAACTTTCATGACACAGTGAAATTTAGATAATTTGATAATGCTTAGAAAACACAGCAAATAGATTTCTAAATATTTCCCTTCATATTTCTCCTTGACTAAGCTTAAAGTATCGTATGCTTGTAAGAGCAATTGCCGTGCAATATCTAGCAGCATGTTCTTGATGGCGGAGAAGGAGCAAGAAAATATGTTTAGAGGGGTGATAACTAGCAAAAACAAAATGCTCGACTTTCCTCGTGTAGTCTGAATAGGGACCCATCTCTGTTTACTTGTTTTGAGTGGGGTCATTTGACCCCTCTAAGTTAACTATGGCTCCGTCTTTGCTTGAGATGGTGTGGTTTATGAATTACTCGGATGAAAGGTCATACCTGATTCATATAGTCTTAACAGGATTTTCATGCTGGTAGTTTGATTCAGTAAACGAAATTAAAAAGTCTTTACCCTTTTTAGGATTATGTATTCTACGTGTATTAGTTGGATATCTTTTGTGTATCATAAACCTTTCTAACTAGTCTCATGATTCACCTTGACGTGTGGCAGGTTCCTTGCCAGTGGATGCATCGTCCACAGATTTTGTTATCTCCATTAGCAAGTCATCAGATTTTCCTGGGGACAAGTTTTTCGAGGAATTCTCACGAGTGTGGAAGCCTGGTGGAGAGATAGTTATTCATCAAACTTCTGCCAATGCCAAGGAGACGGTAGACCATCTGATATCTCATTATGTTGGAAGTACAATCATATGGAATCGAGTTTACTGATATTGTTTGACTAATTTGCAGACAAAATCTTCTCTTGTGAGGAAACTGCTGGTTGCAGGGTTTTCAGATATAGAGGTTGTTCAGGTGGCAGAACTTCAGTCTTTTGGGGTAAGTTAATACCCTCTGCATGTTTTTATTTATTTATTTGGAAGGCCTATTGTCGTTTGGACCTGGTAATAACAGCGACTATTTTGCATGTGGAAGGCTTGTTAGGGGTACAATTTGGATTCTATTTCGGTTTTGTATGTGTGGTTTAGAAAGATGGGACTCATGTCTTAGGCTCTTAGTGATAGAAATACCTGCAAAGCTCCCTTCTGACAACCATTTCAACCTAGAAAACTCAGAGTCACATTTCTCTATATTGATCCTAGAAAACTCAGACTTCATTTACGTGTGATAAATTTTCTTCTCTTTCCAAAAGTGATTTAATTAGTGGATATGAGCAAAAAATCTATGTCAAAATAACTAAGTATGTTGTTTTTTATAATCAGGACAGAAGAGCATGCTATTTTTCATGAACACTTTGGTTTACCTGTTTGAAATTATAAAACTTTACGTGTTCGACGTGTTGGAGACTTGGAGATAATACAACTCCTAGATAAGCCCAAGGGGGATATGTAATTGTTTCTTTTTTGATAAATTGTAGGTAGTGATGAACCGTGCTCAGAATGTTGCACAAGCAGTAGTTAGAACCCGTTCAACCTTATCCGCCTGGCCGCATGGGTGCACATCGTCGTCCAGTTGGCAATGCACCAACTCATGATTTTTCTGAAACTTCCCTCATACTCGAAAAGCATGCTGGTTCTCTTACATCAGACAACTGGAGCATTGAACAGGCTACAATAAATAACCTCAGTGTATGTTTTTAGGGTGGTTAAGTAATCAGAAAAAACAAAGTAAAGAAAAAAAGAAAAAAAAAAGGAAAAAACAAGGGAAAAAAAAAAGGAAAAAAAGAAAAAAAAAATAAAAAGAAAAAAAAGAAAAAAAAAAACGAAAAAGAAAAAAAAAAAAAAAAAAAAAAAAAGAGAAGTAAACAAAAAGAGAAAGAAACAAGCAGCACTCAAAATTCAAAGTCATTATCTTGGATGGTTGTCAAGAAGCTGTTTCTTGAAACAGAAACAAACAGTTATGAAACTCCAAAGGTTCTACTGGTCTATGAAACGTTTGAGGAACTTTAGACGCAACAAACTTGAATTCTATTCAGCGATGGTTATTCAATCACATAAACGAGGATGGATTGCGCGTAGAGTAGCATGTAGACATAGATGTCAAATTGTGCAGATCCAAGTAAGTTTACTCACAGAAAATTTTGAAAAAATGACCCAAAAATATTAGTGTAGCGAGCTAGTTTCTTTCTTGTAAAGATCGTGACTTGTGCACTTTTATGAATCCAGAGTGTTTTCCTTGGTTGGTTGATGAGAAAGGAGCTTTTACTGCAATAGGAGGCCACGACAAAGATTCAAAGTGCTTTTCGATGCTTTACATGCCTCAAGAGCTTTTAACAGTCGTAAAGATGCTGCTATTGTAATCCAGCGATACTTGAGGGGTTGCATTACTCGAAAGAGGCTTTTAGGTAAAGTCTAACCTGTTTCAATCATTTTATAATGTTCATGTCCGTGTTTATTTTGATGTTACTGAGTTGGAATCTGATATAAGAACTTGGTTAGTTGATCATTCTTGTGGGCAGTCACAGCCACAACCACAACCACAGCCACAGCCACAGCCACAGCCACAGCCAAATGTTGCACGAGCCCCATCCCCTGTTACTAATTCGTTATTGAGCGTAGTACCTAAACCGCAGCCAGGCTTTCCTCATTTGGGTGCTCATGGTGTAAGTGATATAATTCAACTGTATTCTTTTTATGTTTAGTTCGTTTTAACTCCAATAATCATAGTGACTCAGTCTTAATGTGTTTTTTTAAGTTATTATCTGAAGCTATTTCAGGCTGCACCAGCACCTCTGCCGCCTAATCTTGCTGGGTGGATGCCGAATCCACCTGTGCATCACTCGTCGGCTTCTGCTGGACCTATTATTGGTTTTGGTCCTCTCAATGATGCTTGTATGTAATTCCTTTTTATAAAATAATTTGTTAAGATTGGCCATATCATTAACATACCGAGTCTCTAACTCTCTATTATGTTATTACCGCTGATTTAGTTGATCATTCATTTTCTGACATGGCAGCTATGTTAAAGCGTGGAAGGACTCCTCCTACCAACAATCCAGCTTTAGAGTTTCGAACGGCTGACTCGGAACATGTTTTTAAGAGGACAATGGCCTTTGGGATATCTGATGAAGTACGGACTACTCTAGCTCTTCTTTACATAACCTCAACGCGTTTGAAAATTTGACATTTTAATGCTTCATTGGTTATTACTAGATACTAGCTGCTGAGTGCTGACATATTCCTGATCTTGGTACAGGTTAATCATCTGCCTGTAAATGTCTTACCTGTTGGTAACAGTGGACAGAGTCATGGGCAAAGCTCGTATTCATCTGATGACCTACCTAAAAAAAAAAGGAAAAAAAAAACAAAAAAAAAAAAAAAAAAAAAAAAAACAAACAAAAAAGAGAGAGAGAAACAAGCAGCAGTCAAAATTCAAAGTCATGGATGGTTGTCATGAAGCTGTTTCTTGAAACAGAAACAAGCAATTATGATAGGTTCTATTGGTCTATAATTCTATTCCGTGATGGTTATTCAATCACATACACGAGGATGGATTGCGCGTAGAGTAGCATGTAGACGTAGATGTCAAATTGTGCAGATCCAAGTAAGTTTACTCATAAAATTTTGAAAAAATGCTCCAAAAATATTAGTGTAGTGAGCTAGATTGTACGATTTGTGTAATCAGTTGTTTGTACCAACTATACAGATTGAGGCTCATGCGGGCAGTGTTAATGATCTTGCTTTCGCTTATCCAAACAAAATCTTTGTTACTTGCGGAGATGATAAGTTGATAAAGGTTTGTATATTTAGTTATTTGCTCTGTTTAAAGTGATAACGTTTTGAATAAATTGGGTAAGTTAAAGTTCCATGCAGGCGTGGGATGCACTAACTGGGGCTATAAAGAATGAATTTCAAGGACATGAAGCACCTGTATACTTTGTATGGCCACATTTCAAGGAGAATATTCAGGTATGACCATTTTCTCATATTGAAAGCTAGAATAGCAGTCACTAATTTGTTGTATCTTATTTTCTCCTTGTACTAGTTTGTCTTTTCAACTGCTATTGACGGGCAAATAAAGGCTTATTTGTATGATAATGAGGGTCCAAGAGTGAACTACAATGCACCAGGTCAATCATCCACCAAAATGGCATATAGTGCCGATGGAACAAGGTTTGAAAATTTGTGTCTCTTTATCCGATTTGATAGTCCAAGCTTGTTGCTTCTGATATTGTTCAAAATATTGTTCTTGATAATGATTTGCGAACTTTTCAGGTTATTTTCATGCGGAACAAATAAACAAGGAGACTCTTTCATTGTAGAATGGAATGAAACTGAAGGTACTGCGAAGCGTACCTATAATGAGTTTGGGAAGCAAGCTGTTGGAGTTGTGCAGTTTGATACTACAAAAACCGCTTTATTGCTGCTGGTGATGAGGGTTTGGTTAAGTTTTGGGATATGGACAATTATAACTTGTTGACAACTATTGATTCTGAGGGTGGTTTACTGGTAAATATTAGATGTTTTCAGTTAAATTTTTGGGTTTGTGCCTGCTAACAATACTGATTCTTAATTTATATGCAGACTTCTCCTTTTGTACGGTTTAACAAGGATGGATTGTTGCTGGCCGTTTCAATACATGCAAACGGAATCAAAATTCTAGCAAATCCAGATGGGGTTAGGATACTAAGAACTACTGAGAACCGTTCTCTTGATGCATCTGGAGTTGCATTTGCATCTGTAGCGAAGGTAAAGACATTCTTAAATCCCTTCATTTATAATTCAGATTATTCTGTAAGGATTCTTTCCTGTTCGCCGAGGGTCAAGTATGTCATTTGTACTTGAGGTTTCTTCTTGTGCAGACTTATGCAATGACCACATTCGGTACTGCTAGTGCATCTGGTGGACCAAGCACCACGGATATAACTTCCCCAATGCCTCCTAAGACGTTGATGGTGAGTGTTATTAGCCGTTGATACCTAATGTTTATGTTTGACATGGTTCCGAGATGGTGCTCATTTTATTACTTTCAAAACTGATGTATCCTAAATCATTGTTCATGGTGTTGAATTTGTACGGATGTGCAGAATAGTGACAATCGGAATTTGGTAGATAGGCCCAGAAGTGGAGACAAGGCTATTGACAAATCTAGGATATGGGAAGTAACAGAAATCTCTGAACCATCACAGTGTCGCTCCTCAAGACTTCCAGATAATACATATTCGTTGATGCGGGTACATCTATAACATTTGTTTTATCACCATTTGCTGGTGTTAGAATTATTATATAAACAGATATGAAGCGGTAGTAAGAGCTATTTTGTTAACTGCAGTGCACTTTACCCTGTTCGCCTTGCAGGTCACAAATTTGGTTTACACTAATTCAGGACATGGAGTCTTCGCACTTGGCAGCCAATGCTGTCCATAAACTATGGAAATGGCCGAAAGTGACCGTAATACTAGTGGGAAGGTATTTATTTAGACTCTTATAACATCTTAATGTAACTATTTCATATTAACCTAATTTTTGCTTCTTATGTTATTTGCCTCTTTTAGGCAACTACAAGAGGAGAAAGTGAAAAAGCTGGGAATCACTATGTACCTGTGGCAGCGTAAGTCTGTCTAATTCTTTGAGCAATTATGTTAGGAAATGTCACTAAAAGCACTGAGCATGTACCTGTGGCCAATAACTTAGTTAAAGTCGAACACAACCCACACAGTCACACACACACCCAAGAAGAAGATACAGAATAAAAGGTTCTTATAAACCAAGTTGTTGGAGCAACTGTAGGTTGCAATGCAGATGCACAAGTTCATGTCGTAGCCTTGAGAACTAAATGCATAATTTCTTTTTGAGTTAGTGTGCAGAGTACTTGACATATAGCCGTTTTTTGGTGCCCATCCAAGATGACAGACTAGGAAAGGTTCTAAAAACTAGCAAAAATTTGTTGCACATTAGTGATATTATTTTTCATATACAGCTCTGATCTTATTTTTCCAGTTATCTAGAGTAATTAGAGGTGGTAAATTTGAACTTTTTGACATAGTATTAATTGGCTGATTTGGGTTAAATTTGAACTTTTTGACATAGTATTTATTCATGTCTTTTACTATACCAAGCTCTTAACACAGAGCCATAGGATATGTGTTTTAGGCTATCATACCCTTTCTCTTGTATCAATAAAATTATCGTGCATCATGATGTATGAATACCTCCATCTATGTAATACAGATAACCTTCCAAGAAGACTTAGTCTCTTTGTAATTTTGTAACTGATACTTAAACTCGAAATGAAGTATGATACAAGTGTATTTTAGATTTTCGGGAACTAGTTCCTTTGACAATAATAGAAATTATTTGACTAGTTGTGTTAATGAAGTATGATACAAGTGTATTTTAGATTTTCGGGAACTAGTTCCTTTGACAATAAAAGAAATTATTTGACTAGTTGGGAGCCAAACACTTTTAGGCATGTTTTTTCTCAAGTATTATGGTAGTTGTTCGTTATAATATGTTTACATAACGTCTATTGTAAGACATTGTTTCTGTGTCAAAGGCTTTAGCGTATTTTTTGTTTAATTGTTAGATAAGCATGGATTCGATGACTCTGACGAGGAGGGCACTCGCCGTTTCATGGTAAATGTCATCGAGCCGCAATATAATCTTCACTCAGACGATGCCAATGTAAGTTGTTACGGTGGTAGAGGTGACTTTTATTGGAAACTACTCCAGTTATCAAAATTTAAGAGATCTTCTTTTCCATGCATGAGTCACTATTTTCTTTTGTGTGTGTGTGCGCGTTTTCTTTCTCTTTTTTTTTTTTTTTTTTTTTTTTTTTTTTTTTTTTTTCTTTGAGTTGAAAATATATAAATCAGAACAGAAGAGGATATAAAATATAAATGAAGCTGCTTAGTCATGGTTTGTGCATGTTTTGCATTTAAATGGTTCATTTTTGTATGGTCACAGGGTAGTAGATTTTTGCTTGCTGCTGTTAGCGGGAGAGTTTTAGCTCGCTCATTTCATGCAGTTCTCAACGTCGGCATAGAGATGATCAAACAAGCACTTGGCAGTGGAGATGTTACTAATTGTGAATTGACATGGAACCGTATGCAGCTATCAGTGATGCTGGAACACGTGCAGGCTCATGTGGCTCCAACTGATGTTGATCCCGGGGCTGGACTGAATTGGTTACCAGATTCGTAGAAGCTCTCCAAAAGTTAAGCGTACTGAGGCTCTACTTGAAAGAGTGTTTATGCCATGTGATATGTTCTTCCGCTACACCAGGCACAAAGGCGGAACAACAGATTTAAAGGTGCCCTCTCTCTCTCTCTCTCTCTCTCTCTCTCTCTCTCTCTCTCTCTCTCTCTCTCTCTCTCTCTCTCTCTCTCTCTCACACACACACACACTCACACACACACACCCCACTATATATATGCTCATTAGTTGTTCAATTCTTTGTGTTCCAGGTCAAACCTTTGAAAGAGCTTGCATTCAATTCTCAAAATATAACAGCAACTATGAACCGGAACTGGAACCTTCGCACCGAGGTACTAAAACTCCCCGATTTTAGCATTTGATTCTCCTGAAAAGTTACCCCCTATGCTGTAAATTGAGGAACATTTCCTGACTCCTCTTTTAAGGATTTTAGCCTAGTGATTTTACTCGTCATGCCCAATATAGTATATAAAAAGTTCCCATAAATACTAAACTAAAGATTCTTAACAGGATTCTGTTCCAAATCTGTGATGAAAGTACTAGAATATGAGTTAAAACCTATATCAAATATGGATCATATAAATCATTTCTTAATGAATTTTTTATTTGCAGTGGTTAAATGATTGCGTGATCAAGTTGAACAAACTAGAGTTTTGAATGTGGTATTTCGTTTTGCTTCTGCCTTGGGCTCACGTGGACATCAATGGCCAATGCAAGAGCCAAGGTTGCTGGTGCAGGTGCTATGCTTCGTCCTGTTTCTAGTAGCACACAGGTAAATTCTTTTTCATTTTGGTTCACGTATGGAAGGTTTAATGATAAACCTAGGGGTGGCAAAATGGGACACTGTAATTTACTCTAGAAATTATATTGTTAAAATGTTTTAGCTGTGCTCAAAAGTACATTTAATAGTAGAAGGATTAAGCATTTCACGAACACTTTGGTTTTAGGCTCTGAACCGCAAGATGACGGTCTTGATTCACGTGATCACTGGAAACGAGTTATGCAAGGCCATGTTGGAGCTAATTTGGTGAGTCAAATGTCAATACTAAACAGTCTCATGTTATATTCTGGTTTGAAGTAGCAATTTGGAACATTTAGCTCATTTATGCTATCAAATGCAACTATTACTAAGAGGCTAATGTGTATGGTTGTAGGTACCTCTTGTAGCATCAAATCGCATAGGTAAAGAGGTCATTGAGACACATGGTAAAAGTGCAATCACATTCTACGACAATTGTGGTTGGTTATTACTAGAGGTAGATAAATAACCTGTTTGAAATTATAAAACTTTACGTGTTCGACCTGTTGGAGACTTAATACAACTCCTAGATAAGCCCAAGGGGGATATGTAATTATTTCTTTTTTGATAAATTATAGGTAGTGATGAAGCATGCTCAGGATGTTAGAACCCGTTCAACCTTATCGGCCTAGTCATGCATGGGTGCACGTCCATACTCGAAAAGCATGCTGATACTCTTACATCATGCTACACAATAAATAACCCCAAAGTGTTTTTTTAGAGTGGTTGAAAAGAAAAAGAAAAAAAAAAGGGGGGGGGGGGGGGGGGGGGGGGGGTGAGAAAAGATTAAAAAAAGGAAAAAAAAGAAAAAGAAAAAAGAGGTAGAAGAGAAACCCGAGGTTTTTGGTGGGTTGTAGGAGTGGTCATGTTATAGGTTTTTGGTGGGTTGTGGTAGGAGTGGTCATGTTATATGGACGTTGTTCATGAAATTCGTAGCTTAAATGGAGGAGATACATAGCTAAATTTTTATTAATCTAACTATTATTATTATTATTATTATTATTATTATTATTATTATTATTATTATTATTATTATTATTATTTATAATAATAATAATAGTTATTATTATTATTAATTTAAATCGCTTTTTACTAACTAGCTATAAGTCCCGTGCACGCACGGGGTTTACACATAAATCGAATTTATCTTAAAATTTTAGTTTAGTATATGAAAATATAAAAATTTACCCGTGAAAATTGTGATATGAGTATAACTAATACTTGTCCAGGATTTTTTATTATGTATTAATATCTATTACAATAACATTTTGTAAAAAAAATTTGTTGCTTAAACGATTTAACTTTGTTTAATATAGATGTTGATGTTGAGGTTGATGTTGTTGTTTAACTTTAACTATTCATATCATGTTTTAAAAAATGTGCAAGTTTAGTAGCACAAAATCAACACGAATAGGAGATGTATCAGTACGCCATCCGCGGGACACCTTTCGTAGTTAGGGAAGTCTTCTTTGTGAAGTTAAAATATGCTCTGTAAAATTTTTTAAAAATGTTTTTTTTATATCCATATATAAACTTTAAATAAGAATTTCATTAGTCGATGTCAATAGCGTATATTTATTTTCATATCACAGTAATCTGTGCTTACATTTGATATTCATATTCCCGTTAACAATAATTTAGCCGTATTTAATATTAAAGCCCGTGTACGCATAACTTAAACTTTTAAAATAAAATAACATGATTTCTTATTTAACGTAGAGTAAAAAATATTTTAATAGATGAAAGTCTAAAACTAATATTAGTTTTAAAAAATATTTAACGTATATTAAAACTAATTCGTATATTTATAAACTTTTGTAATTTTAATAGTTTTAAAAAATATTTAACGTATATTAATACTAATACTCATGTAATTTTAAATAAAGTTCTATCTTAAAAAGTATAGGGGGTATAAAATGTAAGGGGTTATTTGTTATTTTTATAAAGTTATTAAAAAAATATAGAAACTTGTAATTTTACACTCAACTCTATATAATTTATGTAAAATTCAACCGGAGCTAAAGGCTCACTTGTTGAGAGCAATTGTATCTTACTTTATGGGAGCCGTTGTCCCAAAACGCTTGCTCACTTCATGAGTGCAATTTCCCTTCACATGATGATAGCCGTTGTCCATAATGCTTGCACACTTGATAAGAGCAATACTCAATTGCTCCATCTTTTTTTAAGTTTT
This sequence comes from Artemisia argyi, assembly GCA_030686995.1. Taxonomy (NCBI): domain Eukaryota; kingdom Viridiplantae; phylum Streptophyta; class Magnoliopsida; order Asterales; family Asteraceae; genus Artemisia; species Artemisia argyi. The sequence goes on from JARVZY010002608.1 coordinate 201,205, forward strand.
CGTTTTCACAAATTTGACACGTATTTTTTTCTCAACCATATTTCTCCACCAAATTTATTAAAGTTTGACCAAAACTAATTCAATTTTGACTTTCTATTGACCAATCATATTGCTTGATTTTGCCTACGTGGCAAAATTGTGCTTTCTTATTGGTCCAATTTTTTTTCATTGAGAAGAGTTTTGCAAAAACACTCCAAAATGATGTAATTCTTTTATTATATAAAATATTTATTTTATTCCTTTCATAAGCAATTAGCTTATGTTTATAAATAATAATAATAATAATAATAATAATAATGATAATAATACTAATTATTATTATTATTATTATTATTATCATTATTATTATTATTATTAATGTAACATCATTTTAGTTAATGTTATTATTATTTTAATTTATTTAAATAATTATTTATTAAATCACTTAAAAACCATCGAATTTACGTAACACCATCAGAATAATCATTATGATCCATTCTAACACCACCAAGAATATCTTCAAAGGAATCTTCCAATTAGCAGCAACCTTAACAACTTCTCGGGAGTACTTGATTCTCAAACCCATAAGCTTATGTCTAATAGTATCAACGATGATCTTAAACACTGTCTCCTCAGTCATGAATTCATTTTTGAAGATTCGACCATTTCTTTCTTTGCCAAATATAGTAAACCGCAGCCCCAAAAATCAACCGTTGAATAATACTCCAAATAGAATTGTTTGCTGTCTTAATAGATATCCCCGAAACATTTTCAGCCCAAATACAAGAAATCCTCAAGCTTACACAGCGGCTTAAGATTATCCCAAACAGTCCTAGAGAAGTTACAACTGAAAAATAAATGACTATGATTCTCGTCAACAGTATTGAATAACGGGCACAAAGTACTAGAGATGTGAAACCATCTGAAAAATAAATGCCTACCCCTCATTGCCATCCAAAGCACAAATGCATGTCTGGGAATGCATTGTGAGAACCAAACGTGCTTATGCCACGACACATTAGGACAATCAGACCTTAAAGCTTTCCAAGCCTCCTTAACACTAAATTGCATCTGTTTGTTCTTCTTATTAATCCATATTAACTTGTCATCACATTTATGTACTAATCTAGGAACCGGTACATTAAGAATCTCACCAAATAAAACATTCCATTCAACAGGCCATTTCCAACTATTATCATCAATACAATCGGCAACTTTATCATTAACATCAAAACCGTACTCTGTAATAAAATTATGGGTGATGAGTTTACAAAGGGGGCCGTTATTGTGCCATTTATCGAACCATACAGAGCAGTTTCTACCATTACCCAACTTATAAGCAACAAATTTACGAATTTTGTCCCTAAGACTCAAAATTTGATTCCAACTCCAAGAACAATTAATATAACTGACATTGTGCCAAATATTTCTATTCTTGATCCTATAAACATGCACCCACAGCGAATCCTTTTTACTTATAACATTCCAAAGATGTTTGGTCATAAGAGCCATTCATAAGTCTAAGAGGTTTAAAGACCAAGACCACCTTGGTTTTTGGGCTTGCAAACATCTTTCCATGAAACACATGCAATCCTACTTCCGTCACCTCCACTATACCATAAAAACTTTTTAAGCACCTTATCAATACTATCGCAAACATAAGCAGGCAAAATAAACATGGAAGCCCAATAAACATGCAACGAACTAAGCACAGAAGCTATAAGTTGAAGCCTACCCGCAAACGACAAAGTTTTATTCCTCCAATCGTAGATTCTATTCTTAACCTTTTCAATCAAAATTCTACAATCAATATTGCGAATTCGCCTACCCGTCAAAGGAATGCCTAAATATTTCATGGGAAGCACACCAATACTGAAAGGCATAACAAGTAAAATTCTGGATTTAACTTCCTCAGAAACATTACCGAAAAAAGCAAAACTTTTAGCAAGACTAGGGAATAAACACACCAATACTCAAAGTGGATTTATTGAGTGGATTCATGGTTCGAGTTGTTTTCCTAGGTTTAAGAGCAGAATCCGTTCTATGAGAGGACAGATGTAGATTGGGATTACTATCAGGATCTGACATGATAATTATAGAGATTGAATCATGTTAAACCCAGTGATAGAAGTGGAAAAAATGAAAGTGAAAACGTTATACAGTACCAACAAAATGGATAACGGAAATATGAAAATGAAATAAATGGGTAGTAGACAAGGATCTACAGTAGCAGATTGAGTAGAGAATAAAATTGAATTAGGAAATAAAATGAAAATTAGAACCATATGATTAAACAGTGATTAATAGTGGAATACGTATAAACCCTAATCCCCAAATTCGCCAAAATCGCCCATAGTTGAAGGTGTATTATTATTGTTATTGTTACTATTATTATCAGAAGTATTATTATTATTATTATTATTATTATTATTATTATTATTATTATTATTATTATTATTATTATTATTATTATTATTATTATTATTATTATTATTATTATTATTATTATTATTATTATTATTATTATCATTATTATTATTATTATCGTTATTATTATTATTATTATCGTCATCATCGTCACCATCGTCGTCGTCGTCGTCGTATAATATTAAATACTACACTTATTGACAATAAAGTATCCTCTCTCCTCACGTTTCAAATTTCACTGAAGCTCTCACTTTTGTCGCTTCTCGCCTTAGCGAAAGGCATGTCGCTTTGAGGTCACTTTCACCTTTAACTACCTTGTCACTTCTTATCATATGTCGTCTAGATAAACATACCAAATGCATATTCTTTTCCCGGCTTTCATAAGATTTCATTGAGTTGTTCAACCAACAAAATAGTCTTTAAATTTATATCCTTTTTATAAAATAATTTGTTAAGATTGGCCATATCATTAACATACCGAGTCTCTAACTCTCTATTATGTTATTACCGCTGATTTAGTTGATCATTCATTTTCTGACATGGCAGCTATGTTAAAGCGTGGAAGGACTCCTCCTACCAACAATCCAGCTTTAGAGTTTCTAACGGCTGACTCGGAACATGTTTTTAAGAGGACAAGGGCCTTTGGGATATCTGATGAAGTACGGACTACTCTAGCTCTTCTTTACATAACCTCAACGCGTTTGAAAATTTGACATTTTAATGCTTCATTGGTTATTACTAGATACTAGCTGCTGAGTGCTGACATATCCCCGATCTTGGTACAGGTTAATCATTTGCCTGTAAATGTCTTACCCGTTGGTAACAGTGGACAGAGTCATGGGCAAAGCTCGTATTCATCTGATGACCTACCTAAAAAAAAAGAAAAAAAAAAAGAAGAAAGAAAAAAAAAAGGAAAAAAAAGAAAGAAGAAAGAAAAGGGAAAAAAAAAGAAAAAAAAAAGAGAGAGAGAGAAACAAGCAGCAGTCAAAATTCAAAGTCATGGATGGTTGTCATGAAGCTGTTTCTTGAAATAGAAACAAGCAATTATGATAGGTTCTATTAATTCTATTCCGTGATGGTTATTCAATTACATACACGAGGATGGATTGCGCGTAGAGTAGCATGTAGACGTAGATGTCAAATTGTGTAGATCCAAGTAAGTTTACTCAGAAAATTTTGAAAAAATGACCCAAAAATATTAGTGTAGTGAGCTAGTTTCTTTCTTGTAAAGATCGTGACTTGTGTACTTTTATGAATCCAAAGTGTTTTCCTTGGTTGGTTGATGAGGAAGGAGCTTTTACTGCAAAAGGAGGCCACGACAAAGATTCAAAGTGCTTTTCGATGATTTACATGCCTCAAGGCCTTCTAATAGTCGTAAGGATGCTGCTATTGTAATCCAGCGATACGTGAGGGGTTGCATTACTTGAAAGAGGCTCTTAGGTAATGTCTAATCTGTTTCAATTATTTTATAATGTTCATGTCCGTGTTTATTTTGATGTTACTGACTTGGAATCTGATCGAACAAAGTGATGCCGTGCCTACAAGAACGTGAAATATCAGGCATCAATCATGATGCCCAGACAAGGACAAAATCAGCAATTGTTATCCAAACTAATGTTCGGAGATGGATTGCTAAAAGAAAAACAGTTCAAAGGAGGCATCTGTATTGCAGTGATCCAAGTGAGTATCATAACTTTTGTTCTTATGCTGATATGGATCATCATATAGCCTTTTACTCACTTAGCTTACCATGAAGTATTAAGATAGAAATCGTGGTTAATATAAGTTTCTCGTACTCGTGATTTTTTTGCTTTCTTACTACATTAATGAACTTGCTATTGTTTGTTCACATTTGCCATGATAATAGCCGTTGTCCCTAAACGCTTGCTCACTTGATGAAAGCAATTGCCCTTTACATGATAAAAGCCGTTGTCTCTAAAGGATAACTTTATGAGGCCAATTTTTCCCTTACATGATAAGAGCCGTTGTCCCTAAAGGCTCACTTGTTGAGAGCAATTGTACCTTACTTTATGAAAGTTGTTGTCCCTAAACGTTTTTTTTTTTTGGGTAAAAGGGTTAATTCACCTATAACACCCCCAATTCATGATGCAGCGGAATTCAACTTGGGTGTTACTCGACGGCACAACAGTCATAATAATAGAAAACGATCTCTAACCGAGTCGTATTAAAAAGATTTATCATTCAAATTATATAAATATCAGAGGTTACAAAATGAGGTCCCAAATGGTTCCATGTTTACAATTTACATTAAATGAGTTTTTGAATGATAATAAAATTTATAGCCCTCTTGAGTATCCGTACCCTTCCGTGCCATCCTTGATCGTCATGAACCTGAAATACATGCTTGAGAGGTCAACACAAAGGTTGAGTGATATTCATAGAGTTTGTTTAATGTTTGAACACAATATGTTGGTAGTGTGAGCTATAGACTCACACCAATGTTTGGAAAACAAAACAGGTAGGCTACGTTATTATACGCCCATAAAATATATTATACACTAAGCTTATGACACCAAAACGTTAACGTGTACCAATATCGATCGGCAGATTTATCCCGGTAGGTACTTTGCTAACATACCTAAATCTCAAATATTAGTGCATTTGTTTGAACTTAGTCAATACAAATAGGATTCGTCAATCCCAATAGGCCTATTCACAATATTCGCGCTCACTATTGCTAGTGATTAAATGGTTCATAATAAGGGATCTCGGTTTAGCAAGGCTGGTACTTAGTGATAATAAAACAATCAGGCAAGCATACAATTTAAAAACATTGTGCTCGGTTAAAAATAGCATGTATTCCCCCCAAGGGTTTGTAAAACAATTAAGTAATGGAAAGTGGGCTATGAACTCACCTTAAGTAAGATAGCAAGTAATGAATGTAACGGTTGAATCGTGAAGGTTTCTACGAGCAACCTATAATAGAATGTTGCGACTTAGGATCGGAGTAAAGAATATGAAGTAGTGCCAATATATATATATATATATATATATATATATATATATATATATATATATATATATATATATATATATATATATATATATATATATCTTGCATTTAGTCCATGATGTGGTATGATGTATAGTGTAAGTCTTTGAAAGAAATGATTCATGAAACATGTATGTCTTATATATCGTTTACTACCGTTCGGGCCGACATAATTCAGAAGTCATGTTAGTAAACGTTCGAGGAGCCAGGACACTTTAATTCGTAAATCCACAACTCATCTCGACGGCTTACATTATGAACTCCTCACATGAGGCTCCCTACTATTGTAGTAGTTGATAAAATATATAGATATAAGTTTTGATCCGAAAAGTTACATGTCCGATATTTGAATAAACTTAGGAAAGTTTATTATTACATGAAGATTGTTATTAGGGTATGTTTCATATAACTTGTATGACCATTTTTCTTTGTATTATCTCATGGTTCTTTTAAGTGAAGTAGATCCAAATTATTTGTTCAAGTTATCGCCAATTCCTTGTTTCATGTTTACGCCTAAGTAAGCTTACATGGTCATTTCGTCATGGCCTAGCCATGGCCTTTGGTCCTTGTTCCAAGGTCATGAGACACAACCTTGGCTCTAGCCATGGTGGTGGTCTTGATTATAGGTCATAAGACCTCTTGTTCCTTTTAAAGTATAACCACAATATAGTGACTTATATATATGTAAATAGCTGTTAAGAAACTGAGAAATATCTCACTCGTTATTGATTTTCTGGAGACGTGCTCCTGAATTTTTGAAGAAAACGTGATTCCGGACAACTTTCGTGTTTTAACTTTTTCATGAAACGGACCAGAAATGCCTCTTTTTGCGTGTTTAAAGTTTCTGTAACAGAAACATTTTAGGCAGTTTTGCCGCAAATCTTTGTAACTTCAAATGGGCGTAACTTTTGACTCGTATACTCGTTTTAGGTGGTTCAAATTGCTACGGTTTCCTTGTTAGGTCCTCTACTACAATATGTAATGATCCAATATCATATTTTTACCATTTTGATCAGGTCTTTCCAAGAAAATCACTAGTTTACTTGTTTAAAGATCATAAGTTAACATATGTATATCATAACTTGTTTTACTCATTTTTATACATCATGGACATGATAACAAGACAATATATAGCATGAATGATATGTAAATAACATGAACATGATTATTTAACAAGAAGCATGTTAGGGTTTGGCTTACAACTTTTGGCTTTCAAATAAGAAAGGAAGTTAACATGTAAGGATAGGACTTTGATAGACTTTTGCTTCAACCCACTTCACTTCAAGCAATCTTTCTACTCTTGTAATCTTGAAAGAGAGATGATGAAAGTTGAGGTGACTTGAGTGGATTCAAACTCAAGAGAAATCACCAAGTATATGAGGTTATGGAAGTGTTTTGATAACCTAAGATCAAACTAGGGTTTCTACCTTGAACTTGCTCTTGAATCTTGCTAGAATTTGGAAGAAAATGAGCTAAGGAGATGATGTTTGTGTATGTTATGGTGGTGAACGAAATAGGAGGGGGAGGGGGCTTATAAAGGGTCTTGAGGAGGTTAGTTTAGTTGACTAGTCCAACCTTGGAGACCAAGTATAACACATGGATGAATCCAAGGCCTCCTAGCATGAGATCAAGCCACCTAGTGTAAATCCCCCCCTAGTGGCAGTTTGCCAAGCTTGGAGAGGAAGGGTTTGACTTTGAAAGATATTATCCTAGCTTATGTAGTAAGTTTTGACTCCGTAAAATGCTAACCGTAAGTTGTTACGTCACAAAACGTAAAACCGGGTATCGTAAAAATACGAAACTTGGAAGAATGGTTAAACATGTCAAAATACTCCATAATAAAATATAAAATGAGTGATGGGTTCCATTGGGTGGTAAAACCTTGCTAAAACTGGAAACACGGGTCTAAAACGCGTAATACGTAAAATGTACGAATATTGCGTAAAATTGAGAAAAGTAAAATATTACTTTTCTAATAGGTTATAAATGATTTAAAATGACTTATAATGTCTAGACTGGGCTCAGTCTAGTGTCGGTTGGTATTAAATGTCTTTTAGACATCAAACCGTAAGCCTAAAAATCAAGGAATGATTTTTGGTCAAAGGAGGAGGGAAAAATATGTTGACTTTTTCTAATAAGTTGAAAACTCAAATCTTTTTAGAAACGCGGTGCAGGTATAGGCTAAGGTTACGGCTGAGTAAAAACGCTTAAAACTGAAAATTCCAGTTTTTCACGGCCGAGGTTTATTTTTGGTCATGTTTTTCTCAGTCACGATTAATTCTCAAATAAATCATGAGTGTGTCAAACATTTTTCTGATGCGGGGTCACTTAACGCGGTCGAGTTTCGTTGTGCGTAGAATTTCTGAATGACGTTTTACCCTAAAACGTGTAATTCCTTAATAACTTTCACGAAAATGAGCTTATGAAAGTTAAACTTTTAATTTTCCATGGAAATGATTTATCACTCGAGGCCAAGAAACAAAAATCAAGTTTCGGGAAAATTTCGGGAAAAATGAATAGTAAAAGTGAATAGTGAAATTTTCCGGGAATGGTAATTAACCTGAAATTGCGAATTGTTACAGTCTCTACCCCTTACGGGGAACTTCGTCCCGAAGTTCTATGTGTGTTATATGTTGGAGTGGTGTCGATGAACAGGTGTGGTTACTTATGAGGACTAAAGTCTGGGATTACCGGTGATGTAATTTGATTTGTCATTTCAGTGTATGGCGTAGGATGAGGCTTACTTTTATGTAGGAAAGGTATGGTAATAGTCGAATATCAAAGGAAATTGATATAGCAGTCGAATATTAATAGGAATTGAGATAGTAATTGCAATCATAGCCTACTAGGTAATCGGTTGTTGTACCTAGTGTTTATTGACTTCATACTTATGTTATTTCGGATACAAATAAGCCCACTTGTTTATAATTCTTTATTTACATAGAGAGGCATCCCAAACAATGTAAATACGGAAATATAAACTTATGGTTCGGTGATTTACAATTTCTTTATTTAAATGAAAAGGCATCCCAATCCATTCAAATAATTACAAATCATCCTACTTAAGAATTCCCAACACAACATTCACAATTAGCCGGTGAGTTACAAGGTAGTGTATTATGAGATGATACTGGTGTTCCAAAAGTTCAAGATGAATATTCAATCTTGTAAAGCTGGTGAGGGTGCTTGTGGTGTAACTAAGGATGATTTGAGCTTTAAAAGTGCATCAAGATCTGTTAATGAGCTTGTGTTTGCCACGGTTGTGAAGATAATGATGTGATATGTTGATGAACAAAAGTGTGTAGTGTATGCTTAACATTAATACTCTTAGGTATAGATGTTGAGTTTGCTTTAAAAAATCTTAAGAGATTTTAAAAGTTTATGATGGAATGGTATCCTTAGGACCTAAACAGGATAGTACTTCTACAGGATGAAGAGAAGAATTGATAACTATCCCAAGATAGTAGTTCGGATTATCTCATAAATGAAAAATTTCAAGAATGAATTTAGATCATACAAATAAGGTGTTAAGATCTTGCTGAGTGGTAAGGCACTATCGTGTCTCTGGATTGTTTTAATGTATTCTGGTGGTTTATCGTGTTCATGTAGGAAATCAACCTAAACATAACCCTAGTACAACTATTCTCTGTATTTGAAAACTTTAAGTCGAATATAGTTAGTCAGACTATATTCCACTGTCCCTAGGTTAAATATAGGTGACTAGTCTATATTTAGCCAAGGTTCGATAAAATTTTCAAATACCTAAATTAGGTATACTTGTGATATGTCCGTTGCTTTCAGGAAACTGTCCACTAAACAAAGGCGATGTCAAACCCTTAAGTTGCAAGTCCCGTCCATACAAGACTTGTAACGTATGTTTTCATATTCCATTGCATAGAAGATAGTAAGGGTAGGTACGTATGGAAAGGAAGTTTTAAGTAGTTCTAAAATAGAACATACTTGGCCAGGATCACGAACTTTTAATAATGAAGGTTTCAGAAGAAAACTTTGATGAATGTAGGGCTGAACTTCAGCTTTTGTAGGTGATGGATTTGTTTTTCCTTTATAAATCTCATATTTCTATTTAGAAATCGATAGGTTGTGACGGGTTTTTGATATCATATGAAATGATATTGATGATGTGATGGAATAATTTTAGAGACCATTGCACAAAACACAATGTCTCGGAAGTAGGTTAGACCATTGTGCAATTCACAATATCTGGGAAGTAGGTTAGACCATTGTGTGACTCAAAACATTTGAGAAATGGTTAAGACCATTGTATAATACAATGTCTTGGAAAATAGGAAAGACCATTGCAATCAGTTACAATGTCTTGGACATAAAATGTTGGAGTAGGAGCATGATTGGGAGAATGTGATTGTGTCGAAATGCCCTAGAATAGGCATACGCAGATATGTTTAGTCCATTGTTTAGATAAATGATTGAAAATAAACCGAGTTTATATATCAATATACTAATGCTTACGGGGAAATGCTCAATTATGTTTAGGGTACATATATTAATATGCAATTATGTTTGTGTAGCATACAATGTCTATGGGGAAATGCTCAAAATGGGTATATATGAATATACTAATATGTTTGTGTAGCATAACATGCTTACTAAGTCCATAATCGTCTGGAGGATGGAAGACACGGAGAGTGGAAGGCTATAAAAATGTTTTTGCTTGTATGTGCGGTTATAGTTTAGGTCTCAATTAGACCCGTTTCTCTATAACCATGGCTCTGGTACCAATCTGTAACACCCCCAATTCATGATGCAGCGGAATTCAACTTGGGTGTTACTCGACGGCACAACAGTCATAATAATAGAAAACGATCTCTAACCGAGTCGTATTAAAAAGATTTATCATTCAAATTATATAAATATCAGAGGTTACAAAATGAGGTCCCAAATGGTTCCATGTTTACAATTTACATTAAATGAGTTTTTGAATGATAATAAAATTTATAGCCCTCTTGAGTATCCGTGCCCTTCCGTGCCATCCTTGATCGTCATGAACCTGAAATACATGCTTGAGAGGTCAACACAAAGGTTGAGTGATATTCATAGAGTTTGTTTAATGTTTGAACACAATATGTTGGTAGTGTGAGCTATAGACTCACACCAATGTTTGGAAAACAAAACAGGTAGGCTACGTTATTATACGCCCATAAAATGTATTATACACTAAGCTTATGACACCAAAACGTTAACGTGTACCAATATCAATCGGCAGATTTATCCCGGTAGGTACTTTGCTAACATACCTAAATCTCAAATATTAGTGCATTTGTTTGAACTTAGTCAATACAAATAGGATTCGTCAATCCCAATAGGCCTATTCACAACATTCGCGCTCACTATTGCTAGTGATTAAATGGTTCATAATAAGGGATCTCGGTTTAGCAAGGCTGGTACTTAGTGATAATAAAACAATCAGGCAAGCATACAATTTAAAAACATTGTGCTCGGTTAAAAATAGCATGTATTCCCCCCAAGGGTTTGTAAAACAATTAAGTAATGGAAAGTGGGCTATGAACTCACCTTAAGTAAGATAGCAAGTAATGAATGTAACGGTTGAATCGTGAAGGTTTCTACGAGCAACCTATAATAGAATGTTGCGACTTAGGATCGGAGTAAAGAATATGAAGTAGTGCCAATATATATATATATATATATATATATATATATATATATATATATATATATATATCTTGCATTTAGTCCATGATGTGGTATGATGTATAGTGTAAGTCTTTGAAAGAAATGATTCATGAAACATGTATGTCTTATATATCGTTTACTACCGTTCGGGCCGACATAATTCAGAAGTCATGTTAGTAAACGTTCGAGGAGCCAGGACACTTTAATTCGTAAATCCACAACTCATCTCGACGGCTTACATAATAAACTCTTCACATGAGGCTCCCTACTATTGTAGTAGTTGATAAAATATATAGATATAAGTTTTGATCCGAAAAGTTACATGTCCGATATTTGAATAAACTTAGGAAAGTTTATTATTACATGAAGATTGTTATTAGGGTATGTTTCATATAACTTGTATGACCATTTTTCTTTGTATTATCTCATGGTTCTTTTAAGTGAAGTAGATCCAAATTATTTGTTCAAGTTATCGCCAATTCCTTGTTTCATGTTTACGCCTAAGTAAGCTTACATGGTCATTTCGTCATGGCCTAGCCATGGCCTTTGGTCCTTGTTCCAAGGTCATGAGACACAACCTTGGCTCTAGCCATGGTGGTGGTCTTGATTATAGGTCATAAGACCTCTTGTTCCTTTTAAAGTATAACCACAATATAGTGACTTATATATATGTAAATAGCTGTTAAGAAACTGAGAAATATCTCACTCGTTATTGATTTTCTGGAGACGTGCTCCTGAATTTTTGAAGAAAACGTGATTCCGGACAACTTTCGTGTTTTAACTTTTTCATGAAACGGACCAGAAATGCCTCTTTTTGCGTGTTTAAAGTTTCTGTAACAGAAACATTTTAGGCAGTTTTGCCGCAAATCTTTGTAACTTCAAATGGGCGTAACTTTTGACTCGTATACTCGTTTTAGGTGGTTCAAATTGCTACGGTTTCCTTGTTAGGTCCTCTACTACAATATGTAATGATCCAATATCATATTTTTACCATTTTGATCAGGTCTTTCCAAGAAAATCACTAGTTTACTTGTTTAAAGATCATAAGTTAACATATGTATATCATAACTTGTTTTACTCATTTTTATACATCATGGACATGATAACAAGACAATATATAGCATGAATGATATGTAAATAACATGAACATGATTATTTAACAAGAAGCATGTTAGGGTTTGGCTTACAACTTTTGGCTTTCAAATAAGAAAGGAAGTTAACATGTAAGGATAGGACTTTGATAGACTTTTGCTTCAACCCACTTCACTTCAAGCAATCTTTCTACTCTTGTAATCTTGAAAGAGAGATGATGAAAGTTGAGGTGACTTGAGTGGATTCAAACTCAAGAGAAATCACCAAGTATATGAGGTTATGGAAGTGTTTTGATAACCTAAGATCAAACTAGGGTTTCTACCTTGAACTTGCTCTTGAATCTTGCTAGAATTTGGAAGAAAATGAGCTAAGGAGATGATGTTTGTGTATGTTATGGTGGTGAACGAAATAGGAGGGGGAGGGGGCTTATAAAGGGTCTTGAGGAGGTTAGTTTAGTTGACTAGTCCAACCTTGGAGACCAAGTATAACACATGGATGAATCCAAGGCCTCCTAGCATGAGATCAAGCCACCTAGTGTAAATCCCCCCCTAGTGGCAGTTTGCCAAGCTTGGAGAGGAAGGGTTTGACTTTGAAAGATATTATCCTAGCTTATGTAGTAAGTTTTGACTCCGTAAAATGCTAACCGTAAGTTGTTACGTCACAAAACGTAAAACCGGGTATCGTAAAAATACGAAACTTGGAAGAATGGTTAAACATGTCAAAATACTCCATAATAAAATATAAAATGAGTGATGGGTTCCATTGGGTGGTAAAACCTTGCTAAAACTGGAAACACGGGTCTAAAACGCGTAATACGTAAAATGTACGAATATTGCGTAAAATTGAGAAAAGTAAAATATTACTTTTCTAATAGGTTATAAATGATTTAAAATGACTTATAATGTCTAGACTGGGCTCAGTCTAGTGTCGGTTGGTATTAAATGTCTTTTAGACATCAAACCGTAAGCCTAAAAATCAAGGAATGATTTTTGGTCAAAGGAGGAGGGAAAAATATGTTGACTTTTTCTAATAAGTTGAAAACTCAAATCTTTTTAGAAACGCGGTGCAGGTATAGGCTAAGGTTACGGCTGAGTAAAAACGCTTAAAACTGAAAATTCCAGTTTTTCACGGCCGAGGTTTATTTTTGGTCATGTTTTTCTCAGTCACGATTAATTCTCAAATAAATCATGAGTGTGTCAAACATTTTTCTGATGCGGGGTCACTTAACGCGGTCGAGTTTCGTTGTGCGTAGAATTTCTGAATGACGTTTTACCCTAAAACGTGTAATTCCTTAATAACTTTCACGAAAATGAGCTTATGAAAGTTAAACTTTTAATTTTCCATGGAAATGATTTATCACTCGAGGCCAAGAAACAAAAATCAAGTTTCGGGAAAATTTCGGGAAAAATGAATAGTAAAAGTGAATAGTGAAATTTTCCGGGAATGGTAATTAACCTGAAATTGCGAATTGTTACAGTCTCTACCCCTTACGGGGAACTTCGTCCCGAAGTTCTATGTGTGTTATATGTTGGAGTGGTGTCGATGAACAGGTGTGGTTACTTATGAGGACTAAAGTCTGGGATTACCGGTGATGTAATTTGATTTGTCATTTCAGTGTATGGCGTAGGATGAGGCTTACTTTTATGTAGGAAAGGTATGGTAATAGTCGAATATCAAAGGAAATTGATATAGCAGTCGAATATTAATAGGAATTGAGATAGTAATTGCAATCATAGCCTACTAGGTAATCGGTTGTTGTACCTAGTGTTTATTGACTTCATACTTATGTTATTTCGGATACAAATAAGCCCACTTGTTTATAATTCTTTATTTACATAGAGAGGCATCCCAAACAATGTAAATACGGAAATATAAACTTATGGTTCGGTGATTTACAATTTCTTTATTTAAATGAAAAGGCATCCCAATCCATTCAAATAATTACAAATCATCCTACTTAAGAATTCCCAACACAACATTCACAATTAGCCGGTGAGTTACAAGGTAGTGTATTATGAGATGATACTGGTGTTCCAAAAGTTCAAGATGAATATTCAATCTTGTAAAGCTGGTGAGGGTGCTTGTGGTGTAACTAAGGATGATTTGAGCTTTAAAAGTGCATCAAGATCTGTTAATGAGCTTGTGTTTGCCACGGTTGTGAAGATAATGATGTGATATGTTGATGAACAAAAGTGTGTAGTGTATGCTTAACATTAATACTCTTAGGTATAGATGTTGAGTTTGCTTTAAAAAATCTTAAGAGATTTTAAAAGTTTATGATGGAATGGTATCCTTAGGACCTAAACAGGATAGTACTTCTACAGGATGAAGAGAAGAATTGATAACTATCCCAAGATAGTAGTTCGGATTATCTCATAAATGAAAAATTTCAAGAATGAATTTAGATCATACAAATAAGGTGTTAAGATCTTGCTGAGTGGTAAGGCACTATCGTGTCTCTGGATTGTTTTAATGTATTCTGGTGGTTTATCGTGTTCATGTAGGAAATCAACCTAAACATAACCCTAGTACAACTATTCTCTGTATTTGAAAACTTTAAGTCGAATATAGTTAGTCAGACTATATTCCACTGTCCCTAGGTTAAATATAGGTGACTAGTCTATATTTAGCCAAGGTTCGATAAAATTTTCAAATACCTAAATTAGGTATACTTGTGATATGTCCGTTGCTTTCAGGAAACTGTCCACTAAACAAAGGCGATGTCAAACCCTTAAGTTGCAAGTCCCGTCCATACAAGACTTGTAACGTATGTTTTCATATTCCATTGCATAGAAGATAGTAAGGGTAGGTACGTATGGAAAGGAAGTTTTAAGTAGTTCTAAAATAGAACATACTTGGCCAGGATCACGAACTTTTAATAATGAAGGTTTCAGAAGAAAACTTTGATGAATGTAGGGCTGAACTTCAGCTTTTGTAGGTGATGGATTTGTTTTTCCTTTATAAATCTCATATTTCTATTTAGAAATCGATAGGTTGTGACGGGTTTTTGATATCATATGAAATGATATTGATGATGTGATGGAATAATTTTAGAGACCATTGCACAAAACACAATGTCTCGGAAGTAGGTTAGACCATTGTGCAATTCACAATATCTGGGAAGTAGGTTAGACCATTGTGTGACTCAAAACATTTGAGAAATGGTTAAGACCATTGTATAATACAATGTCTTGGAAAATAGGAAAGACCATTGCAATCAGTTACAATGTCTTGGACATAAAATGTTGGAGTAGGAGCATGATTGGGAGAATGTGATTGTGTCGAAATGCCCTAGAATAGGCATACGCAGATATGTTTAGTCCATTGTTTAGATAAATGATTGAAAATAAACCGAGTTTATATATCAATATACTAATGCTTACGGGGAAATGCTCAATTATGTTTAGGGTACATATATTAATATGCAATTATGTTTGTGTAGCATACAATGTCTATGGGGAAATGCTCAAAATGGGTATATATGAATATACTAATATGTTTGTGTAGCATAACATGCTTACTAAGTCCATAATCGTCTGGAGGATGGAAGACACGGAGAGTGGAAGGCTATAAAAATGTTTTTGCTTGTATGTGCGGTTATAGTTTAGGTCTCAATTAGACCCGTTTCTCTATAACCATGGCTCTGGTACCAATCTGTAACACCCCCAATTCATGATGCAGCGGAATTCAACTTGGGTGTTACTCGACGGCACAACAGTCATAATAATAGAAAACGATCTCTAACCGAGTCGTATTAAAAAGATTTATCATTCAAATTATATAAATATCAGAGGTTACAAAATGAGGTCCCAAATGGTTCCATGTTTACAATTTACATTAAATGAGTTTTTGAATGATAATAAAATTTATAGCCCTCTTGAGTATCCGTGCCCTTCCGTGCCATCCTTGATCGTCATGAACCTGAAATACATGCTTGAGAGGTCAACACAAAGGTTGAGTGATATTCATAGAGTTTGTTTAATGTTTGAACACAATATGTTGGTAGTGTGAGCTATAGACTCACACCAATGTTTGGAAAACAAAACAGGTAGGCTACGTTATTATACGCCCATAAAATGTATTATACACTAAGCTTATGACACCAAAACGTTAACGTGTACCAATATCAATCGGCAGATTTATCCCGGTAGGTACTTTGCTAACATACCTAAATCTCAAATATTAGTGCATTTGTTTGAACTTAGTCAATACAAATAGGATTCGTCAATCCCAATAGGCCTATTCACAACATTCGCGCTCACTATTGCTAGTGATTAAATGGTTCATAATAAGGGATCTCGGTTTAGCAAGGCTGGTACTTAGTGATAATAAAACAATCAGGCAAGCATACAATTTAAAAACATTGTGCTCGGTTAAAAATAGCATGTATTCCCCCCAAGGGTTTGTAAAACAATTAAGTAATGGAAAGTGGGCTATGAACTCACCTTAAGTAAGATAGCAAGTAATGAATGTAACGGTTGAATCGTGAAGGTTTCTACGAGCAACCTATAATAGAATGTTGCGACTTAGGATCGGAGTAAAGAATATGAAGTAGTGCCAATATATATATATATATATATATATATATATATATCTTGCATTTAGTCCATGATGTGGTATGATGTATAGTGTAAGTCTTTGAAAGAAATGATTCATGAAACATGTATGTCTTATATATCGTTTACTACCGTTCGGGCCGACATAATTCAGAAGTCATGTTAGTAAACGTTCGAGGAGCCAGGACACTTTAATTCGTAAATCCACAACTCATCTCGACGGCTTACATAATAAACTCTTCACATGAGGCTCCCTACTATTGTAGTAGTTGATAAAATATATAGATATAAGTTTTGATCCGAAAAGTTACATGTCCGATATTTGAATAAACTTAGGAAAGTTTATTATTACATGAAGATTGTTATTAGGGTATGTTTCATATAACTTGTATGACCATTTTTCTTTGTATTATCTCATGGTTCTTTTAAGTGAAGTAGATCCAAATTATTTGTTCAAGTTATCGCCAATTCCTTGTTTCATGTTTACGCCTAAGTAAGCTTACATGGTCATTTCATCATGGCCTAGCCATGGCCTTTGGTCCTTGTTCCAAGGTCATGAGACACAACCTTGGCTCTAGCCATGGTGGTGGTCTTGATTATAGGTCATAAGACCTCTTGTTCCTTTTAAAGTATAACCACAATATAGTGACTTATATATATGTAAATAGCTGTTAAGAAACTGAGAAATATCTCACTCGTTATTGATTTTCTGGAGACGTGCTCCTGAATTTTTGAAGAAAACGTGATTCCGGACAACTTTCGTGTTTTAACTTTTTCATGAAACGGACCAGAAATGCCTCTTTTTGCGTGTTTAAAGTTTCTGTAACAGAAACATTTTAGGCAGTTTTGCCGCAAATCTTTGTAACTTCAAATGGGCGTAACTTTTGACTCGTATACTCGTTTTAGGTGGTTCAAATTGCTACGGTTTCCTTGTTAGGTCCTCTACTACAATATGTAATGATCCAATATCATATTTTTACCATTTTGATCAGGTCTTTCCAAGAAAATCACTAGTTTACTTGTTTAAAGATCATAAGTTAACATATGTATATCATAACTTGTTTTACTCATTTTTATACATCATGGACATGATAACAAGACAATATATAGCATGAATGATATGTAAATAACATGAACATGATTATTTAACAAGAAGCATGTTAGGGTTTGGCTTACAACTTTTGGCTTTCAAATAAGAAAGGAAGTTAACATGTAAGGATAGGACTTTGATAGACTTTTGCTTCAACCCACTTCACTTCAAGCAATCTTTCTACTCTTGTAATCTTGAAAGAGAGATGATGAAAGTTGAGGTGACTTGAGTGGATTCAAACTCAAGAGAAATCACCAAGTATATGAGGTTATGGAAGTGTTTTGATAACCTAAGATCAAACTAGGGTTTCTACCTTGAACTTGCTCTTGAATCTTGCTAGAATTTGGAAGAAAATGAGCTAAGGAGATGATGTTTGTGTATGTTATGGTGGTGAACGAAATAGGAGGGGGAGGGGGCTTATAAAGGGTCTTGAGGAGGTTAGTTTAGTTGACTAGTCCAACCTTGGAGACCAAGTATAACACATGGATGAATCCAAGGCCTCCTAGCATGAGATCAAGCCACCTAGTGTAAATCCCCCCCTAGTGGCAGTTTGCCAAGCTTGGAGAGGAAGGGTTTGACTTTGAAAGATATTATCCTAGCTTATGTAGTAAGTTTTGACTCCGTAAAATGCTAACCGTAAGTTGTTACGTCACAAAACGTAAAACCGGGTATCGTAAAAATACGAAACTTGGAAGAATGGTTAAACATGTCAAAATACTCCATAATAAAATATAAAATGAGTGATGGGTTCCATTGGGTGGTAAAACCTTGCTAAAACTGGAAACACGGGTCTAAAACGCGTAATACGTAAAATGTACGAATATTGCGTAAAATTGAGAAAAGTAAAATATTACTTTTCTAATAGGTTATAAATGATTTAAAATGACTTATAATGTCTAGACTGGGCTCAGTCTAGTGTCGGTTGGTATTAAATGTCTTTTAGACATCAAACCGTAAGCCTAAAAATCAAGGAATGATTTTTGGTCAAAGGAGGAGGGAAAAATATGTTGACTTTTTCTAATAAGTTGAAAACTCAAATCTTTTTAGAAACGCGGTGCAGGTATAGGCTAAGGTTACGGCTGAGTAAAAACGCTTAAAACTGAAAATTCCAGTTTTTCACGGCCGAGGTTTATTTTTGGTCATGTTTTTCTCAGTCACGATTAATTCTCAAATAAATCATGAGTGTGTCAAACATTTTTCTGATGCGGGGTCACTTAACGCGGTCGAGTTTCGTTGTGCGTAGAATTTCTGAATGACGTTTTACCCTAAAACGTGTAATTCCTTAATAACTTTCACGAAAATGAGCTTATGAAAGTTAAACTTTTAATTTTCCATGGAAATGATTTATCACTCGAGGCCAAGAAACAAAAATCAAGTTTCGGGAAAATTTCGGGAAAAATGAATAGTAAAAGTGAATAGTGAAATTTTCCGGGAATGGTAATTAACCTGAAATTGCGAATTGTTACAGTCTCTACCCCTTACGGGGAACTTCGTCCCGAAGTTCTATGTGTGTTATATGTTGGAGTGGTGTCGATGAACAGGTGTGGTTACTTATGAGGACTAAAGTCTGGGATTACCGGTGATGTAATTTGATTTGTCATTTCAGTGTATGGCGTAGGATGAGGCTTACTTTTATGTAGGAAAGGTATGGTAATAGTCGAATATCAAAGGAAATTGATATAGCAGTCGAATATTAATAGGAATTGAGATAGTAATTGCAATCATAGCCTACTAGGTAATCGGTTGTTGTACCTAGTGTTTATTGACTTCATACTTATGTTATTTCGGATACAAATAAGCCCACTTGTTTATAATTCTTTATTTACATAGAGAGGCATCCCAAACAATGTAAATACGGAAATATAAACTTATGGTTCGGTGATTTACAATTTCTTTATTTAAATGAAAAGGCATCCCAATCCATTCAAATAATTACAAATCATCCTACTTAAGAATTCCCAACACAACATTCACAATTAGCCGGTGAGTTACAAGGTAGTGTATTATGAGATGATACTGGTGTTCCAAAAGTTCAAGATGAATATTCAATCTTGTAAAGCTGGTGAGGGTGCTTGTGGTGTAACTAAGGATGATTTGAGCTTTAAAAGTGCATCAAGATCTGTTAATGAGCTTGTGTTTGCCACGGTTGTGAAGATAATGATGTGATATGTTGATGAACAAAAGTGTGTAGTGTATGCTTAACATTAATACTCTTAGGTATAGATGTTGAGTTTGCTTTAAAAAATCTTAAGAGATTTTAAAAGTTTATGATGGAATGGTATCCTTAGGACCTAAACAGGATAGTACTTCTACAGGATGAAGAGAAGAATTGATAACTATCCCAAGATAGTAGTTCGGATTATCTCATAAATGAAAAATTTCAAGAATGAATTTAGATCATACAAATAAGGTGTTAAGATCTTGCTGAGTGGTAAGGCACTATCGTGTCTCTGGATTGTTTTAATGTATTCTGGTGGTTTATCGTGTTCATGTAGGAAATCAACCTAAACATAACCCTAGTACAACTATTCTCTGTATTTGAAAACTTTAAGTCGAATATAGTTAGTCAGACTATATTCCACTGTCCCTAGGTTAAATATAGGTGACTAGTCTATATTTAGCCAAGGTTCGATAAAATTTTCAAATACCTAAATTAGGTATACTTGTGATATGTCCGTTGCTTTCAGGAAACTGTCCACTAAACAAAGGCGATGTCAAACCCTTAAGTTGCAAGTCCCGTCCATACAAGACTTGTAACGTATGTTTTCATATTCCATTGCATAGAAGATAGTAAGGGTAGGTACGTATGGAAAGGAAGTTTTAAGTAGTTCTAAAATAGAACATACTTGGCCAGGATCACGAACTTTTAATAATGAAGGTTTCAGAAGAAAACTTTGATGAATGTAGGGCTGAACTTCAGCTTTTGTAGGTGATGGATTTGTTTTTCCTTTATAAATCTCATATTTCTATTTAGAAATCGATAGGTTGTGACGGGTTTTTGATATCATATGAAATGATATTGATGATGTGATGGAATAATTTTAGAGACCATTGCACAAAACACAATGTCTCGGAAGTAGGTTAGACCATTGTGCAATTCACAATATCTGGGAAGTAGGTTAGACCATTGTGTGACTCAAAACATTTGAGAAATGGTTAAGACCATTGTATAATACAATGTCTTGGAAAATAGGAAAGACCATTGCAATCAGTTACAATGTCTTGGACATAAAATGTTGGAGTAGGAACATGATTGGGAGAATGTGATTGTGTCGAAATGCCCTAGAATAGGCATACGCAGATATGTTTAGTCCATTGTTTAGATAAATGATTGAAAATTCCAGTTTTTCACGGCCGAGGTTTATTTTTGGTCATGTTTTTCTCAGTCACGATTAATTCTCAAATAAATCATGAGTGTGTCAAACATTTTTCTGATGCGGGGTCACTTAACGCGGTCGAGTTTCGTTGTGCGTAGAATTTCTGAATGACATTTTACCCTAAAACGTGTAATTCCTTAATAACTTTCACGAAAATGAGCTTATGAAAGTTAAACTTTTAATTTGCCATGGAAATGATTTATCACTCGAGGCCAAGAAACAAAAATCAAGTTTCGGGAAAAATGAATAGTAAAAGTGAATAGTGAAATTTTCCGGGAATGGTAATTAACCTGAAATTGCGAATTGTTACATCACCCTGGTAAAATATATTACGCCAAAAAACATTGAAGTATGACACTTACAGACGCTAATATAAGAATGACAAACCATTCTTATAACTTACACAAATGGACCGACCAATAATAACAAAAGTAAATAAAACATGACAGTACTACTCAAGAAATGTTCTTGAGCCTTCTAAGTCACTATGTCGGTCCACATACTTCCATGAAGAATACTCCAACTTCCCAAAAAACAACCTATCTACGACGAGTATTCAAGCGAATATCAAAATGATCACAAATTGCTTGCAGTTTGTCAGGTAGTACCACCTGATCATCATATCCATCATAGTAATCTTCCAAATCATCCAGAAAACCTCCACCCTCAGGCATCAAAACTTCATCAACTTCATCATCCGAGTCTTCTGAACGTGAAACTGGAGATTTATTATTACTTGTAGAAGCATTAAACTGCTCCCACAAACTTCCACTCGCATTTGGATCACCAACCGAACTTGCAATATTAGTAGGGCTGTTAGAAACCTCTTTATTAAGTTGCAAATCAGATCCATTCCCATCACCCTCCACGTTAGAGGAAGTAGAAGCTAGATCAAGTACCTTCTCAGCTTCCCATACTTTCTCCATATCACGTTTGAGTTCATCAAGATTAATGTTATCTTTAAAATAACCAAACTCGTTAACAGATTGAGATAAATCCTCATTAGTAGTCAAAGGAGGAGTAGACTGCGGGTGTTCATTAGGCGTGTCCTCCTTTGTAGCTTGATTAGAACTCGGCTTAGAAACAGGCCTGTAGATAAAAGTAGACTTAGGCTTGAAGAACCTAGACCCTTTCTGTGATTTAGTACCCTTGTTCCCAGCCTTCTTATTGTGAACTTTCTCCTTTGGACTAACAAATACATCATCAGGTCCCAAATCAACTCTTCGTTTCAAAACTTGACATATCCCCACCTCATGGCCGAAAATCTTGCAATGTGAACAACGAGGAGGCCACCATTCATACTCAATATCAATGTATTCCGTATAATGACCCTTCCCATTAGGCAGCGGAATATCAACTTCAACAAATTCCAAGACCTCATGAACAGCGGATAACTCAATGAGACATCGTGCATAAGAATAACGACCCCAAGGGTTAATGCACATAGCATAAGTACCCTCATCCAATCGTATGAGTTTCCCCACTCGTTCAGCAATCAACCTAATACCAGTTTCCGAATACACAACAGCAGGTAGGTTATGAAAACGCACCCATACGGGTACCTTAGTAATGACCTCCTTTACCAATTTAGTATTCGCCACCCAATTATCCAAGAAGATTGGAGTTGATCTAATAAACCAAGGACCACCTTCTAGCACCTTAAGCAATCCTTCTTGTGACGAAAATTGGAAAAAGAAAAAGCTACCCCGTAGTATAACACGTTGGAAACCAAACTTAGCCCAAGCATGCTTGACATAATCTTCCACCAAATGAAACGCTAACCGTTGCCCAATAAAATAACCGTATAAAGTATTAGAAAATTTCAGACACATATCTTCAACCACGGTAATTGGAATAACGACTTTAGCACCCAAATTAGTACACACACTTGTTGAACCAGAATCTTGTACCTTTGAGTTTTTGTCACTATTCGAAGTATCCAAATCAGGTTTACTAAGATCAGTTTCAACAAGACTTGGAACATCATATCATGAAGGTGGATCTTTGAGTGTATCATCATGACCAGCCTTCCCAATCAAGAACCCATCATCACACGACTTCTCACAAGCAGCAATAGGACTGCTATTTGTGTTCATAACCTCCTCAACAAACGTATTCTTTTGATTAGTTCCAGCTAACGTACCTATTGAACCAGAACCACTCTCATTGGGAAGCTTAAAACTCCCTGTTTTACAAGACAAACCTGTACGCTTAAGGATGGACTTCAAAGGCTCTCCCTTGTTAACAATAACTTTACCATCTATATTTTTAATCCTAGAAGTCAATCCAGTTGTTGAAGAAGACTTCTTCTTATTCAAAAACCCCGATTCCATCTCTTAATAACCCACTTGAATCCAATAGACTTGCAGCAGTAAAACCCAAACGCACTTGTAGATGATTACCCTAGCACGGGACTTGCAAACAGAAAGAATCCAAACCCTAATTAGTTTAGATTAGAATTACGCACCAACCAGAAATCTTGTACGCTAAAAAATAAAACCCTAAAAAAAGAGTTTTACCCAGAACCGATTAAACAAGCGCCCAAGAAACAGAAAATCGATCCTATATATATAGAAGCAGTGATCAAACCGACTTATGAGAACAAGTACCAAGAATCGATTAACAAAATAAAGAGGCGGTTTGTGAAAACCCTAAAAAACGATTATCAAAATTCACCACAAATCAGTTGTAGTTCCACGAATCTGATCAAGGAATGAATCCTATTACGAATTAATGGAATAATAACAAAGAATAGCAGAGATTAGTGGGGATTTTTGAAATCGATTCAAAATTTTATATGATATACGGTTTTAGGGTTTTCACCAAAGTCGCCAAAGAGGAGAGAACTTTTAGGGTTTTGAAGTTTTTGTCCCTAAACGCTTGCTCCCTTGAAGGGAGCAATTGCTTTTTACATGATGATAGCCATTGTCCCTAATGCTTGCACACTTGATAAGAGCAATTGTCACTTACACGATGAGATCCGTTGTCCCTAAAGGCTAACTTTATGTGGGCAATTTGTCCCTTACAGGATAAGAGCCGTTGTCCCTAAAGGCTCACTTGTTAAGAGCAATTGTACCTTACTTTATGAGAGCCGTTATCCCAAAATGCTTGTTTACGTGATGAGAACAATTGCCCTTTACATGTTGATAGATGTTGTCCCTAATGGTTGCACACTTGATAAGAGCAATTTACATGATGAGATACGTTGTCCCTAAAGGCTAACTTTATGAGGGCTATTTGTCCCTTTCTTGATAAGAGTCGTTGTCCCTAAAGGCTCACTTGTTGAGAGCAATTGCCCTTTATATGATGGTAGCCGTTGTCCCTAATGCTTGCACAGTTGATAAGAGCAATTGTCACTTAAATGATGAGATCCGTTGTCCCTAAAGGCTAACTTTATTAGGGCAATTTGTCCCTTACATGATAAGAGCCATTGTCCCTAAAGCCTCACTTGTTGAGAGAAATAGTAGCTTACTTTATGGGAGCCGTTGTCCCTAAACGCTTGCTCACTTGATGATAGCAATTGCCATTTACATGATGATAGCCGTGGTCCCTAATGCTTGCGCACTTGATAAGAGCAATTGTCACTTACATGATGAGATCCGTTGTCCCTAAAGGCTAACTTTATGAGGGAAATTTTTCCTTTACATGATAAGAGCCGTCGTCCCTAAAGACTCACTTGTTGAGAACAATTGTACCTTACTTTAAGGGAGCCATCGTCCCTAAACACTTGCTAACTTGATGAGAGCAATTACCCTTTAGATGATGATAGTCGTTGTCCCTAATGCTTGCACACTTGATAAGAGCAATTGTCACTTACATGATGAGTTCCGTTGTCCCTAAAGGCAAAATTTGTGAGGGCCATTTGTCCCTTCCATGATAAGAGCCGTTGTCCCTAAAGGCTCACTTGTTGAGAGCAATTGTACCTTACTTTATGGTAGTCGTTGTCCATAAACGCTTGCTCACTTGATGAGAGCAATTGCCCTTTAGATGATGATAGTTGTTGTCCCTAATGCTTGCACACTTTACAAGAGCAATTGTCACTTACATGATGAGATCCGTTGTCCCTAAAGGCTAACTTTTATGTGGGTAATTTGGTCCTTACATGATAAGATCAGTTGTCCCTAAGGTCTCACTTGTTGAGAGCAAATGTACCTTACTTTATGAGAGCAGTTTTCCCTAAATGCTTGCTCACTTGATGACAGCAATTGCCCTTTACATGATAAAAGCCATTGTCTCTAAAGGCTAACTTTATGAGGCCAATTTGTCCCTTACATGATAAGATCTGTTGTTCCTAAAGGCTCACTTGTTGAGAGCAATTGTACCTAACTTTATGAGAGTTGTTGTCCCTAAACGCTTGCTCCCTTGATGGGAGCAATTGCTGTTTACATGATGGTAGCCATTGTCCCTAATGCTTGCACACTTGATATGAGCAATTGTCACTTACATGATGAGATCCATTGTCCCTAAAGGCTAACTTGTTAAGAGAAATTGTACCTTACTTTATGAGAGCCGTTATCCCAAAACGCTTGCTCACTTGTTGAGAACAATTGCCCTTTACATGATGATTGATGTTGTCCCTAATGGTTGCACACTTGATAAGAGCAATTGTCACTTACATGATGAGATCCATTGTCCCTAAAGATTACTTTATGAGGGATATTTGTCCCATTCTTGATAAGAGTCGTTGTCCCTTAATTCTCACTTGTTGAGAGCAACTGTACCTTACTTTTTGGGAGCCGTTATCCATGAATGCTTATTCACTTGATGAGAGCAATTGCCCTTTAGATGATGATAGCCGTTGTCCCTGATGCTTGCATACTTGATAAGAGCAATTTTCACTTACATGATGAGATCCCTTGTCCCTAAAGGCTAACTTTATGAGTCTAATTTGTCCCTTACATGAAAGGAGCCATTGTCCCTAAAGGCTCACTTGTTGAGAGCAATTGTACCTTACTTTATGAGATTTGTAGTCCCTAAACGCTTGCTCCCTTGATAGGAGCAATTTCCCATTATATGATGACAGCCATTGTCCCTAATGCTTGCACACTTGATAAGACCAATTGTCACTTACATGATGAGATTCGTTGTCCCTAAAGGCTAACTTTATGAGGGCTATTTGTCCCTTTCTTGATAAGAGTCATTTTCCTTAAAGGCTCACTTGTTGAGAGAAATTGTACTTCTCTTTTTGGGAGCCGTTATCCCTAAACTCTTGCTCACTTGATGAGAGCAACTTCCATTTATATGATTGTAGTCGTGCTCCCTAATGCTTGCACACTGGATAAGAGCAATTGTCACTTATATTATGAGATCCGTTGTCTCTAAAGGCTAATTTTATGAGGCCAATTTGTCCCTTACACGAAAAGAGCCGTTGTCCCTAATGGCTCACTTGTTGAGAGTTATTGTACCTTACTGTATGAGAGTTGTTGTCCCTAAACTCTTGCTCCCTTGATGGGAGCAATTGCCCTTTACATGATGATAGCCAATGTCCTGAATGCTTGCACACTTGATAAGAGTAATTGTCACTTACATGATGAGATCCGTTGTCCCTAAGGGCTAAATTTAAGAGGGCAATTTGTCATTTCCCTGATAAGAGCCGTTGTCCCTAAAGACTCACTTGTTGAGAGCAATTGCCCTTTAGATGATGATAGCCGTTGTCCCTGATGCTTGCGCACTTGATAAGAGCAATTGTCACTTACATGATGAGATCCCTTGTCTATAAAGGCTAACTTTATGAGGCCAATTTGTGCCTTACATGATAGGAGCCGTTGTCCCTAAAGGCTCACTTGTTGAGAGAAATAGTAGCTTACTTTATGGGAGCCGTTGTCCCTAAACACTTGCTCACTTGATGATAGCAATTGCCATTTACATGATAATAGCCGTTGTCCCTAATGCTTGCACACTTGATAAGAGCAATTGTCACTTACATGATGAGATCCGTTGTCCCTAAAAGCTAACTTTATATGGGCAATTTGTCCCTTACAGGATAATATACTAGAGTGTTGCTTGTAGCATAAATTATCTAGAAGTTCCATAATCGTCTGGCAAATGGAAGGTACGGAGAGCGTAAGGCTATAAAATGTTTTGTTTGTAAAAACGGTTATAGTTCAGATCTAAATTAGATCTGTTTCGCTATAACCAAAGCTCTTATGCCAATCTGTAACACCCCCAATTTTAAAATATTTGCAAAGGAATAAGATTGGGCGTTACTTCATAGCTCACAGTTTTTTAGTAGAAAATGATTATCAATTTTAGTCATTTTAAAACATTTATCATTCGAATTTTATAAATATCAGAGTTTTCAAAATGAGGTCCTAGTGGTTTTAAAGTTTGTTAAATAAGTTTTCGAATGATAGTAAAATTTATAGCCTTTGTAAGAATCCGTGCTCCTCCGTACCATCCTTGCTCATTATGGACCTGAGATAAACACATGCTAAAAGTATCAACACAAAGGTTGGTGAGTTCATAGAGTTTATAAGTATAGTAGTTGATTTCCAAGAATCAAAAGAGTTTGTGAGTTTATACTATTAATAATAAAAGATTTATTGTCAAAATCAAAGTGTGAGTAAAATCCATAGTGTTTATAGTCAAAAGCATTTGATTTATCAAAATCAAAGTTAACATGAAATAGTTTGTTGGTTTGCCCAAATTGGGTCAACACCAAAATAGTTTGTTTTTGCCAAGAAATAATGATTTTCTGCTATATAGTGAACACAAATTAGTAATTTGATAAAAATAATGAGCTACGTTGTTATACGCCCACATCACTACAACCTGATTTCCCTAAGCCTCATGACACTCATCCGAATAACAGATCTCATCATAAATGATGGATAATAGTAACAAGGGCCCTCGGGATAGGTTCTTGCCAGTAACCTATTAGATTTCAAATAAAGTGCGTTTGGTAGTTTTCTCCAACACCCAAACGGGGATTGTCAATCCGTAATAGATCTATCCACAATTATTTACGTTCACCCTCTGGGTGACTAAGGTTCTTGATATGAGGGACTTTTGGCAATAGTAAACTTAGGAAATAGAAATCAGATATAGCATACAGTTGAAAAGTTACTTGTAAACAGGTTTATAGCAGTTATCTCTCCATGAGATATAAAATGTATAAAATGGTGGGCTATGGTCCCACAGTAATTTGTAAATAGTTTGAAATACTTATGAAAGTAAAAGTAGTAGTTGAGCATGTATCCCCCAAAAACATTTATAAAACATTTATAAAAATGGGGCTAAGAACTCACGGTAATATGTAAAAGTTTAAAATACTTATGAAAGTAAAGTAGTAGTTGAGCATGTATCTCCCCCAAAACATTTAGAAAAATGGGGCTAAGAACTCACCTTAAGTGATACTAGGAATGATGAAAGTAAGTGCGAGTGAGAGTATGAGAATGATTTTGGAAGCATCCTTAGTACGGAACCTGATAAATAAATTTATCTGAGAATCTAACCAAATACTATTTGGTAATTGAATAACGATTAATGAATAACGATTAATCGTTATGATGAAAAGATGATGAAATGGTTTTGTGGCAGAGGTGGCTTGCGTGGCAAAACGCTTAAAGCTCAACAACAAAGTTATATACTATATAACTTGTCCGTTATGTATTACTTATTGCTTTCATATAGGTTATTCGTTGGTTTATTCGTTAACGATATATATATCTATTTAATGTATACAAGTTTTATAAAGTAACCCGAACAGTTTAAAGTGTTAAAATATATATTCTCAAAATATTATATGTTTATTAAAGTTTTTTTTGGTAAAGAATATGTTTATTAAAGTTGTGGTTAAAGAATATATTAGGACGATTATATTATTTATAGTTTGCGTCAAAGTGGTTGTCAAATAAAATATGTGTTAAACATATTTATCTAGATGAAACTTGGTAAAAATATATGAGTTGTTTAAATTTATAAAAGTTTTGGGTGAAAAACGTCAAGTATTAAACTTGAGGGCTGAAATTGTAATAATAATATAAGTGTTTAAAAGTTTTTATATTAGTTATAAAACTCATAAAGGCTTTAAAAGAAATTTAAATTTGTCCAAGTTTAGGGGCTGAAATTGTCACATTTTATATGAGTTTTAAATTTAAAAACTTTTAAGAGTTTGTGCTAAGTGAGTCAAAGTCGAGGGACTAGAATTGCCAATCAGCAGAAGTGGCAAAAATGATAAAAAGTGTGGCAATTTTGCCACTGCCAAGGATCGAACAAGGGACCTCTAGTTCACAACTCCACGACACAACCAACTGAGCTAGTATATCACTTGTTACCCTTTACCATTTACTGTATTTAGAAATCTTTATTACTAGCTCATTTTGTGTTATAATCTCTTTTAGTAATACTGAGTTTGTATATTTACATGTAAACGTTTGTAGTGTCTAGGCGTTATATTATGTATCTCAGCTCATGGTTTTAATATATTTTCATTTTTTATACGAGAGCATGCATGCGTATAAAAAGGCTCGACTAGAATGAGTCTAAAAAAAATGTTATACGTTAGCAATAGTTATTTTGTGTCACTTATGCATAGCCACACATGAAATGAGAATGCCACCTTTGATACAAAATGATTAACAAGAGGTAAGACGAAAGCTAGCTAAGCTGTGTGTGGTATATAAAGGATTTAAAATATGAAAGTGAGCAAGTACGCCGAGGGGACTTAGTACACCTCAAAAAGGTGGCGAGATCTTTTCGTTACGGACTTGGAATTTGAGAAAAGGAGGACATGGCTTGCATGAGACCCCAACAACGAATCACGATCAAGTGTTTAACACTCTAATGCAAAACTCGAACATTTTGCATTCGAGCCAATCCTACTCGACTTGGTAGCATGTGAAACACTTAGATTATCTTGAGATGTGAAGAGCTTGTGTTTGTTTGTGATGGAAGAGAGGTGATACGTATGATATGGAGGGTAAAAGAAAGTTCACTTGTGTCTTTGGGGTTGCCTTCGCATGGCAGTAGCTAGTGAGCTTGGGAGTGAAACTTACTACATCAGAAGTGGTGGTGAGGGACAATGAAAGTGAATAAGGGGCCAGCGAGAGACGAAGCCAAAACAACTCCATGGCTCCCAAGCCTTCAAATGGCAGAAAGGAAAAGGAAAGAAGGTAGTTTGCATGGAGGTGTGTTTATACATACGAAATGAGAGTGCATTGCATGGTTTCTTCTTCTTTTATGTCCGACAGAAACAAGAGAACAAAGAGAGTGGTTTGTGTTTGAGTTCTTGATTTTATCGAAACAGGAGGGTGGATTGCATGGGTTTAATGGGGATGACGGAGCAGGTGTTAAATATGTGGTCAACTAGAGTTGATGAATATGGCAGCGAGAGGATGGAAACAAGTTTCTAAATGGCAATTCATTCTTTGCACGCCAAGGAGAAAAAGGGAAACATGCGTAAGAGTCATTATGGCTCTTGTCTTGGCATGGTTGTCTAGCGTGTTAATGAAAGCAAGAAACAAAGAAAGAGGGTTGCGTTTTGATTCACACGTATCACAGGAAGAAAAAGAATGAATAAGTCCAAGAGGTGGAGTGTTGGTGATGCTTTGAATGGCAGGGAGAAAACAATAGAAAATGGTTGCGTATTTGTGTTTTTGGTGAACATATATATTGAATAGTTTGCATGGTGTTTGTCCTTTTGATCAATCTTGCATGCAAGAATTATGGGATGACAAGAAGAAGAGGACAAATGGGTTTTATGATAGCTTGGAGTGTGTAAGATGGCAATCGATTGAGTGTTGTCATACAAATGTAAGTTTGGTGTCCCCTTTGTTTTATACTTGTCGACATACTTCTAATGTTCAAAAGAAACGTGTGGTTTGATTATAAAAATAGGATTGTACCTTTGAGTTTGCATTTAAAAATCATGTAGTACTTGCCTAGAATCTTAAAATATATGTGTGTGAGTGCATGAAAAGAGGAAGTACTACCTTGGTTTTAAAATACATGTCGACATGCCATTTTATTAAGCAAATGATTTGGAAATCGTGTATTACTTGGTGATGACTGATCAAATTTAATATTTTGACTTGAAATTGTGTTAGAAATATTTTTAGGACTTCATAGAAACAAGCGGGGTTTAAAATGGTTTAGTTTTGAAATATTTGATAATCGTATGGGTTGTTTTTGGATCAAATACTTTGTCCCGTAAAAATATAGTAAGGCTCGACATGAGAAACTGAAAATTGACGTACTTGGAGTTGGCTAGGTGAGAAATGAGGTAAGGTAAAATATACATGAGTCGTGTGTAAAAATAGAGTGTACTAGGAGTGTTTTTGACTTGGTTTAGTCGAGTATTAACAAAATAATTATAAGGATTTTGGGCTTGAAATGTGTGGGCTGATGAATAGTAACAGGCCACGATAGCATTTGGGCTTAGAAAGTAATTAAGGGTCCGTTTAGATGAAATTTGGATTAGAAAAAAATAATTTATGATTATAAAAGTTTATTTAAGATTTAGTGAAACGTTTACGTGAATCCGGGAGCGAATAGTGTTTCGTGAATAGTATTTCGTGAATAGTAAAACTTTTGAAAAACATCTCAATATTACTAACCGACTCCAAAAATGATGAATAGTGTTTGGTGAATAGTAACCGGTGAATAGTAAATTTGAAAAATGTTCTGAAAATATAGGTTTGTAAAGACCAAAGAAAATTTTAAATTTTCCTGTAAAAATAGTGATTAGAAGTAATGACGGAGATTAATTTAAAATTAAACGTTTTTAATTATGGAGAAAATCACGGGATGTGATAGTACCTACCCGTTAAACTGAATCCCGTCCCGGGATTCCCGTCTAAGATTGTTGTTATCAGGAGGTTTGAATGAAAAAAAATTTTAGAGAGAGTTTGTGAAAATTTTCGATTTTTGTATGGAAAACTTGTTAATTAACTTTTTAAGAGACAACACAGGATTTGTTCCAAGTTTCTGTAGCCGATAAGAAATGATTTTTTTTTTTTTTTTTTTTTTTTTTTGAAAATCTTATCGTTTGAATACCAACGGTCATGTCTACCAAAATAAAATAAAGGAAAACTATTTCCAAACCCTTACAAATACTACCGGCATGCCTTGGGTTACTCACACCTACACACACACATCAACGAGAAAAGAAAAAAAAATCAATGCCTTGCAGACTTCCACACACCCCTGAACAATTTCGATTGTTCATCAAGTGAGCAAGCTTTTAGGGACTACGGCTCCCATAAATTAAGGTACAATTGCTCTCAACAGGTGAGCCTTTAGGGACAACAGCTCTGATCATGTAAGGGACAAATTGCCCTCATAAATTAGCCTTTAGGAACAACGGATATCATCATGTAAGTGACAATTGCTCTTATCAAGTATGCAAGCATTAGGGAGAACAGTTCCAAAGTTAGATAAGACGTGAACATTACAAAACCCTAAAATTCTCTCTCTCCCTATGGAGATTTCAGGCCGCCGCCCCTTCTAATTTTCCGGCCATAATCCTTATCTTTTCGTTATCTCTACCCTCTGAGGGTATGCAAGACGAATGGTTTGGGTTATGTTTTCATCTAAGAGGTGGCGGTCAATGATTCATATTGTTCTGTATTAAAGAAATCTCCATTGGCGAAAAATAACGGCAAACACTCTATCACTAATCGATCTTAAATATTCTTCTTTATCGTTCAATATTTTTTATTAATTGTGTTTGTCATATTGGTGCTTATGCGAATCACCTTCCCACGTATACTAGTGGGTCGATGATAATAATTGAAACGTAAACTTTTAGCAATTTTTTAATTGCTTTGTATGCGTTTGGTTTTTTGATTATTCTATTCCCTCAAAACGTTTTCCTACTCAATTATTTGTTCATATAACGTTTATTGGGTTGCAAGTGATTTTATTTGCAAACCGACTTTGATCCTTTTATTTGAATATTATTTATTCAACTCATAGTGGGTCGGTGGATTTGTATGTGGTGCGATCTGTTGGGATTCTTTAAGTCGGCCAAGATATTTAGTATAAAACCTTTTTAAGTTTTCTTCATGTGGTCGAGTTAGGGATTGTTGTGGGGTGTATATGATGCTTTAACGCTATTACAGAATTCTTCTTTTAGGGTTCTGTTTCCGATTCATTATATGGGTAAACTCTTTATAGGGTTTTGTTCATGCTTATAGCTGTACGTTATCCAAGTTTTTATTGGATTGGTTGTTGACATTTGGTGCGTACCTGATGGAAGGTTAAGGATCGTTTATTGGAAGTGGGTTTCGAGAGAGTGTAAGACTTTATCACGCTATGGCAGTTTGGATTCCGATTTACATGAAACCCTTGTTAGGGTTTGTTTCTTTAATCTGCTGTAGCGATCTGTTTGCAAGTTAGGGTGTGTTATCACCCTATTTCACTCGTATTACAAGTAGACCTGATTGCTGTTTTGAATTCGTATCCTGGTCGGTAGTATGAAGTGATTGGATGTTAGGGTTCTTTCAGCCCTATGATTCTACTTTTATTATGATTGGTGCTGGAAACCCTATGGTAGTTTCATTATGGTCCGACGTTGCTGCATATGGATTATGATGATGATGGTGCTGGTGTGCAAGTAATTGGTGGTACGTTGCTGATGCATGTCATGTGATTTTTTGGATGTTCGTTTGATGTAAGTGGGTTTAGAGAGATGCAAGTCAAGTTTGAAGGTAATCTTGTTCAAAAACCTCTCTGTCTATCACAGATCTGTATTCGATGTCCATTCTCATAGGTCGTGTGATTGATTCTATGGAAGTTAATGGAAGTCAAGATCAGCTTGTGAATGTTCATCTCATGGTTATATCACATGTGCTCTAATTCTGATTCGTTGAAGGTTTGTGGGACTATGAAGATGATTATGGAAGTTTGGACTACTATGACGAATTGAAGACTCAAGTTTCTACTTGATTTGCAATTATTTTTTCTTTTATATTCATTGTAGTTTATGTTCAATTATTAGTTATAAGTGTGGCCTGTCACACTTATATTGTAAGTTATAGGTATGGTGTTTCATTCCTATAGGTGAGTCTGTAAGTGTCCTAAAGGACTGAGATGAGGGAAGTCACTCTCATCCTTTGTACTTCAACGTTTTTTGGTGTAATGAATTTTGCCGGGGTGAATTAACCCTTTTACCAAAAAAAAAAAAAAAAAAGCATTAGGGACAACGGCTATCATCATGTAAAGGGAAATTGCTCTCATCAAGTGAGCAAGCGTTTAGGGACAACGGCTCCCATAAAGTAAGGTACAATTGCTCTCAACAAGTGAGCTTTTAGGGACAACGGCTCTTATCATGTAAGGGACAAATTGCCCTCACAATGTTATCCTTTTGGGACAACGGATCTCATATTGCAAGGGACAATTACTCTTATCAAGTGTGCAAGCATTAGGGACAACAAAAAAAAAAAACCCTAGTTTTCTCTCTCCCTAGTGGAGAAATCCGGCCACCACCCTCCCCATAATTCCGGCCTAAATTAACTGCTAAATCGTCCTCTCTATCTCTTTTTTAGGGATATGCAATACGTGTTTAGTCAGTTAATAGATTATTGAGGGTGGTTGGATCGATTTTCTATTTTATCTTATCGGATTTCTCTACTTTCTGGCGGCTATACCCCTTATTCTTTCTGAATTCGTTTTTTCTTAGGGTTTTAAACCGCCATATGTTAATCGTCCCTTTATTCCTTCTCATATGTCGGTTCTGATTTAGGTCGGTTCTCATTTATATATATAAGGGATGATTTCATGAACCCTAAACGATTTCTCTTTGTGATCGTTATTAGGGTTTTTCTCTTTTATGATTGTATGCTGGTACATAACGTTGTTACTGGGTACGATTGTTGGGTTTGCTACTGGATCTATTCGTTATTCATACCCGTGTGGTTTATTTTATCATATCTGGTTGCATGGTGCTTCAACGATTATATGAAACCCTAATCTTAGGGTTTCGTGTTTATTCATTATCCATGGGTGTCATCTGAAGGTAATCCTATGGGGTTGGTTCGTACTGCTGGTTCTTTATCAGATGTTAATAAGGATTTGTGGGTTTTGGAGAGAGTGTAAGTTAAGTTTGTGGGTAACTTATTCAAAAACCCTTGTTCGTGGGATGATTACAAGAACTGTTCTGGTCTTGTGATCGTTTGGTGGTTATGGGATGTTAGAGTTGGTAAACTCTAGTGGTGTGGATTGTTCCTATTATTGTTGGATGTTTGTTCGTGATCTTGATCCTATTGCTCTGCTGGTCATAATTCTGTTTGGATTAGGGTTTCGATTGTCTTGGTGTATATTTCATGATGCCCGTTTGATCTGCTGTGTCGATGGTGATGTTAGGGTTTCCTAAACCCTATATTGCGGATCGTTATTGGGTGGATGTTTGTTAGGGTTTCCTTATACCCTAGTTCTCGTACTGTGGTATGGCAATGAAACCGTACCATGGTTGTCAATGTGGTATGGTGAATGGTGCTGGTTCGCTTGTTGTACTAGACCTGCTATAGTTGATCGAGTTGTTGTGCTTGTGTGGGTTTTTTCCCTCGGTTTATTGCATGGTTCTCCTGTGTTTGCTGGTTTGATTATCATGGTGTTTCATGGGATATTGAATTTGGCTGCTTGGAAGGGGACCGTGTCATGTAGGTTAAGTTTAAAGGGTAACTTATTCAAAAATCCTTGATTCGTTTCAATAGGAATGTCACTATTTTCTATTGACCGTTTATGGGTGGATCGATCTATTTATTTGGCTTATATATTCTTTGTTGATCGATGCTGCTCTATTTGCTGTAAGTTAGGGTCGGCAAACCCTATGTTCGTCTACGACTGATCGAGATACAATGGTTTTCATTCTTAGCTTAAGTTTCCTTCATTTTGAAACTTGTAGTAGATGAGGTATTGGATCGAGTTGTAGTGTTGGTTTGGTTCAGGTTGAATCAATGAAGATCGGTGTAGTTGTTGGATCATTTGTGTGGATTGGCACTTTCTTTCCTACTATGGTTTCGGCTGCATCGTTGAAGGTTATGGACTTCTATGACGACATGAGAAGATTCAAGTTTATACTTGATGTTTTTATTTTGTAATCTGATAGTCGTTGTAGTTTTATGTTCATGTATTTGTTATAAGAGAGGTTTCTCTTATAGGTGGTTAGTGGTAAGTTATAAGAATGGTTTGTCATTCTTATATTTGAGTCTGTAAGTGTCCTAAGGGACTTGAGATGAGGGGTGTACGCCCTCATCCTTTGTACTTCAACGCTTTTTGGTGTAATGAATTTTACCGGGTGGAATGCCCTTTACCCAAAAAAAAAGCATTAGGGACAACGACTATCATCATGGAAAGAGAAATTGCACTCATCAAGTGAGCAAGCTTTTAGGGAGAACGGCTCCCATAAAGTAAGGTGCAATTGCTCTTAACAAGTGAGCCTTTAGGGACTACGACTCCTATGATATACGGGACAAATTGCCCACATAAAGTTAGCCTTTAGGAACAACGGATCTCATCATGCAAGTGACATATCAAGTGTGCAAGCATTAGGGACAACGGCTATCATCATGTAAAGGGAAATTGATCTCATCAAGTGAGCAAGCGTTCAGGGACAACGGCTCCCATAAAGTAAGGTACAATTGCTCTTAACAAGTGAGCCTTTACGGACAACGGTTTTTATCATGTAAGGGACAAATTGCCCTCATAGCGTTTAGGGACAACGGATCTCATCATGCAAGTGACAATTGCTTTAATCAAGTGTGCAAGCATTAGGTACAACGACTCCTATGATGTAAGGGAAAAACTGACCTCATAAAGTTAGCCTTTCAAACAACGGATCTCATCATGCAAGTGACTATTGCTCTTATCAAGTGTGCAAGCATTAGGGACAACGCCAATCATCATGTAAAGGGCAATTTATTTCATCAAGTGAGCAAGCGTTTAGGGACAACGGCTCTCATAAAGTAAGGTACAATTGCTCTTAACAAGTGAGCCTTTAGGGACTACGACTCTTATGATGTAAGGGACAAATTGCCCTCATAAAGTTAGCCTTTAGGAACAACGGATCTCATCATGCAAGTGACTATTGCTCTTATCAAGTGTGCAAGCATTAGGGACAACGGCTATCATCATGTAAAGGGCAATTGATCTCATCACGTGAGTAAGCGTTTAGGGACAACGACTGCCATCAAGTAAGGTACAATTGCTCTCAACAAGTGAGCCTTTAGGGACAACGACTCTTATCATGTAAGGGACAAATTGCCCTAATAAAGCTAGCCATTAAGGACAACGGATCTTATCATGTAAGTGACAATTGCTCTTATCATGTGTGCAAGCATTAGGGAC
Source organism: Artemisia argyi (assembly GCA_030686995.1). NCBI lineage: Eukaryota > Viridiplantae > Streptophyta > Magnoliopsida > Asterales > Asteraceae > Artemisia > Artemisia argyi. Next base: position 238,696 of record JARVZY010002608.1, read on the forward strand.
AACAACTATCATCATGTAAGGGCAAGTGCACTCATCAAGTGAGCAAGCGTTTAGGGACAACGGCTCCCATAAAGAAAGGTACAATTGCTCTCAACAAGTGAGCCTTTAGGGACAACGTCTCTTATGATGTAAGGGACAAATTACCCTCATAAAGTTAGCCTTTAGGAACAACGGATCTCATCATGAAAGTGACAATTGCTCTTATCAAGTATTCAAGCATTAGGGACAACGGCTATCATCATGTAACGGGCAACTGCTCTCATCAAGTGAGCAAGCTTTTAGGGACAACGGCTCCCATAAATTAAGGTACAATTGCTCCCAACAAGTGAGCCTTTAGGGACAACGGCTTTTATCATGTAAGGGACAAATTGCCCTCATAAAGTTAGCGTTTAGGGACAACGGATCTCATCATGCAAGTGACTATTGCTCTAATCAAGTGTGCAAGCATTAGGGACAACGACTCTTATGATGTAATGGAAAAATAGCCCCCATAAAGTTAGCCTTTGGAAACAACGGATCTCATCATGCAAGGGACTATTGTTCTTATCAAGTGTGCAACCATTGGGGACAACGCCTGTCATCATGTAAAGTGCAATTGTTCTAATCAAATGAGCAAGCGTTTAGGGACAACCGCTCCTATAAAGAAAGGTACAATTGCTCTCAACAAGTGAGCCTTTAGGGACAACGGCTCTTATCATGTAAGGGACAAATTTCCCTCTCAAAGTTAGCCTTCAGGGACAACGAATCTCATCATGCAAGTGACAATCGCTCTTATCATGTGTGTAAGCATTAGGGACAACAGCTCGCATAAAGTAAGGTACAATTGCTCTCAACGAGTGAACCTTCAGGGACTGCGACTCTTATGATGTAAGGGACAAATTGCCCTCATAAAGTTAACGTTTAAGAACAACGGATCTCGTCATGTAAGTGACAATTGCTATTATCAAGTATGCAAGCATTAGGGACAACGGCTATCATCATGTAAAGGGCAATAGCTCTCCTCAAGTGAGCAAGCGTTTAGGGACAACGGCTCCCATAAAGTAAGGTACAATTGCTCTCAAAAAGTGAGCCTTTAGAGACAACGACTCTTATCATGTAAGGGATAAATTGCCCTCATAAAGCTAGACTTTAGGGACAACGGATCTTATAATGGAATAGACAAATTGCCCTAATAAACGTATCCTTTATAGACAACGGATCTCATCATGTAAGTGACAATTGCTCTTATCAAGTGTGGAAGCATTTGGGACAACGGTTATCATCATGTAACGGGCAATTGCTCTTAACAAGTGAGCAAGCCTTTAGGGATAACGGGTCCCATAAAGTAAGGTACAATTGCTCTCAACAAGTGAGCCATAAGGGACAACGGCTCTTATCATGTAAGGGACAAATTGCCCTCAAAAAGTTAGCCTTTAGGGACAACGGATCTCATCATGTAAGTGACAATTGCTCTTATCAAGTGTGCAAACAATTGGGACAATAGCTACCATCATGTAAAAGGCAATTGCTCTCATCAAGTGAGCCTGCGTTTAGGGACAACGGCTCCCATAAACTAAGGTACAATTCCTCTCAACAAGTGAGTCTTTAGGGACAATGGCTCTTATCATGTAAGGGACAAATTGCCCTCATAAAGTTAGCCTTTTGCCCTCATAAAGTTAGCCTTTTGGAACAACGGATATCATCATGTAAGTGACAATTGCTCTTATCAAGTATGCAAGCATTAGGGACAACGGCTATCATCATGTAAAGGGCAATTGCTCTCATCAAGTGAACAATCGTTTAGGGACAACGGCTCCCATAAAGTAAGGTACAATTTCTCTCAACAAGTGAGCTTTTAGGGACAACGGCTCTTATCATGTAAGGGACAAATTGCCCTCATAATGTTATCTTTTTAGGACAACGGATCTCATATTGCAAGGGACAATTGCACTTATCAAGTGTGCAAGCATTAGGGACAACGACTATCATCATGTAAAGAGAAATTGCACTCATCAAGTGAGGAAGCTTTTAGGGAGAACGGCTCCCATAAAGTAAGGTGCAATTTCTCTTAACAAGTGAGCCTTTAGGGAGTACGACTCCTATGATGTATGAGACAAATTGCCCTAATGAAGTTAGCCTTTAGGAACAACGGATCTCATCATGCAAGTGACATATCAAGTGTGCAAGCATTAGGGACAACAGCTATCATCATGTAAAGGGCAATTGATCTCATCAAGTGACCAAGCGTTTAGGGAAAACGGCTCCCATAAAGTAAGGTACAATTGCTCTTAACAAGTGAGCCTTTAGGGACAACGGCTTTTATCATGTAAGGGACAAATTGCCCTCGTAGCGTTTAGGGACAACGGATCTCATCATGCAAGTGACAATTGCTTTAATCAAGTGTGCAAGCATTAGGGACAACGACTCTTATGATGTAAGGGAAAAACTGCCCTCATAAACTTAGCCTTTGAAACAACAGATCTCATCATGCAAGTTACTATTGCTCTTATCAATTGTGCAAGCATTGGGGACAACGCCAATCATCATGTAAAGGGCAATTGATCTCATCAAGTGAGCAAGCATTTAGGGACAACGGCTCCCATAAAGTAAGGTACAATTGCTCTTAACAAGTGAGCCTTTAGGGACTACGACTCTTATGATGTAAGGGACAAATTACCCTCACAAAGTTAGCCTTTAGGAACAACGGATCTCATCATGCAAGTGACTATTGCTCTTATCAAGTGTGCAAGCATTAGGGACAACGGCTATCATCATGTAAAGGGCAATTGAACTCATCAAGTGAGCAAGCGTTTAGGGACAACGGCTCCCATCAAGTAAGGTACAATTGCTCTCAATAAGTGAGCCTTTAGGGACAACGACTATTATCATGTAAGGGACAAATTGCCTTTAGGGACAACTGCTATCATCATGTGAAGGGCAATTGCTCTCATCAAGTGAACAAGCGTTTCGGGACAACGGCTCCCATAAAGTAAGGTACAATTGCTCTCAACAAGTGACCCTTTAGGGACAACGACTCTTATCATGTAAGGGATAAATTGCCCTCTCAAATTTATCCTTTAGGGACAACGGATGTCATCATGCAAGTGACAATTGCTCTTATCATGTGTGCAAGCATTAGGGACAACGGCTCCCATAAAGTAAGGTACAATTGCTCTCAACAAGTGAGCCTTTAGGGACTACGACTCGTATGATGTAAGGGACAAATTGCGCTCATAAAGTTAGCCTTTAAGAACAATGGATCTTATCATGTAAGTGACAATTGCTCTTATCAAGTATGCAAGCATTAGGGACAACGGCTATCATCATAAAGGGCAATAGCTCTCCTCAAGTGAGCAAGCGTTTAGGGATAACGGCTACCATAAAGTAAGGTGCAATTGCTCTCAACAAGTGAGCCTTTAGGGACAACGGATCATATCATGGAATAGACAAATTGCCCTTATAAAGGTATCCTTTATAGACAACGGATCTCATCATGTAAGTGACAAGTGCTCTTATCAAGTGTGGAAGCATTTGGGACAACGGCTATCATCATGTAACGGGCAATTGTTCTAATCAAGTGAGCAAGCTTTTAGGGACAACGGCTCCAGTAAATTAAGGTACAATTGCTCCCAACAGGTGAGCCTTTTAGGACAACGGCTTTTATCATGTAAGGGACAAATTGCCCTCATAAAGTTAGCCTTTATGGACAAGGATCTCATCATGCAAGTGACAATTGCTCTTATCAACTGTGCAATCATTAGGGACAATGGTTATCATCATGTAGAGGGCAATTGCAATCAACAAGTGACAATTTAGGGACAACGGCTCTTATCATGTAAGGGACAAATTGCCCTCATAAAGCTAGCCTTTAAGGACAAAGAATCTCATCATGCAAGTGACAATTGCTCTTATCATGTGTACAAGCAATTGGGACAACAATTATCATCATGTAAGGGCAATTCCATTCATCAAGTGAGCTTTTAGGGACAACGGCTCTTATCTTGTAAAGGAGAAATTGCCCTCATAAAGTTAGCCTTTAGGGACAACGGATATCATCATGTAAGCAACAATTGCTCTTATCAAGTGTGCAAGCATTAAGGACAACGGCTATCATCATGTAATGGGAAATTTCTTTCATCAAGTGAGGATGCGTTTAGGGACAACGACTCCCATAAAGTAAGGTACAATTGCTCTCAACAAGTGAGCCTTTAGAGACAACGACTCTTATGATGTAAGGGACAAATTGCCCTTATAAAGTTAGCCTTTTGGAACAACAGATCTCATCATGTAAGTGACAATTGCTCTCATCAAGTGAACAAGCGTTTAGGGACAACAGCTCCCATAAAGTAAGGTACAATTGCTCTTAACAAGTGAGCCTTTAGGAACAACGTCTCTTATGATGTAAGGGACAAATTACCCTCATAAAGTTAGCCTTTAGGAATAACGGATCTCATCATGTAAGTGACAATTGCTCTTATCAAGTATTCAAGCATTAGGGACAACGGCTATCATCATATAACGGGCAATTGTTCTAATCAAGTGAGCAAGCTTTTAGGGACAACGGCTCCAGTAAATTATGGTACAATTGCTCCCAACAAGTGAGCCTTTAAGGACAACGGCTTTTATCATGTAAGGGACAAATTGCCCTCATAAAGTTAGCGTTTAGGGACAACGGATCTCACCATGCAAGTGACAATTGCTCTAATCAAGTGTGCAAGCATTAGGGACGAAGACTCTTACGATGTAAGGGAAAAATTGCGTTCATAAAGTTAGGCTTTGGAAAAAACGGATCTCATCATGCAAGTGACTATTGCTCTTATCAAGTGTGCAAGCATTAGGGACAACACCTATCATCATGTAAAGGGCAATTGTTCTAATCAAGTGTGCAAGCTATTAAGGACAACGGCTCCCATAAAGTAAGGTACAATTGCTCTCAACAAGTGAGCCTTTAGGGATAACTTGTCCTCATAAATACCAATTGCCCTCATAAAGTTAGCGTTTAGGGACAATGGCTCTTATCATTTTAAATACAAATTGACCTCATAAAGTTAGCGTTTAGGGACAATGGATCTTAACATGTAAGCGAAAATTCCTCTTAGTAAGTGTGCAAGCATTAGGGACAACGGCATCATTACGTAAAGGGCAATTTCTCTCATTAAGTGAGCATGCATTTAAAGACAACGACTCCCATAAAGTAAGGTACAATTGCTCTAAACAAGTGAGCCTTTAGGGACAACGGCTCTTATCATTTAAGGGCCAAATTGCCCTCATAAAGTTAGTCTTAAGGGACAACGGATCTCATCATGAAAGTGATTATTGCCCTTATCAAGTGTGCAAGCATTAAGGACAACGACTATAAGTAAGGTACAATTGCTCTCAACAAGTGAGCCTTTAGGGACAACGTCTCTTATGATGTAAGGGACAAATTGCCCTCATAAAGTTAGCCTTTAGGAACAAGGATCTCATCATGTAAGTGACAATTGCTCTTATCCAGTATTCAAGCATTAGGGACAACGGCTATCATCATGTAACGGGCAATTGCTCTCATCAAGTGAGCAAGCTTTTAGGGACAACGGTTCCAATAAATTAAGGTACAATTGTTCCCAACAAGTGGCCCTTTAGGGACATCGGCTTTTATCATGTAAGGGAAAAATTGCCCTCATAAAGTTAACGTTTAGGGACAACGGATCTCATCATGCAAGTGACAATTGCTCTAATCAAGTGTGCAAGCATTAGGGACAACGACTCTTACGATGTAAGGGGAAAATTGCCCTCATAAAGTTAGCCTTTGGAAAAAACGGATCTCATCATGCGAGTGACTATTGCTCTTATCAAGTGTGTAAGCATTGGGGACAACGCCTATCATCATGTAAAGGGCAATTGTTCTAATCAAGTGAGCAAGCGTTTAGGGACAACGGCTCCCATAAAGTAAGGTACAATTGCTCTCAACAAGTTAGCCTTTAGGGACAACGACTCTTATCATGTAAGGTACAAATTGCCCTCTCAAAGTTAGCCTTTAGGGACAACGGATCTCATCATGCAAGTGACAATTGCACTTATCACGTATGCAAGCATTAGGGACAACGGCTCCCATAAAGTAAGGTACAATTACTCTCAATAAGTGAGCCTTTTTTATTCCTTGACTTGGGAAAAAAACCCTAATTCTCTCTCCCCTAGGGGCGAAATCTGGCCACCCTTTCCCCACCTCCCAAAAGCAAAAAACTGCCCTAAATCCACCTCTCTATTGTTCTTGTAATGATATGCAATCGGTTTTATGGGTAGTAATTATCTTGGAAGGGGTGTGCTAGTGTTTTTCATTCATTATTTTTCTGATTTCGCCGCCTGTTCTAAACCCTACACGATTCTATTATAGTCCATTGTTAATCGATTTCTTTTGTTGAGGGTTTAGTTATGAATCTTTATTTATACCCTAATCGATTTCTAGGCTTTTCTTATAATCGTTTCCTACGATTTTTTCTATCTTATAATCGATTGCTAGGGTTTTATGGTTGTTTGGATCATATAAGCTTTATGGGATATCATCTACGATCTGTTTGCTGGGCGATAAAGATCTAAACCTAACTGCTTGTTCGTTAGGGTTTGCTTACATGTACGATCTTCTTTTTAGGGTTTCGTTTTTGATGGTTATTGCTAGGGTTCTTGGTTGCGCGTTAATGTATCTATCATATGCGTGTATGGTGGTAAGTCGATCTAATGATTGTGGTCAACATTATGGTTTTTGTTCCTGGAAGTCGACTATGGGTCGTGGTGATGCTGATTCGGTATTGGTACGTGGGTTTTGGAGAGAGTGGAAGTTCTATGTGATGTGTATGCATTGTTTGCTGCTGATTTATTGTGGAAGTTAAGTTTTTAGAGTTCTTATTCAAAAACTCTTTTTTTTTTGGGTAAAAGGGATAACACACCCTGGCAAAATACATTACACCAAAAGCGTTGAAGTACAAAGGATGAGGGCGTACACCCCTCATCTCAGTCCCTTAGGACACTTACAGACTCTAATATAAGAATGACAAACCATTCTTATAACTTACCTATAAGAGAAAACCACTCTTATAACAAATACATGAACATAAAACTACAACGACTATAAGATTTAAAAATAAAAACATCAAGTAACAACTTGAATCTTCCCATGTCGTCATAGAAGTTCATGACCTTCAACGATGCAGCCGAAACCATGGTAGAATAGACAGGCGCCACTCCACACAATAGATCCACCAACTACACCGATCTTCATTGATCCAACCAGGACCAAACCAACACTACAAGTCGATCCAATACCACATCTACTACAAGTTTCAAAGGAAACTCAAGCTAAGAATGAAAAACAATGAATCTTGATCAGTTGTAGACGAAAATAGGGCTAGCCAACCCTAACTTACATCAAAGAGAGCATCATCGATCACATGATCAAATAAATCAATGCCATGTCCATGAACGATGATAAAAAGGTTTTGAATAAGACCCTTAAACTTAACTTACATCACAAATTCGAGTAGCAGCAGATACCATAAAAGTTACAATGAACTTAGATAAAGATCAATCCACTAGAAAACACGAACAGCAAACAACCCATTGAACAACCAAAGCTCGTACCAAAACATTACCACCTAGCATCAGACGTACCATATTAACAATATACCACCAAGTCAGCAAGACCATAGTTCTGAACAGCAAGGACCATACAATGCATGCACGAGCAGAAAATAGGGCTAAATAAACCCTAACATACCGATACCATCACGTAGACCTCTCCCTTAACCCACGTTCAAATACCTTCATCTATACAGAACGCACCACCAACATTCAAACCCTTAGAAGGGCTACCATGAAAAATAACGTGCCGATAATCATCACAAACCCAATATAATGTCGAAACCCTAAGCAGGTTTCATAAACATGATAACGCATCAAGCAGCACCCCCAAACCATAAGTCGACAAAAGATATAGAATGATTATCACAGCCGACTTAGAGAAGAAACCATAGGATCGTGATAAATAACCAAATCGATCCAAAACCGACTTGAACAATAACGCACAGATCCAACAATAAAACGAAACCCTAAAAACCCTAAAGAATGATTCGATTAAAACCAAGTAGAAACGATTAAGGTTTAGAGTACAAGCAAGGATATCGACCCTTTTAATGTATAGTCGATCTAAAAGAACCGACATATGAATCAGGTGTTAAAGGGTACGATAACAAACACATGGTGATTAACCAACCCTAAACATAACGAGATTATTAGGTTTTAACAATCACCAAGATAGGGAGAGATCCGAATAAATGAAGAGTGAAAATCAATACCAACCACCCTCAAAAGACTGTTAATCACCTAATCGTATTGCATAACCTTCAAAGAAGATTAGAGAGGACGGATTAGGGATTAATTTTGGCCGGAATAGTTAGGAGGGTGGCGGCCGAAAATCTCCACAAGGGAGAGAGAAAACTAGGTTTTGTTAGTGCCTGCATCTTACACATGATCCTGTTGGTGCATATCCAATCTACTATTTAGGGTTTTGTTAACCCTAGTTTCGTTGCATGTTAACTCTGGTTCATCTTTCAAAGACATGTTGATGTTCGTTATTTTTTGGGTCTTTTGTTTGATGTTGCTGGATGTTATGGTAGTTAAGTTTTAGGGTTCTTATTCAAAAACTCTAGTGATTGTTTGGTGTAACTTGATCCTGCTCGTGTTCACATCTTGTATGCCTTTGATCTGGTCGTTCCACTTGCACATTCGGTCTACATGTTAGGGTTTATTTACCCTTGGATTGTTGCATGGTGCCCTTTTGGCTGTTTTAAAGGGGATCATGGCATGAAGGTTGCTGGTTCGTGAAACTTTGAGTCTCGATTAGCTCCATGATTTTCTCTTGGATTGTGTTGGAGAATGGCTCAAGGATTTCTTTGGTTGGTTATGTATGTTCAAGCTTTCTGTGGATGTGTTCCATTGGAAGATTGATGGAAGTTCTACAATGACTATGTTCTTGGTGCTACTTTAGTGAATCATGTTTTAATTCTTATTTTTATTCACTTGTATAGTCATTGTAGGTGGTAAATTTTTATTATGTAAGTTATAAGAATGGTGTGTCATTCTTATATTCGTGTCTGTATGTGTCCTAAGGGACTGAGGTGCGGGACATCACCCTCACCCTATTGTACCTCAACGTTTTTTGGTGTAATGAATTTTACCGGGGTGAATAAACCCTTTTACCCAAAAAAATAAGTGAGCCTTTAGGGACTACGACTCTTATGATGTAAGGGACAAATTGCCCTCATAAAGTTAGCCTTTAGGAACAACGGATCTCATCATGTAAGTGACAATTGCTCTTATCAAGTATGCAAGCATTAGGGACAATGGCTATCATCATGTAAAGGGCAATAGCTCTCCTCAAGTGAGCATGCGTTTAGGACAACGGCTCCCATAAAGTAAGGTACAATTGCTTTCAACAAGTGAGCCTTTAGGGACAACGACTCTTATCATGTAAGGGACAAATTGCACTCATAAAGCTAGCCTTTAGGGACAACGGATCTTATCATGGAAGAGACAAATTGCCCTTATAAAGGTATCCTTTATAGACAACGGATCTCATCATGTAAGTGACAATTGCTCTTATAAAGTGTGGAAGCATTTGGGACAACGGTTATCATCATGAAAAGGGCAATTGCTCTCAACAAGTGAGCAAGCGTTTAGGGACAATGGCTCCCATAAAGTAAGGTACAATTGATCTCAACAAGTGAGCCTTTAGGGACAACGGCTCTTATCATGTAAGGGACAAATTACCCTCATAAAGTTAGCATTTATGGACAAGGATCTCATCATGCAAGTGACAATTGCTCTTATCAAGTGTGCAAGCAATAGGGACAACGGCTATCATCATGTAGAGGGCAATTGCAATCAACAAGTGAGCAAGCATTTAGGGACAACTGCTCCAATGAAGTAAGGTACAATTGCTCTCAACAAGTGAGCCTTTAGGGACAACGGCTCTTATCATATAAGAGACAAATTGCCCTCATAAAGTTAGCTTTTAGGGACAATGGATCTCATCATGTAAGTGACAATTGCTCTTATCAAGTGTGCAAGCAATAGGGACATTAACTATCATCATGTAAAAGGCAATTGCTCTCATCAAGTGAGCCTGCGTTTAAGGACAACGGCTCCCATAAACTAAGGTACAACTGATATCATCATGTAAGTGACAATTGCTATTATCATGTATGCAAGCATTAGGGACAACGACTATCATCATGTAAAGGGCAATTTCTCTCATCAAGTGAGCAAGCTTTTAGGGACAACGACTCCCATAAATTAAGGTACAATTGCTCTCAACAGGTGAGCCTTTAGGGACAACGGCTCTTATCATGTAAGGGACAAATTGCACTCATATATTAGCCTTTAGGAACAACGGATATCATCATGTAAGTGACAACTCCTCTTATCAAGTATGCAAGCATTAGGGACATATCATCATATAAAGGGCAATTGCTCTCATCAAGTGAGCAAGTGTTTAGGGAAAACGGCTCCCATAAAGTAAGGTACAATTGCTCTCAACCAGTGAGCTTTTCGGGACAACGGCTCCTACCATGTAAGGGACAAATTGCCCTCATAAAGTTAGCCTTTTGGGACAAAGGATCTCATATTGCAAGGGACAATTGCTATTATCAAGTGTGCAAGCATTAGGGGCAACGACTATCACCATGTAAAAAGTATTGCCTCATCAAGTGAGCAAGCTTTTATGGAGAACGGCTCCCATAAAGTAAGGTATAATTGCTCTTAACAAGTGAGCCTTTAGGGACTACAACTCCAATGATGTAAGGGACAAATTGCCCTCATAAAGTTTTTTTGGGTAAAGAGCATTCCACCCGGTAAATTATATTACACCAAAAAAACGTTTAAATACAATGGAATGTGGCTATTGCTCTTATCAAGTGTGCAAGCATTAGGGACAGCGGCTATCATCATGTAAAGGGCAATTGATCTCATCAAGTGAGTAGGCGTTTTGGGACAACGGCTCCCATCAAGTAAGGTACAATTGCTCTCAACAAGTGAGCCTTTAGGGACAACGACTATTATCATGTAAGGGACAAATTGCCCTCATAAAGCTAGCCTTTAAGGACAACGGATCTCATCAAGCAAGAGACAATTGCTCTTATCATGTGTGCAAGCATTAGGGACAACAACTATCATCATGTAAGGGCAATTGCACTCATCAAGTGAGCAAGTGTTTAGGGACAGTAGCTCCCATAAAGAAAGGTACAATTGCTCTCAACAAGTGAGCCTTTAGGGACAACGGCTCTTATCTTGTAAAGGACAAATTTCCCTCATAAAGTTAGCCTTTAGGGACAACGGATCTCATCATGTAAGTGATAATTGCTCTTATCAAATATGCAAGCATTAGGGACAACGGCTATCATCATGTGAAAGGCAATTTCTCTCATCAAGTGAACAAGCGTTTAGGGACAACGGCTCCCATAAAGTAAGGTTCAATTGCTCTTAACAAGTGAGCCTTTAGGGACAACATCTCTTATGATGTATGGGACAAATTGCCCTCATAAAGTTAGCCTTTAGGAACAACAGATCTCATCATGTAATTGACAATTGGTCTTATCAAGTATTCAAGCATGAGGGACAACGGCTATCATCATGTAACGGGCAATTGTTCTCATCAAGTAAGCAAGCTTTTAGGGACAACGGCTCCTGTAAATTAAGGTACAATTGCTCCCAACAAGTGAGCCTTTAGGGACAATGGCTTTTATCATGTAAGGGACAAATTAACCTCATAAAGTTAGTGTTTAGGGACAACGGATCTCATCATGCAAGTGACAATTGCTCTAATCAAGTGTGCAAGCATTAGGGACGACGACTCTTATGATGTAAGGGAAAAATTGCCGTCATAAAGTTAGCCTTTGGTAAAAATGGATCTCATCATGCAAGTGACTATTGCTCTTATCAAGTGTGCAAGCATTGGGGACAACGCCTATCATCATGTAAAGGGCAATTGTTCTAATCAAGTGAGCAAGCGTTTAGGGACAACGGCTCCCATAAAGTAAGGTACAATTGCTCTCAACAAGTGAGCCTTTAGGGACAACGGCTCTTATCATGTAAGGGACAAATTGCCCTCATAAAGTTAGTCTTAAGGGACAACGGATCTCGTCATGAAAGTGACTATTGCCCTTATCAAGCGTGCAAGCATTAGGGACAACGACTATCATCATGTTAAGGGAAATTGCACTCATCAAGTGAACAAGCGTTTAGGGACAACGGCTCCCATAAAGTAAGGTGCAATTGCTCTCAACAAGTGAGCCTTTAGGGACAACGTCTCTCATGATGTAAGGGGCAAATTGCCCTCATAAAGTTAGCCTTTAGAAACAACGGATCTCATCATGTAAGTGACAATTGCTCTTATCAAGTATTCAAGCATTAGGGACAACGGCTATCATCAAGTAACGGGCAATTGCTCTCATCAAGTGAGCAAGCTTTTAGGGACAACGGCTCCCATAAATTAAGGTACAATTGTTCCCAACAAGTGAGCCTTTAGGGACAACGGTTTTTTTTCATGTAAGGGACAAATTGCCCTCATAAAATAGCGTTTAGGGACAACGGATCTCATCATGCAAGTGACAATTGCTCTAACAAGTGTGCAAACATTAGGGACAACGACTCTTACGATGTAAGGGGAAAATTGCCCTCATAAAGTTAGCCTTTGGAAAAAACGGATCTCATCATGCAAGTGACTATTGCTCTTATCAAGTGTACAAGCATTGGGGAATTTTTTGATTGGGTGGTTCCTAAAAAACCCTAATGCTCTGGTGATTATGGCGATTTCCCTTTCTCTTCTTTTCTAATCGATCTCTATCAATTCTGTGATTTGAATACCTTATAACACTTCTACTCTTGTGGATTAATCTGAGTATTACTTCCCTCTAGTTGATTTATTATTTGGTTGAAGATTTTAGGTTGTTAGGGTTTCGATTTTTCATCATTATAAGGGAATCGATCTATAATTTGTTTGGTTTATTCATGCGATCTTGTTACATCTATTTACTATGTAAGTCGGTTAAGGTTTATTATGGGTATATAATCCCTCTTTAGGGATTTGTGGCTTCTTTCTTTGGGATTCTGTTCGTTGCTGGTTTTTTTAGGGTTTTTTACTGTTGGATCAATTAGGGTTTACTGTTACATCGCTTTTAGGGTTCCTTTTCGTGTTCATTGGTTTTTTATTTCCTGATTATCGTTTGGTTATTGCTGCTTGTTATGGCGTCGACTAATAAACCTACGAAACCCTCAATATCTCCAGATTCATCTCTAATCTCTAATGCACCTATTTTAAAGTCGATTTTGAGAAACAAAGGTGCTGCTTGTGTTATTAAACCACATGTTTCTGCTGATGAGCTATTATCATCAGTTGGGTAAGAGGAAGGTTTAGAGGAGGATTTATTGAGGAGTGGCATTGCGTCTAAGCTTAAGAATGTTGATGGTCCGATATTGAATAGGGATGGAAAGGTTTTGAAACCACATCGTGTGGTTAAATTCGCTGACCAAGATGATGTCATGTCCACGGATCAGAATAGGGAGGTTGGGAATGATAAGGGTTCAAGTGGTACGACTTTGGATTCCATGGGTGATGCAAATCAGTTTTCTAGTGGTAAACGTATTTCGTTTGCAACTAAAGTGACTACTTCGATGGATTCAAGTCAGCCTACTGTTGTGGGAGTTAACAAGGGTGATAATGATAAGTCTTCTAGTGTTGTTGGTTCACAACAAGCTCCTAAACTTTCTTATGCGTCTATGTTTCAAACTAAGAACACTTTTAAATCTGTTAACATTTGTGAATTACGCAATGAGGAACGTGTGGAAGGAGCTCATGTTACAATTCCCTTAAAAGAGATTAATGATGTTTCGGCCAGATTTGCTCACACTCTTTACGGGTACTTTATTGGGAAACGACTTGCATTCCCTATTGTGGAGAATTATGTCAAGAATACTTGGGCTAAGTTTGGATTAGAACATGTCATGTTGAATAATGGTTTCTTTTTATTTCAATTTGCCACCAAGGAAGGTATGGATAAAGTGTTAGAGACTGGACCGTGGTTGATTCGTGCTATTCCTATCTTCTTGAACATTTGGACGCCTAATACTACGCTTGCTAAGGAAGAGGTTACTTCAGCCCCCTTATGGGTGAAGTTACATAAGGTTCCAATTGTTGCTTATACGGAGGTGGGATTGAGCTTGATTACGACTCAAATTGGTAAACCTATTATGTTGGATTCGTATACTAGTACTATGTGTGTTAAGTCTTGGGGTCAAAATTCATATGCTCGAGCTCTTATTGAGGTGTCTTCTATTAACAAGTTAATGGACCATGTGGTTGTAGCAATTTCGTTTCCTAATGGTTTAGGTCACTCACTGGAACGTATTGAAATTGAATATGAATGGCAGCCTCCTAGGTGTGATGTGTGCAAAATTTTTGATCATGATGATTCTGTTTGTCCCAAGAAGGTTAAGCAATCTACTGTGAAGTCTACTGTTGATGATGAGGGTTTTGTGGAAGTTACGAAGCGTAAGGGTAAGGGTAAGGTGCAAACTCATGAGAAGGTTATTGACGGAGTTCGTTTTGCTAAACCTAAGGTTACTTTTAATTACCGATGGCAGCCGGTTTCTAAAACTAAAGGTGGGTCTGATGGAGCGTCGTCTTCTAAGGGTAATGGTACTAATAATGAACCTACTGGTCCTAAGGTAGGTGTGGAGATTGGTGCTTCATCTTCAAAGGCTCAAGATACTAATAATGATAAGAATGTGGAAGCTGGTCTTAATTCATCGGATAATCAAGTTAATAGTGATATTTCTGCCTCTTCTAAGTATATTCATGACGATTTAAGTGATATTATGACTAAGAATTCTTTTGGTGCTTTAAGTGGTGACGTGACTAGTTTTGAATTCGGATTTGAGGAGGATTTATCTCATGAGAATAAAGGGGTTCATGATGTGCATAGTGATACGGATAATGAGGTTGATGAGTATATTGAATGTGGTAATCGAAACACGGTCAAGAGTAATAAAAAGGAAGCAAGCACTTCCTCTAGTGATGTTCCTCATGTATAGTATCGCTTCTTGGAATATAAGGGGAATGAACCAATCCCCTAAACAAAATGAGGTTCGACAAGTTATTTGTGAGAATAAACTTTCTGTTTGTGCTATTCTTAAATCTCATGTTGCTTGTTCTCGGTTGGAAGGGCTTTGTAAGAAGGTTTTTAGGAGTTGGAATTGGACTTCTAATGGTCAATTGTGTTCTAAAGGTTCTCGCATCGTTTTGGGCTGGAATCAAGAGGAGGTTGATTTAACCGTGGTTACTATGGTATGATACGGTTGATTGTGCGTTTCTTAGGTCTATTCTGTTTGGTTTTGGGTTCCATCCTAAAATGGTTGATTGGATTATGGTTTGTGTCTCTACTACATCGTATTCCATATGTGTTAATGGGGATCTTCATGGCTGGTTCCAAGGTAAGCGAGGTCTTCGGCAGGGTGACCCGTTATCTCCTTACTTGTTTACTTTGGTTATGGAGGTTTTAACCCTTATTCTACAGAAAAAGGTTGCTAATACGGCGGAGTTTCAATTTCATCATTTATGTGAGTAGCAACGTATTATTAACCTTTGTTTTGCAGATGATCTCTTTTTATTCTCTAGAGGTCACCCTGATCCGGTTAATGTTATTATGCAAGCTTTGGAGGATTTCAAGAATGTTTCGGGTCTTGTTCCGAGTATTCCCAAGAGTACTGCTTTTTTCTGTAATGTTCCTAGTGGCTTGAAAGCAATGATTCTTCAGTCTATGCCATTTGCAGAGGGTTCTCTTCCGGTTAGATATTTGGGTGTTCCTCTCATTTCGTCTTGGCTTCTTTATAGGGATTGTAAGGTTCTTGTGGAGAAATTAGAAGGGCGAGTGAATGATTGGCGTAATAAGTTTCTTTCGCTGGCAGGTAGGCTTCAATTGATCAGATCCGTGTTGTCTTCGATGCATATTTATTGGGCTTCTGTTTTCATTCTTCCTGCTCGTATTGTTCATGACTTGGAGCAGCTCATGAGGGGTTTCTTATGGTGTCAAGGGGAAATGAAAAAAGGTAAGGCTAAAGTGGCGTGGGATTCTGTTTGTATGCCTAAAAGTGAAGGTGGTCTTGGTATTCATAGACTGGCGGATTTTAATATTGTTCTTATGACTACGCATATTTGGAGTATTTTAACTCATAAAGAGTCTTTATGGGTTCAATGGATTCATTCTTATAAACTTCGTGGAAGGAGTTTTTGGGATGTTCCTTGCCTGGGAGATGTTAGCTGGGGTTGGCGTAAGCTGCTTGCTATTAGACCGAAGGTACGTCCGTTTATTTGGCATATGATCAAAAATGGTAGGTCTACTTCTGTCTGGTTTGACATGTGGTGTGAGATTAGCCCTATTCGCAATTTTATCACCCCTAGAGATGTTAATCGGGCTAGTCTTACATTATCGGATTCTGTCTATGATGTTATTGTTAATGGTTCTTGGAAATGGCCTGCTGATTGGTATTCTAGATTTCCGGATTTAGTTAATCTCCCGGTTCCTAATCTAGTGGATGATGCTGATGATGGTTTATTATGGAGGGATTTGGATGGCAATGTTAGGCCTTTTTCGGTTGCTTTAGCTTGGGAATCCCTTCGTGATAGAGCTGTTCAAGTCGATTGGGTTCTCATTCCGTGGTTTCCTCATTGTATTCCTAGGCATGCGGTGCATTTATGGCTTGTTATTAGGCAGAAGTTGAAAACTCAAGATAGGCTGCGGGAATCGGATGTTGGGCCTAATGTTGATTTAAGTCTCCTTAGGTGCCCGCTTTGTGATACTATTCCGGATTCTCACTTTCACTTGTTTTTTGAGTGTCCATTTTCTTTGCAGGTTTGGTTACACGTTCGATCTTTAGCTGGCATGGATGCTATCTCGCCTTTGCTGGTTGATGTTATTGCGTTCATTATTCCTATTGCTAAAGGGCGTTCTGTTGTTAGCATTCTTTCTCGGTTAGTGCTTGCGGCTACAACATACTTCATTTGGATGGAACGTAATTCTAGGCTTTTTAATAAAAAGAAGTCTACTGTTGATGAGGTGGTCCAAGTTATTGTCTCTACCCTTCGGTTGAAGCTGGTTACCTTCAAGTTCAAGAAGTTAATCACTCGGTCTCGTCTATTACTGGATAAATGGAAGATTCCAAGTGCTTGTTATTTTCACGATGGGAGTGCCAGGTAAGGGTTGTACTCTTTTTCCCTACTCCAAGGTTTTCCCTATGGGTTTTTCTTGGAAAGGGTTTTTAAGGAGGCAAACTGCCTGGGTCGCCTTGCTCCCTTCGTGCTTATGGATGGATGCGGGACGTTCGCTTGATTCAAGATTTTTCTTGTTTTTATACCTAGTTAGGTGCTTTGTAATATAGCTAGGTTTGATGTTTATGGCCTGTCATAAACTCTTGTTCATCAAGCTTTTGCTTGAGGTTAATGTGGTACTTCAGCCACATTCCATTTGTACTTAACGATTTTTTGGTCATATATTTACCGGGGTTAACCCCTTTACCAAAAAAAAACTGTGGTTACTATGGATGATCAAGTGATACATACGTGTATTCGATTTAAAATTGACAAGAAAGAGCTGTTTTGTTCTTTTATATATGCTCATAACCGTTATACTCATAGGCGTCCTCTTTGGCAGAATTTAATGGTTCATAAGCAATATGTTAGGAACCGTGCTTGGTGTCTTCTAGGTGATTTTAATTCTGCTCTTAACTTGGAAGATAAAGTGGAGGGTTCTTCTGTGATTGATATTGCTATGAGAGAGTTTAAGGAGTGTGTTGAGGAGATTGAAGTTTTTGACGTCAATCGTTCCGGGTTGCAATTCACTTGGAATCAGAAACCTAGAGGGGTGGATGGTACTCTTAAGAAGATTGATCGTATTATGGCTAATCTTGAATGCACGGATGGTTTCGTTGGTGCTCATGCCATTTTTCAGCCGTATCGTATTTCAGACCATTCTCCGGCTATCCTCACTATTCCTACTTCTCATAAGTTTCAACCTAGGCCTTTTAAGTTTTTTAATATTCTGGTTACTAATTCTAAGTTTAATGAGCAGGTGAAGGAGTGTTGGAGTGTGGCTAAAAGTGGTTTTTATATGTACCAGGTTGTGAGCAAGCTTAAATTGCTGAAAAAGCCGCTTCGTAAAATGCTTTTTAATGAAGGGAATATTCATGAGAAAGTCATTAGACTTCGTCATGAGTTAGATACTGTTCAACATGCTTTAGATGCGGATCCTTTTAATATTTCTATTCGTGAAGAGGAGGCTTGTTATCTTAATGCTTATAATGATGCTATTTTGATAGAGGAACAGTTTCTGAAACAAAAAGCTAAGGTTGAATGGCTCCGGGTGGGGGACTCTAATTCTGCTTATTTTCATAAAGTGGTGAAGAGCCGAAAAGCTAGAAGTCGCATTGATGTGATCAGCAATAGTGATGGGGTTCGGTTTGATGGAGAGGAGGTCCCTAAAGCTTTCGTTAGTCATTATGCTTCGTTTCTCGGGCAAGAGGGATATACGGTTCCGCTTGATAATCATGATCTGTTTATGTCTTCTCTTGATCCTATTGTTGCTCAGGATATGGTTCGGAATGTTTCTAAGCAAGAAGTTAAAGATGCGTTATTTTCTATGGGGGATGACAAATCTCCTGGTCCGGATGGGTACACTGCGGCTTTCTTTAAATGGGCTTGGGATATTGTGTCATCGGATGTTACTAAGGCAGTTCAGGAATTCTTCACGAATGGTAAGCTTTTGAAGGAAGTGAACCACACTATTATTGTTCTTCTTCCCAAGGTCACTTCTCCATCTCGGATTAATGATTTTAGGCCTATTTCTTGCTGCAATGTGTTATTTAAATGTATAAGCAAGATTATTGCTAACCGTATCAAGAATAGTTTAACTTCTTTAGTGAGTTTGAATCAATCAGCTTTTGTTCCGGGAAGGAGGATCTCGGATAATATTCTTCTTACTCAAGAGATTATGCATAACTATCATGTTGATCGGGGTCCGGCTAGGTGTGCTTTTAAAGTTGACATTCAGAAGGCATATGATACGGTTGATTGGAATTTCTTACGGCAAATTCTGATTGGTTTTGGGTTTCATAACCGTATGATTAGTTGGATTATGGAATGTGTGACATCGACTTCATTTTCTATTAGTGTGAACGGTTCTTTGCATGGATATTTTAAGGGTAAGAGGGGTCTTCGGCAAGGTGATCCGTTATCGCCTTATCTTTTTACTCTTGTTATGGAGGTTCTTACTCATTTTACGGAGGCGGGTTCGCAATTCTGAGCTATTTACATTTCATCATCATTGCTCTAACCTAAATATCATTAATTTGTGGTTTGCTGATGATCTTTTTCTTTTTGCTCATGGTGATGTTGAATCGGCTAGAGTTATTATGGAGGCGTTGGATGAATTCAAACATGTTTCTGGCCTTACTCCAAGTTTGCCTAAGAGCACTGCTTATTTTTGTAATGTTCGTAACCATGTCAAGCTTGCTATTTTACAGGTGATTCCGTTTGTTGAAGGGAGCCTTCCTGTTAAGTATTTGGGTGTTCCTTTGGTTACTACTAGGCTGATTTTTAGAGATTGCAAGGAGTTGGTTGAGAGGTTGACTAATCGTATTAACGATTGGAAGAATAAATCTATTTCTTTTGTTGGTAGGCTTCAGCTTATTCAATCTGTGCTGTCTTCTATGCATATTTATTGGGCTTCAGTGTTTATCCTTCCTTCACGCATTATTCTTGATCTAGAACAGCTTATGAGGGGTTTTTTGTGGGGTAATGGTAAGGGTAAATCTAAAGTTGCATGGGAAGTTGTTTGTCTTCCTAAACAAGAAGGTGGGCTTGGGATTCGGAGGCTGGATACTTTTAATAATGCATTGATATCTACACATATTTGGAGTATTGTAACTGGTAAGGAGTCCCTTTGGGTTAGGTGGATCCACGCTTATAAGCTTAGAGGGCGTAATTTTTGGGATATTCCTTGTCGTGGTAATATGACATGGAGTTGGCGTAAAATTCTCCAGCTTAGACCCTTTGTTCGGCAATTTATATGGTATAAATTAGGTGATGGTTCCAAGATTTCTGCATGGTTTGATTCATGGTGTTTGCTTAGTCCTATTGCTCGCATCATTTCTCAACGTGATATTCACAGGGCTGGTTTTAACACAAATACTACCGTTCGGGAGATCATTTCTTCTAATGGGTGGGCTTGGCCGAATGATTGGATGGTTCGTTATCCCATTATTGGTTCTATTTCTGTTCCTCAGTTGGTTGATAATTTGGAGGATTCTTTATGGTGGCGTTCTAGTGATGGGATGTTTAGACCGTTTTCAGTTTCTTTGGTTTGGGATTGCATTAGGTTTCGGGATATTAATGTTGATTGGTATCACCTGGTATGGTTTTCTCATCGGATTCCAAGACATGCATTTCATTTGTGGTTAGTTATGAAAAGGCGGTTACGGACTCAAGATTTGATTAGGCATCATGTGACTTATCATGCTGACCCGTTGTTGTGTCCTCTTTGTAGGATGCAACCTGATTCTCATGACCATCTTTTCTTTGAGTGTTCGTATTCTATGCAGGTTTGGAGCTCGTTGAAGTTGTATGCTGGTTTTAGCTCGTTGCCTTCGTCGTTGGATGATATTGTTAATTCTCTTATTGTGGCGGCTAAACCTAGGTCAGTTCGGAGTGTTGTTTCTAAGCTTTTATTTGCTGCCACTTCTTATTTTATATGGCAAGAAAGGAACAGCCGGATTTTCAAGAAGCAATTTAGATCAGAAGCTCAAGTTATTGATGTTATCAAGTCCACGGTTCGGTTGAAGCTTCTTACGTGCAGGTTTAAGAAGACGGCGAACGTGGTTGATCTCGTTCGTGTGTGGAAGTTGCCCCCTTCTCTTATGCATCATTGATGTCGCGATTTTCTTTTGAGTTTGGGTCGTTGCTTGTTGATGTGTTCTCTTTGGAAGTTGCTTGGGGCATGGTGGATTGTTCGTTGGAGATTCAAGTGAGAGCTGTACTCTTTTTTCCCTACTCCAAGGTTTTTCCCACGGGTTTTTTCTTGGAGAGGTTTTTAAGGAGGCAGTCTCATTTGATTCATCAATCTCCTTCGAAGCAGCGTGGTGATAAGTGTGGTGATTCATGTTTCATTCGATGGAGGTTTCCTATTGGAGTTCTAGTTATTGTATGTTTTTAGTTTTTTTCGCTTTGTGACATGTCACAAGCGTTTAGTTGGTAGTGGTTGTTCAAGCGATTGCTTGAGGTTAATGTGGTACTTCTGCCACATTCCATTGTACTTAAACTGTTTCTGTGATTAATATATTTTGCCAGGGTGAATCCCTTTTACCCAAAAAAGCATTATGGACAACGCCTATCATCATGTAAAGGGCAATTGTTCTAATCAAGTGAGCAAGCGTTTAGGGACAACGGCTCCCATAAAGTAAGGTACAATTGCTCTCAACAAGTGACCCTTTAGGGACAACACCTCTTATCATGTAAGGGACAAATTGCCCTCTCAAAGTTAGCCTTTAGGGACAACGGATCTAATCATGCAAGTGACAATTGCTCTTATCATGTGTGCAAGCATTAAGCACAACGGCTCCCATAAAGTAAGGTACAATTACTCTCAACAAGTGAGCCTTTAGGGACTACGACTCTTATGATGTAAGGGACAAATTGCCCTCATAAAGTTTGCCTTTAGGAGCGACGGTTCTCATCATGTAAGTGACAATTGCTCTTATCAAGTATGCAAGCATTAGGGACAATGGCTATCATCATGTAAAGGGCAATAGCTCTCCTCAATTGAGTAAGCGTTTAGGGACAACGGCTCCCATAAAGTAAGGTACAATTGCTCTCAACAAGTGAGCCCTTTAGGGACAACGACTCTTATCATGTAAGGGACAAATTGCACTCATAAAGCTAGCCTTTAGGGACAACGGATCTTATCATGGAAGAGACAAATTGCCCTTATAAAGGTATCGTTTATAGACAACAGATCTCATCATGTAAGTGACAATTGCTCTTATAAAGTGTGGAAGCATTTGGGACAACGCTTATCATCAAGTAAAGGGCAATTGCTCTCAACAAGTGAGCAAGCGTTTAGGGACAATGGCTCCCATAAAGTAAGGTACAACTGCTCTCAACAAGTAAGCCTTTAGGGACAACGGCTCTTATCAAGTAAGGGACAAATTGCCCTCATAAAGTTAGGATTTATGGACAAGGATCTCATTATGCAAGTGAAAATTGCTCTTATCAAGTGTGCAAGCATTAGGGACAACGGCTATCATCATGTAGAGGGCAATTGCAATCAACAAGTGAGCAAGCGTTTAGGGACAACTGCTCCAATAAAGTAAGGTACAATTGCTCTCAACAAGTGAGCCTTTAGGGACAACGGCTCTTATCATATAAGGCACAAATTTCCCTCATAAAGTTAGCCTTTAGGGACAACGGATCTCATCATGTAAGTGACAATTGCTCTTATCAAGTGTGCAAGCAATAGGGACAACAACTATCATCATGTAAAAGGCAATTGCTCTCACAAAGTGAGCCTGCGTTTAGGGACAACGACTCCCATAAACTAAGGTACAATTGCTCTCAACAAGTGAGCCTTTAGGGAAAACGGCTGTTATCAAAGTTAACCTTTAGGAACAACTGATATCATCATGTAAGTGACAATTGCTATTATCAAGTATGCAAGCATTAGGGACAACGGCTATCATCATGTAAAGGGAAATTTCTCTCATCAAGTAAGCAAGCTTTTTCGGACAACGGCTCCCATAAATTAAGGTACAATTGCTCTCAACAGGTAAGGCTTAAGGGACAACGGCTCTTATCATGTAAGGGACAAATTGCCCTCATAAAGCTAGCCTTTAAGGACAACGGATCTCATCATGTAAGTGACAATTGCTCTTATCATGTGTGCAAGCATTAGGGACAACAATTATCATCATGTAAGGGCAATTGCACTCATCAATTGAGCAAGCGTTTAGGGACAGTAGCTCCCATAAAGAAAGGTACAATTGCTCTCACCAAGTGAGCCTTTAGGGACAACGGCTCTTATAAAGGACAAATTGCCCTCATAAAGTTAGCCTTTAGGGACAACGGATCTCATCATGTAAGCGACAATTGCTCTTAAAATGTAAAGGGAAATTTCTTTCATCGAGTGAGCATGCGTTTAGGGACAATGGCTCCCATAAAGTAAGGTACAATTGGTCTCAACAAGTGAGCCTTTATAGACAACGACTCTTATGATGTAAAGGACAAATTGCCCTCATAAAGTGAGCCTTTAGAAACAACGGATCTCATCATGTAAGTGACAATTGCTCTTATCAAATATGCAAGCATTAGGGACAACGGCTATCATCATGTGAAAGGCAATTGCTCTCATCAAGTGAACAAGCCTTTAGGGACAACGGCTCCCATAAAGTAAGGTACAATCGCTCTTAACATGTGAGCCTTTAGGGACAGCATCTCTTATGATGTATGGGACAAATTGCCCTCATAAAGTTAGCCTTTAGGAACAACGGATCTCATCATGTAAGTGACAATTGGTCTTATCAAGTATTCAAGCATTAGGGACAATGGCTATCATCATGTAACGGGCAATTGTTCTCATCAAGTAAGCAAGCTTTTAGGGACAACGGCTCTTGTAAATTAAGGTACAATTGCTCCCAACAAGTGAGCCTTTAGGGACAACGGCTTTTATCATGTAAGGGACAAATTGCCCTCATAAAGTTAGCGTTTAGGGACAACGGATCTCATCATGCAAGTGACAATTGCTCTAATCAAGTGTGCAAACATTAGGGACGACGACTCTTATGATGTAAGGGAAAAATTGCCGTCATAAAGTTAGCCTTTGGAAGAAACGGATCTCATCATGCAAGTGACTATTGCTCTTATCAAGTGTGCAAGCATTGGGGACAACGCCTATCATCATGTAAAGGGCAATTGTTCTAATCAAGTGAGCAAGCGTTTAGTGACAACGGCTCCCATAAAGTAATGTACAATTGCTCTCAACAAGTGAGCCTTTAGGGACAACGGCTCTTATCATGTAAGGGACAAATTGCCCTCATACATCTAATCCTTTTGATTCTTTGGCGGTTGATGAAGATGTTCAAGTTGATACAAATCTGGAGAATGAAGAGGTTGTTAATGCATTTGATGAATCGGGTAATTTGTTTGATATATCAGGGGCAAGCACTTCCGTTCTAAATGTTCCTGATGTTTAGTATCGCTTCTTGGAATATGAGGGGTCTGAACCATTCCCCTAAACAAAAAGAGGTTCGTCAGGTTGTTAATGAGAATAATCTTAGTGTGTGTGCTATTTTGGGATCCCATGTGGATGCTTCGGTGGTATATGATACTTGTCGTAAGGTTTGTCGTCGTTGGAAATGGACGTCCAATGGGAATATTTGTAGTAAGGGTTCTCGAATTATTCTTGGTTGGAATGATTATATTGTTGATGTTATGGTTATGGCTTCTACTAACCAAGTTATGCATGTACAGGTTAATATTCGTTATGAAAACAAAACTGTCTTTTGTTCTTTTGTATATGCAGATAACTATTATGTTGATCGGAGAGCTCTTTGGAGCAACCTCATTAGTCATGCTACTTTTATGCGTAGTAGACCTTGGGTGTTATTGGGAGATTTTAATGCTGCTCTTAACTTAGAAGATCATTCATGTGGCGGTTATGCTCCTGATATTGCTATGCGTGAATTTAAAGATTGTGTTATGAATATGGAGGTTATGGATATTAATAGTACGGGGCTGCACTTTACATGGAATCAAAAACCAAGAGGCTCTAATGGAACGTTGAAGAAAATTGATCGTGTTATGGGTAATTTGAAGTTTGTTGATAGTTTCCCGGGTTCCTTTGCTGTCTTTCAACCGTACCGGATATCGGATCATTCTCCTTGTGTTCTTCGTATCCCTCAGGTGACCAAACTCAAACCTAAACCGTTTAAGTTTTCTAATTTTCTGGTGCATAAAGAAGGCTTTCTTGATACGGTTACTTCGGGGTGGAATATTGATGTCAATGGTTGTGCTATGTATCGTGTTGTTAAATGCTTGAAGGGGCTGATTCTCATTTTCGTAAGCTTTTACGCAATCAAGGTAACCTTCATGAGCGGGTTGCAAATATTCGAAAGGAATTAGATGAGGTCCAAGTGGCAATTGATAAGGATCCTTTCAATTCAGCCCTTCGCGAGGAGCATGCTCATTACCTTGTTGCTTTTAAGGAGGCTACCCTTGATGAAGAGAGGTTTCTTAAGCAAAAATCCAAAATTCAATGGCTCCATGCAGGTGATTCTAATACGGCTTACTTTCATAATATTGTTAAAAGTAAATGTGCTCGCAATCGAATTGAATTGGTTCGCGATGCGGCTAATGTTTTGTATGAGGGTAATGCGGTTGCAGGGGCGTTTGTTTCTCATTATGAGCAGTTTCTTGGCATGGAAGGGGATTGTAGCCCTCTGGCCGATCATGATTTGTTTATTAATGTGCTCGACCAGCATAGGGCTGATTTTATGGTTCGGGATGTTACGGATGCTGATATTAAGGATGCTTTGTTCTCGATGGGGGATGATAAGGCCCCTGGTCCGGATGGTTACACTGCTGCGTTCTTTAAGAAAGCTTGGGATGTTGTTGGTAGTGATATTACGGGTGCTATTAGGGACTTCTTTACTAATGGTAAGCTTTTGAAGGAAATCAATCACACCATTATATCTTTGATTCCTAAAGTGTCGTCGTATTTCGGATAATATATTACTTACCCAAGAGCTTATGCGTAATTATCATAGAGGGAGGGGTCCGCCTAGATGTGCTTTTAAAGTTGATATTCAGAAAGCTTATGATACGGTTGATTGGGATTTTCTTAAGTCTATTCTGGTTGGTTTTGGTTTTCATCACAAAATGGTTGAATGGATCATGGTTTGTGTCTCCTCTACTTCATATTCTATATGTATTAATGGGGATCTTCATGGCTGGTTCAAGGGTAAGCGCGGCCTTAGGCAAGGAGATCCTTTATCTCCTTATTTGTTTACTTTGGTTATGGAGGTTTTAACGCTTATTTTGCAGAAAAAGGTTTCTAATTCGGCGGATTTTCAGTTTCATCACTTATGTGAGCAGCAGAGAATTATTAATCTTTGCTTTGCAGATGATCTTTTCTTGTTTTCTAGAGGCCACCCTGGTTCAGTTAATGTGGTTATGCAAGCTTTGGAGGATTTCAAGAATGTCTCGGGTCTTGTCCCAAGTATTCCTAAAAGTACTGCTTTCTTCTGTAATGTGCCTAATGCTTTGAAAGCTACTATTCTTCAATCTATGCCATTTGCAGAAGGTTCTCTCCCTGTTCGGTATCTAGGTGTTCCTTTAATATCTTCTAGGCTGCTATATAGGGATTGTAAGGTTCTGGTGGAAAAATTGGAAAGTCGGGTGAATGATTGGCGCAATAAGTTCCTTTCTCTTGCGGGGAGGCTTCAATTGATCAGACATGTGTTGTCTTCTATGCATATTTATTGGGCTTCTGTTGTTATCCTTCCTATCCGTATTGTGCATGATTTGGAGCAGCTCATGAGGGGCTTTTTATGGTGTCAAGGGGAAATGAAAAGAGGTAAGGCCAAAGTAGCGTGGGAATCAATTTGCAAGCCCCAACGTGAAGGTGGTCTTGGTATTCATAGGTTGGCTGATTTTAATATTGCTCTTATGACTACGCATATTTGGAGTATTTTAACTCATAAGGAGTCCTTATGGGTTAAATGGATTCATTCTTACAAACTTCGTGGTAGGAGCTTTTGGGATGTTCCTTGCTTGGGTGACGTTAGTTGGGGATGGCGTAAGTTACTTGCTATTAGACCTACGGTGCGTCCTTTTATATGGCATATAATCAATAGTGGTAAGTCTACTTCAGCTTGGTTTGACATGTGGTGTGCTTTTAGCCCTATTCGTGATATGTTCACGGCTAGGGATATTGCTCGGGCTGGTTTAACCCTTTCGGATTCAGTTTGTGATGTGATTGTTAATGGTACTTGGAGATGGCCGGCTGATTGGTACTCTCGATTTCCTGACTTTGTTAATCTCCCGGTCCCAAATTTAATTGATGAAACCGATGATGGTTTATTGTGGCGTGATTTGGAGGGAAATCTTAGACCTTTCTCGGTTGCATGTGCTTGGGAATCCCTTCGTGCTAGGGCTGATCAAGTTGATTGGTTTCATATTCTGTGGTTTTCTCATTGTATTCCCCGGCATGCTATTCATTTGTGGCTTGTCATTAGGCAGAAGTTGAAGACTCAAGACAGACTTAGGGAATCGGATGTTGGGCCTAATGTTGATTTAAGTCTCCTTAGATGCCCTCTCTGTGATTCGGTTCCTGATTCTCACGCTCACTTGTTTTTTGAGTGTCAATTTTCTTCGCAGGTTTGGTTGCAGGTCCGGTCTCTGTCCGGCATGGATGCGGTCCCACCCGTGTTGGAGGATGTTCTTTTGTTCCTTATTCCTATTTCTAAGGGGCGATCTGTTGTAAGCATTCTATCTCGGTTATTACTTGCTGCTACTACATACTACCTTCGGATGGAACGCAATTCTAGGCTTTTTAAGCATAAGAAGGCTAAGGTGGATGAAGTGGTTCAAGTTATTGTCTCTACCATTAGGTTGAAGTTGGTTAGCTTCAAATTCAAGAAGTTAACCCATCGGTCTCGTTTATTGCTGGATAAATGGAAGATTCCAAGTGCGTGTTATTTTCACGAGGGGAGTGCCAGGTAAGGGTTGTACTCTTTTTCCCAACTCCAAGGTTTTTCCCTATGGGTTTTTCTTGGAAAGGGTTTTTAAGGAGGCAGACTTCCTGGGTTGCCTTGCTCCCTTCGTGCTTATGGGTGGATGCGGGACATTCGCTTGATTCAAGATTTTTCTTGTATTTACACCTAGTTAGGTGCTTGTATTATTGCTAGGTTTGTTGTGTTTATGGCATGTCATAAGCACTAGTTTATCAAGCTATTTGCTTGAGGTTAATGTGGTACCTCAGCCACATTCCATTTGTACTTAACGATTTTTTGGTTATATATTTACCGGGGTTAACCCCTTTACCAAAAAAAAAAAGACAAATTGCCCTCATAAAGTTAGTCTTAAGGGACAACGGATCTCGACATGAAAGTGACTATTGCCCTTATCAAGCGTGCAAGCATTAGGGACAACGACTATCATCATGTTAAGGGAAATTGCACTCATCAAGTGAACAAGCGTTTAGGGACAACGGCTCCCATAAAGTAAGGTACAATTGCTCTCAACAAGTGAGCCTTTAGGGACAACGTCTCTCATGATGTAAGGGACAAATTGCCCTCATAAAGTTAGCCTTTAGAAACAACGGATCTCAACATGTAAGTGACAATTGCTCTTATCAAGTATTCAAGCATTAGGGACAACGGCTATCATCATGTAACGGGCAATTGCTCTCATCAAGTGAGCAAGCTTTTAGGGACAACGGCTCCCATAAATTAAGGTACAATTGTTCCCAACAAGTGAGCCTTTAGGGACAATGGCTTTTTTCATGTAAGGGACAAATTGCCCTCATAAAGTTAGCGTTTAGGGACAACGAATCTCATCATGCAAGTGACAATTCCTCTAACAAGTGTGCAAGCATTAGGGACAACGACTCTTACGATGTAAGGGGAAAATTGCCCTCATAAAGTTAGCCTTTGGAAAAAACGGATCTCATCATGCAAGTGACTATTGCTCTTATCAAGTGTACAAGCATTGGGGACAACGCCTATCATCATGTAAAGGGAAATTGTTCTAATCAAGTGAGCAAGCGTTTAGGGACAACGGCTCCCATAAAGTAAGGTACAATTGCTCTCAACAAGTGACCCTTTAGGGACAACGGCTCTTATCATGTAAGGGACAAATTGCCCTCTCAAAGTTAGCCTTTAGGGACAACGGATCTCATCATGCAAGTGACAATTGCTCTTATCATGTGTGCAAGTATTAAGGACAACGGCTCCCATAAAGTAAGGTACAATTACTCTCAACAAGTGAGCCTTTAGGGACTACGACTCTTATGATGTAAGGGACAAATTGCCCTCATAAAGTTTGCCTTTAGGAGCAACGGTTCTCATCATGTAAGTGACAATTGCTCTTATCAAGTATGCAAGCATTAGGGACAATGGCTATCATCATGTAAAGGGCAATAGCTCTCCTCAATTGAGCAAGCATTTAGGGACAACGGCTCCCATAAAGTAAGGTACAATTGCTCTCAACAAGTGAGCCCTTTAGGGACAACGACTCTTATCATGTAAGGGACAAATTGCACTCATAAAGCTAGCCTTTAGGGACAACGGATCTTATCATGGAAGAGACAAATTGCCCTTATAAAGGTATCGTTTATAGACAACAGATCTCATCATGTAAGTGACAATTGCTCTTATAAAGTGTGGAAGCATTTGGGACAACGGTTATCATCAAGTAAAGGGTAATTGCTCTCAACAACTGAGCAAGCGTTTAGGGACAATAGCTCGCATAAAGTAAGGTACAATTGCTCTCAACAAGTAAGCCTTTAGGGACAACGGCTCTTATCATGTAAGGGACAAATTGCCCTCATAAAGTTAGGATTTATGGACAAGGATCTCATTATGCAAGTGAAAATTGCTCTTATCAAGTGTGCAAGCATTAGGGATAACGGCTATCATCATGTAGAGGGCAATTGCAATCAACAAGTGAGCAAGCGTTTAGGGACAACTGCTCCAATAAAGTAAGGTACAATTGCTCTCAACAAGTGAGCCTTTAGGGACAACGGCTCTTATCATATAAGGCACAAAATTCCCTCATAAAGTTAGCCTTTAGGGACAACGGATCTCATCATGTAAGTGACAATTGCTCTTATCAAGTGTGCAAGCAATAGGGACAACAACTATCATCATGTAAAAGGCAATTGCTCTCACAAAGTGAGCCTGCGTTTAGGGAGAGCGACTACCATAAACTAAGGTACAATTGCTCTCAACAAGTGAGCCTTTAGGGAAAACGGCTCTTATCAAAGTTAACCTTTAGGAACAACTGATATCATCATGTAAGTGACAATTGCTATTATCAAGTATGCAAGCATTAGGGACAACGACAGTCATCATGTAAAGGGTAATTTCTCTCATCAAGTAAGCAAGCTTTTTGGGATAACGGCTCCCATAAATTAAGGTACAATTGCTCTCAACAGGTAAGCCTTGAGGGACAACGGATCTTATCATGTAAGGGACAAATTGCCCTCATAAAGCTAGCCTTTAAGGACAACGGATCTCATCATGTAAGTGACAATTGCTCTTATCATGTGTGCAAGCATTAGGGACAACAACTATCATCATGTAAGGGCAATTGCACTCATCAAGTGAGCAACCGTTTAGGGACAGTAGCTCCCATAAAGAAAGGTACAATTGCTCTCAACAAGTGAGCCTTTAGGGACAACGGCTCTTATCTTGTAAAGGACAAATTGCCCTCATAAAGTAAGCCTTTAGGGACAACGGATCTCATCATGTAAGCGACAATTGCTCTTATAATGTAAAGGGAAATTTCTTTCATCGAGTGAGCATGCGTTTAGGGACCACGGCTCCCATAAAGTAAGGTACAATTGGTCTCAACAAGTGAGCCTTTATAGACAACGACTCTTATGATGTATGGGACAAATTGCCCTCATAAAGTGAGCCTTTAGGAACAACGGATCTCATCATGTAAGTGAGAATTGCTCTTATCAAATATGCAAGCATTAGGGACAACGGCTATTATCATGTGAAAGGCAATTGCTCTCATCAAGTGAACAAGCGTTTAGGGACAACGGCTCCCATAAAGTAAGGTACAATCGCTCTTAACAAGTGAGCCTTTAGGGACAGCATCTCTTATGATGTATGGGACAAATTGCCCTCATAAAGTTAGCCTTTAGGAACAACGGATCTCATCATGTAAGTGACAATTGGTCTTATCAAGTATTCAAGCATTAGGGACAATGGCTATCATCATGTAACGGGCAATTGTTCTCATCAAGTAAGCAAGCTTTTAGGGACAACGGCTCTTGTAAATTAAGGTACAATTGCTCCCAAAAAGTGATCCTTTAGGGACAACGGCTTTTATCATGTAAGGGACAAATTGCCCTCATAAAGTTAGCGTTTAGGGACAACGGATCTCATCATGCAAGTGACAATTGCTCTAATCAAGTGTGCAAGCATTAGGGACGACGACTCTTATGATGTAAGGTAAAAATTGCCGTCATAAAGTTAGCCTTTGGAAAAAACGGATCTCATCATGCAAGTGACTATTGCTCTTGTCAAGTGTGCAAGCATTGGGGACAACGCCTATCATCATGTAAAGGGCAATTGTTCTAATTAAGTGAGCAAGCGTTTAGGGACAACGGCTCCCATAAAGTAAGGTACAATTGCTCTCAACAAGTGAGCCTTTAGGGACAACGGCTCTTATCATGTAAGGGACAATTTGCCCTCATAAAGTTAGCCTTTAGAAACAACGGATCTCATCATGTAAGTGACAATTGCTCTTATCAAGTATTCAAGCATTAAGGACAACGGCTATCATCATGTAACGGGCAATTGCTCTCATCAAGTGAGCAAGCTTTTAGGGACAACGGCTCCCATAAATTAAGGTACAATTGTTCCCAACAAGTGAGCCTTTAGAGACAACGGCTTTTTTCATGTAAGGGACAAATTGCCCTCATAAAGTTAGCGTTTAGGGACAATGAATCTCATCATGCAAGTGACAATTGCTCTAACAAGTGTGCAAGCATTAGGGACAACGACTCTTACGATGTAAGGGGAAAATTGCCCTCATAAAGTTAGCCTTTGGAAAAAACGGATCTCATCATGCAAGTGACTATTGCTCTTATCAAGTGTACAAGCATTGGGGACAACGCCTATCATCATGTAAAGGGAAATTGTTCTAATCAAGTGAGCAAGCGTTTAGGGACAACGACTCCCATAAAGTAAGGTACAATTGCTCTCAACAAGTGACCCTTTAGGGACAACGGCTCTTATCATGTAAGGGACAAATTGCCCTCTCAAAGTTAGCCTTTAGGGACAACGGATCTCATCATGCAAGTGACAATTGCTCTTATCATGTGTGCAAGTATTAAGGACAACGGCTCCCATAAAGTAAGGTACAATTACTTTCAATAAGTGAGCCTTTAGGGACTACGACTCTTATGATGTAAGGGACAAATTGCCCTCATAAAGTTTGCCTTTAGGAGCGACGGTTCTCATCATGTAAGTGACAATTGCTCTTATCAAGTATGCAAGCATTAGGGACAATGGCTATCATCATGTATAGGGCAATAGCTCTCCTCAATTGAGCAAGCGTTTAGGGACAACGGCTCCCATAAAGTAAGGTACAGTTGCTCTCAAAAAGTGAGCCCTTTAGGGACAACGACTCTTATCATGTAAGGGACAAATTGCACTCATAAAGCTAGCCTTTAGGGACAACGGATCTTATCATGGAAGAGACAAATTGCCCTTATAAAGGTATCGTTTATAGACAACAGATCTCATCATGTAAGTGACAATTGCTCTTATAAAGTGTGGAAGCATTTGGGACAACGGTTATCATCAAGTAAAGGGCAATTGCTCTCAACAAGTGAGCAAGCGTTTAGGGACAATGGCTCCCATAAAGTAAGGTACAATTGCTCTCAACAAGTAAGCCTTTAGGGACAACGGCTCTTATCATGTAAGGGACAAATTGCCCTCATAAAGTTAGGATTTATGGACAAGGATCTCATTATGCAAGTGAAAATTGCTCTTATCAAGTGTGCAAGCATTAGGGACAATGGCTATCATCATGTAGAGGGCAATTGCAATCAACAAGTGAGCAAGCGTTTAGGGACAACTTCT
The DNA here is from genome assembly GCA_030686995.1 of Artemisia argyi. NCBI lineage: Eukaryota > Viridiplantae > Streptophyta > Magnoliopsida > Asterales > Asteraceae > Artemisia > Artemisia argyi. Next base: position 271,624 of record JARVZY010002608.1, read on the forward strand.
CCAATAAAGTAAGGTACAATTGCTCTTAACAAGTGAGCCTTTAGGGACAACGGCTCTTATCATATAAGGCACAAAATTCCCTCATAAAGTTAGCCTTTAGGGACAACGGATCTCATCATGTAAGTGACAATTGCTCTTATCAAGTGTGCAAGCAATAGGGACAACAACTATCATCATGTAAAAGGCATTTGCTCTCACAAAGTGAGCCTGTGTTTAGGGACAACGACTCCCATAAACTAAGGTACAATTGCTCTCAACAAGTGAGCCTTTAGGGAAAACGGCTGTTATCAAAGTTAACCTTTAGGAACAACTGATATCATCATGTAAGTGACAATTGCTATTATCAAGTATGCAAGCATTAGGGACAACGGCTATCATCATGTAAAGGGCAATTTCTCTCATCAAGTAAGCAAGCTTTTTAGGACAACGGCTCCCATAAATTAAGGTACAATTGCTCTCAACAGGTAAGCCTTGAGGGACAACGGCTCTTATCATGTAAAGGACAAATTGCCCTCGTAAAGCTAGCCTTTAAGGACAACGGATCTCATCATGCAAGTGACAATTGCTCTTATCATGTGTGCAAGCATTAGGGAAATGGCGAAAATGGCGACTCCCTTCTTTCCTTCACATCTGATCGTTCCCCTCTTATTTCCTTGAATCCTATTCCTTATAAAACTTCTACTACTGTGGAATAATCTGAGTATTATCTCCCTTTAGTCGATTTATTATTTGGTTGCTGTTTTGAGGTGATTAGGGTTTCGATTCTTAGTTTTTTAGGGAATCGCTGTTTTTTTTTTATTTGCTGTGGATTGGATCTTCATTATTACTCATCATATCATTATTATGAGTGTCGGCTAGTGCATGTGTGAGCATTGATTGAGACCCTTTTAGGGTTTCGTTTTGTGTTTTTCTATTGGCTAATTTATTAGGGTTTCGTTTTCTGCTACTATTTAGGTTTCGTTTCTGCTCTTGTATTATTATGGATTCATCTACCAAGGTTCCGTGACCCTTCGATGACCTATGACCAAGGTTCCGTGACCCTACGATGACTTACGACCAAGGTTCCGTGACCTTGCGATGACCTATGACCAAGGTTCTGTGACCTTGCGATGATCTACGACCAAGGTTTCGTGACCTTGCGATGACCTACGACCAAGGTTTCGTGACCTTGCGACGACCTACGACCAAGTTTCTGTAAAATTGCGATGAATTACGACCAAGTTTCCGTGACCCTATTATGACCTACGACCAAGGTTCCGTGACCTTGCAATGACCTACGACCAAGGTTCCGTGACCTTGTGAAGACGTACGACCAAGGTTCCGTGACCCTAGGAATACCTACGACCAAGGTTCCATGACCTTACGATGACCTACGACAAAGGTTCCGTGACCCTACGATGACCTACGACCAAGTTTCCGTGACCTTGCGATGACCTACGACCAAGGTTTCGTGACCTTGCGATTACCTACGACCAAGGTTCTGTGACCCTACGATCACCTACGACCAAGGTTCCGTGACCTTGCGATGACCTACGACCAAGTTTCCGTGACCTTGCGAGGATCTACGACCAAGGTTCCGTGACCCTACGATGACCTACGACCAAGGTTTTGTGACCTTGCGATGACTTACGACTAAGGTTCTGTGACCTTGCGATGACCTACGACCAAGGTTTCGTGACCTTTCGATGACCTACGACCAAGGTTCTGTAACCTTGCTATGACCTACGACCAAGGTTCCCTGACCCTACGATGACCTACGACCAAGATTCTGTGACCTTGCGAAGACCTACGACCAAGGTTCTGTGACCTTGCGATGACCTACGACCAAGGTTCCGTGACCCTACGATGACCTACGACCAAGGTTCCGTGACCTTACGATGACGTACAACCAAGGTTCTGTGACCTTGTGATGACCTACGACCAAGGTTCCGTGACCTTGCGAGGATCTACGACAAAGGTTCCGTGACCCTACGATGACCTACGAGCTAGGTTCCTTGACCTTGAGATGACCTACGACCAAGGTTTCGTGAACTTGCGATGACCTACGACCAAGTTTCTGTGACCTTGCGATGACCTACGACCAAGGTTCCGTGACCCTACGATGACCTACGAACAAGGTTTCGTGACCTTGCGATGACCTACGACCAAGGTTCCGTGACCTTGCGATGACCTACGACCAAGTTTCCGTGACCCTACGATGACCTACGAACAAGGTTTCATGACCTTGCGATCACCTACGACCAAGTTTCTGTGACCTTGCGATGACCTACGACCAAGGTTCCGTGACCCTACGATGACATACGACCAAGTTTCCGTGACCTTGCGAAGACCTACGACCAAGGTTCCGTGGCCCTCCGATGAACTACGACCAAGGTTCCGTGACCCTACGATGACCTACGACCAAGGTTCCGTGACCTTGCGATGACCTACGACCATTGTTTTGTGACCCTACGATGACCTATGACCAAGGTTCCGTGACCTTACGATGACCTACGACCAAGGTTCCGTGACCTTGTGATGACCTACGACCAAGGTTCCGGGACCCTACGATCACCTACGACCAAGGTTCCGTGACCTTGTGATGACCTACGACCAAGGTTCCGTGACGTTTGCGAGGATCTACGACCAAGGTTCCGTGACCCTACGATGACCTACGATCAAGGTTCCGTGACCTTGCGATGACCTATTACTAAGATTCCGTGACCTTGCGATGACCTACGACCAAGGTTTCGTGACCTTTCGTTGACCTACGACCAAGGTTATGTAACCTTGCGATGACCTACGACCAAGGTTCCCTGACCCTACGATGACCTACGACCAAGGTTCTATGACCTTGAAATGACCTACGACCAAGGTACCGTGACCTTGCGATGACCTACGACCAAGGTTCCGTGACCTTACGATGACCTACAACCAAGGTTCCGTGACCTTGTGATGACCTACGACCAAGGTTCCGTGACCTTGCGAGGATCTACGACAAAGGTTCCGTGACCCTACGATGACCTACGACCAAGGTTCCGTGACCTTGCGATGACCTACGACCAAGGTTCCGTGACCTTGCGATGACCTACGACCAAGGTTTCGTGACCTTGCGATGACCTACGACCAAGGTTTCGTGACCTTGCGACGACCTACGACCAAGTTTCTGTAACCTTGCGATGACTTACGACCAAGGTTCCGTGACCCTATGATGACCTACGACCAAGGTTCCGTGACCTTGCAATGACCTACGACCAAGGTTCCGTGACCTTGCGAAGATGTACGACCAAGGTTCCCGTGACCCTAGGAATATCTACGACCAAGGTTCCGTGACCTTACGATGACCTACGACAGAGGTTCCGTGACCCTACGATGACCTACGACCAAGTTTCCGTGACCTTGCGATGACCTACGACCAAGGTTTCGTGACCTTGCGATTACCTACGACCAAGGTTCTATGACCCTACGATCACCTACGACCAAGGTTCTGTGACCTTGTGATGACCTACGACCAAGTTTCCGTGACCTTGCGAGGATCTACGACCAAGGTTCCGTGACCCTACGATGACCTACGACCAAGGTTCCGTGACCTTGCGATGACCTACGACTAAGGTTCTGCGACCTTGCGATGACCTACGACCAAGGTTTCGTGACCATTCGATGACCTACGACCAAGGTTCTGTAACCTTGCGATAACCTACGACCAAGGTTCCCTGACCCTACGATGACCTACGACCAAGGTTCTGTGACCTTGCGATGACCTACGACCAAGGTTCCGTGACCTTGCGATGACCTACGACCATGGTTCCGTGACCCTACGATGACCTACGACCAAGGTTCCGTGACCTTACGATGACCTACAACCAAGGTTCCGTGACCTTGTGATGACCTACGACCAAGGTTCCGTGACCTTGCGAGGATCTACGACAAAGGTTCCGTGACCCTACGATGACCTACGAGCTAGGTTCCGTGACCTTGCGATGACCTACGACCAAGGTTCCGTGACCTTGCGATGACCTACGCCAATGTTTCGTGACCTTGCGATGACCTACGACCAAGGTTTTGTGACCTTGCGATGACCTACGACCAAGGTTCCGTGACCCTACGATGACCTACGACCAAGTTTCCGTGACCTTGCGATGACCTACGACCAAGGTTCCGTGACCCTACGATGAGCTACGACCAAGGTTTCGTGACCATGTGATGATCTACGACCAAGGTTCCGTAACCTTGCGAGGACCTACGATCAAGGTTCCGTGACCTTGCAACGACCTACGACCAAGGTTCAGTGACCCTACGATGACCTACGAACAAGGTTCTGTGACCCTGCAATGACCTACGACCAAGGTTCTGTGACCTTGCGATGACCTACGACCAAGGTTCTATGAGGCTACGATAACCTACGTCCAAAGTTCTGTGACCCTGCGATGACCTACGACCAAGGTTCCGTGACCTTGCGATGACCTACGACCAAAGTTTCGTAACCCTGCGATGACCTACGAACAAGGTACCGCGACCTTGCGATGACCTACGACCAAGGTTCTGTGACCCTACAATGACCTACGACCAAGGTTTTGTGACCTTGTGATGACCTACGACCAAGGTTCCGTGACCTTGCGATGACCTACGACCAAGGTTCTGTGACCCTACGATCACCTACGACCAAGGTTCCGTGACCTTGTGATGACCTACGACCAAGGTTCCGTGACCTTGCGAGGATCTACGACCAAGGTTCCGTGACCCTACGATGACCTACGATCAAGGTTTTGTGACCTTGCGATGACCTACTACTAAGATTCCGTGACCTTGCGATGACCTACGACCAAGGTTTCGTGCCCTTTCGATGACCTACGACCATGGTTCTCTAACCTTGCGATGACCTACGACCAAGGTTCCCTGACCCTACGATGACCAACGACCAAGGTTCTATGACCTTGCGATGACCTACGAGCAAGATACCGTGACCTTGCGATGACCTACGACCATGGTTCCGTGACCTTACGATGACCTACAACCAAGGTTCTGTGACCTTGTGATGACCTACGACCAAGGTTCCGTGATCTTGCGAGGATCTACGACAAAGGTTTCGTGACCCTACGATGACCTACGACCAAGGTTCCGTGACCTTGCGATGACCTACGACCAAGGTTCCGTGACCTTGCGATGACCTACGACCAAGGTTTCGTGACCTTGCGATGACCTACGACCAAGGTTTCGTGACCTTGCGACGACCTACGACCAAGTTTCTGTGACCTTGCGATGACCTACGACCAAGGTTTCGTGACCTTGCGATGACCTACGACCAAGATTTCGTGACCTTGCGACGACCTACGACCAAGTTTCTGTAACCTTGCGATGACTTACGACCAACGTTCCGTGACCCTATGATGACCTACGACCAAGGTTCCGTGACCTTGCAGTGACCTACGACCAAGGTTCCGTGACCTTGCAGTGACCTACGACCAAGCTTCCGTGACCTTGCGAAGACGTACGACCAAGGTTCCGTGACCCTAGGAATACCTACGACCAAGGTTCCGTGACCTTAGGATGACCTACGACAAAGGTTCCGTGACCCTACGATGACCTACGACCAAGTTACCGTGACCTTTCGATGACCTACGACCAAGGTTTCGTGACCTTGCAATTACCTACGACCAAGGTTCTGTGACCCTACGATCACCTACGACCAAGGTTCCGTGACCTTGTGATGACCTACGACCAAGTTTCCGTGACCTTGCGAGGATCTACGACCAAGGTTCCGTGACCCTACGATGACCTACGACCAAGGTTCCGTGACCTTGCGATGACCTACGACTAAGGTTCTGTGACCTTGCGATGACCTACGACCAAGGTTTCGTGACCTTTCGATGACCTACGACCAAGGTTCTGTAACCTTGCGATGACCTACGACCAAGGTTCCCTGACCCTACGATAACCTACGACCAAGGTTCTGTGACCTTGCGATGACCTACAACCAAGGTTCCGTGACCTTGCGATGACCTACGACCAAGGTTCCGTGACCCTACGATGACCTACGACCAAGGTTCCGTGACCTTACGATGACCTACAACCAAGGTTCCGTGACCTTGTGATGACCTACGACCAAGGTTCCGTGACCTTGCGTGGATCTACGACAAAGGTTCCGTGACCCTACGATGACCTACGAGCTAGGTTCCGTGACCTTGCGATGACCTACGACCAAGGTTCTGTGACCTTGCGATGACCTACGACCAAGGTTTCGTGACCTTGCGATGACCTACGTCCTAGTTTCCGTGACCTTGCGATGACCTACGACCAAGGTTTCGTGACCTTGCGATGACCTACGACCAAGGTTCTGTGACCCTACGATCACCTACGACCAAGGTTCCGTGACCTTGTGATGACCTACGACCAAGGTTCCGTGACCTTGCGAGGATCTACGACCAAGGTTCCGTGACCCTACGATGACCTACGATCAAGGTTTTGTGACCTTGCGATGACCTACTACTAAGATTCCGTGACCTTGCGATGACCTACGACCAAGGTTTCGTGCCCTTTCGATGACCTACGACCATGGTTCTCTAACCTTGCGATGACCTACGACCAAGGTTCCCTGACCCTACGATGACCAACGACCAAGGTTCTATGACCTTGCGATGACCTACGAGCAAGATACCGTGACCTTGCGATGACCTACGACCATGGTTCCGTGACCTTACGATGACCTACAACCAAGGTTCTGTGACCTTGTGATGACCTACGACCAAGGTTCCGTGATCTTGCGAGGATCTACGACAAAGGTTTCGTGACCCTACGATGACCTACGACCAAGGTTCCGTGACCTTGCGATGACCTACGACCAAGGTTCCGTGACCTTGCGATGACCTACGACCAAGGTTTCGTGACCTTGCGATGACCTACGACCAAGGTTTCGTGACCTTGCGACGACCTACGACCAAGTTTCTGTGACCTTGCGATGACCTACGACCAAGGTTTCGTGACCTTGCGATGACCTACGACCAAGATTTCGTGACCTTGCGACGACCTACGACCAAGTTTCTGTAACCTTGCGATGACTTACGACCAACGTTCCGTGACCCTATGATGACCTACGACCAAGGTTCCGTGACCTTGCAGTGACCTACGACCAAGGTTCCGTGACCTTGCAGTGACCTACGACCAAGCTTCCGTGACCTTGCGAAGACGTACGACCAAGGTTCCGTGACCCTAGGAATACCTACGACCAAGGTTCCGTGACCTTAGGATGACCTACGACAAAGGTTCCGTGACCCTACGATGACCTACGACCAAGTTACCGTGACCTTTCGATGACCTACGACCAAGGTTTCGTGACCTTGCAATTACCTACGACCAAGGTTCTGTGACCCTACGATCACCTACGACCAAGGTTCCGTGACCTTGTGATGACCTACGACCAAGTTTCCGTGACCTTGCGAGGATCTACGACCAAGGTTCCGTGACCCTACGATGACCTACGACCAAGGTTCCGTGACCTTGCGATGACCTACGACTAAGGTTCTGTGACCTTGCGATGACCTACGACCAAGGTTTCGTGACCTTTCGATGACCTACGACCAAGGTTCTGTAACCTTGCGATGACCTACGACCAAGGTTCCCTGACCCTACGATAACCTACGACCAAGGTTCTGTGACCTTGCGATGACCTACAACCAAGGTTCCGTGACCTTGCGATGACCTACGACCAAGGTTCCGTGACCCTACGATGACCTACGACCAAGGTTCCGTGACCTTACGATGACCTACAACCAAGGTTCCGTGACCTTGTGATGACCTACGACCAAGGTTCCGTGACCTTGCGTGGATCTACGACAAAGGTTCCGTGACCCTACGATGACCTACGAGCTAGGTTCCGTGACCTTGCGATGACCTACGACCAAGGTTCTGTGACCTTGCGATGACCTACGACCAAGGTTTCGTGACCTTGCGATGACCTACGTCCTAGTTTCCGTGACCTTGCGATGACCTACGACCAAGGTTCCGTGACCCTACGATGACCTACGAACAAGGTTTCGTGACCTTGCGATGACCTACGACCAAGGTTTCGTGACCTTGCGACGACCTACGACCAAGTTTCTGTAAAATTGCGATGACTTACGACCAAGTTTCCGTGACCCTATTATGACCTACGACCAAGGTTCCGTGACCTTGCAATGACCTATGACCAAGGTTCCGTGACCTTGTGAAGACGTACGACCAAGGTTCCGTGACCCTAGGAATACCTACGACCAAGGTTCCATGACCTTACGATGACCTACGATAAAGGTTCCGTGACCCTACGATGACCTACGACCAAGTTTCCGTGACCTTGCGATGACCTACGACCAAGGTTTCGTGACCTTGCGATTACCTACGACCAAGGTTCTGTGACCCTACGATCACCTACGACCAAGGTTCCGTGACCTTGCGATGACCTACGACCAAGTTTCCGTGACCTTGCGAGGATCTACGACCAAGGTTCCGTGACCCTACGATGACCTACGACCAAGGTTTTGTGACCTTGCGATGACCTACGACTAAGGTTCTGTGACCTTGCGATGACCTACGACCAAGGTTTCGTGACCTTTCGATGACCTACGACCAAGGTTCTGTAACCTTGCTATGACCTACGACCAAGGTTCCCTGACCCTACGATGACCTACGACCAAGATTCTGTGACCTTGCGAAGACCTACGACCAAGGTTCTGTGACCTTGCGATGGCCTACGACCAAGGTTCCGTGACCCTACGATGACCTACGACCAAGGTTCCGTGACCTTACGATGACCTACAACCAAGGTTCTGTGACCTTGTGATGACCTACGACCAAGGTTCCGTGACCTTGCGAGGATCTACGACAAAGGTTCCGTGACCCTACGATGACCTACGAGCTAGGTTCCTTGACCTTGAGATGACCTACGACCAAGGTTTCGTGAACTTGCGATGACCTACGACCAAGTTTCTGTGACCTTGCGATGACCTACGACCAAGGTTCCGTGACCCTACGATGACCTACGAACAAGGTTTCGTGACCTTGCGATGACCTACGACCAAGGTTCCGTGACCTTGCGATGACCTACGACCAAGGTTCCGTGACCCTACGATGACCTACGAACAAGGTTTCATGACCTTGCGATCACCTACGACCAAGTTTCCGTGACCTTGCGATGACCTACGACCAAGGTTCCGTGACCCTACGATGACATACGACCAAGTTTCCGTGACCTTGCGAAGACCTACGACCAAGGTTCCGTGGCCCTCCGATGACCTACGACCAAGGTTCCGTGACCCTACGATGACCTACGACGAAGGTTCCGTGACCTTGCGATGACCTACGACCATTGTTTTGTGACCCTACGATGACCTATGACCAAGGTTCCGTGACCTTACGATGACCTACGACCAAGGTTCCGTGACCTTGTGATGACCTACGACCAAGGTTCCGTGACCCTACGATCACCTACGACCAAGGTTCCGTGACCTTGTGATGACCTACGACCAAGGTTCCGTGACGTTTGCGAGGATCTACGACCAAGGTTCCGTGACCCTACGATGACCTACGATCAAGGTTCCGTGACCTTGCGATGACCTATTACTAAGATTCCGTGACCTTGCGATGACCTACGATCAAGGTTTCGTGACCTTTCGATGACCTACGACCAAGGTTATGTAACCTTGCGATGACCTACGACCAAGGTTCCCTGACCCTACGATGACCTACGACCAAGGTTCTCTGACCTTGAGATGACCTACGACCAAGGTACCGTGACCTTGCGATGACCTACGACCAAGGTTCCGTGACCTTACGATGACCTACAACCAAGGTTCCGTGACCTTGTGATGACCTACGACCAAGGTTCCGTGACCTTGCGAGGATCTACGACAAAGGTTCCGTGACCCTACGATGACCTACGACCAAGGTTCCGTGACCTTGCGATGACCTACGACCAAGGTTCCGTGACCTTGCGATGACCTACGACCAAGGTTTCGTGACCTTGCGATGACCTACGACCAAGGTTTCGTGACCTTGCGATCACCTACGACCAAGTTTCCGTGACCTTGCGATGACTTACGACCAAGGTTCCGTGACCCTATGATGACCTACGACCAAGGTTCCGTGACCTTGCAATGACCTACGACCAAGGTTCCGTGACCTTGCGAAGATGTACGACCAAGGTTCCCGTGACCCTAGGAATATCTACGACCAAGGTTCCGTGACCTTACGATGACCTACGACAGAGGTTCCGTGACCCTACGATGACCTACGACCGAGTTTCCGTGACCTTGCGATGACCTACGACCAAGGTTTCGTGACCTTGCGATTACCTACGACCAAGGTTCTATGACCCTACGATCACCTACGACCAAGGTTCCGTGACCTTGTGATGACCTACGACCAAGTTTCCGTGACCTTGCGAGGATCTACGACCAAGGTTCCGTGACCCTACGATGACCTACGACCAAGGTTCCGTGACCTTGCGATGACCTACGACCAAGGTTCCGTGACCTTGCGATGACCTACGACCAAGGTTCCGTGACCCTACGATGACCTACGAACAAGGTTTCATGACCTTGCGATCACCTACGACCAAGTTTCCGTGACCTTGCGATGACCTACGACCAAGGTTCCGTGACCCTACGATGACATACGACCAAGTTTCCGTGACCTTGCGAAGACCTACGACCAAGGTTCCGTGGCCCTCCGATGACCTACGACCAAGGTTCCGTGACCCTACGATGACCTACGACGAAGGTTCCGTGACCTTGCGATGACCTACGACCATTGTTTTGTGACCCTACGATGACCTATGACCAAGGTTCCGTGACCTTACGATGACCTACGACCAAGGTTCCGTGACCTTGTGATGACCTACGACCAAGGTTCCGTGACCCTACGATCACCTACGACCAAGGTTCCGTGACCTTGTGATGACCTACGACCAAGGTTCCGTGACGTTTGCGAGGATCTACGACCAAGGTTCCGTGACCCTACGATGACCTACGATCAAGGTTCCGTGACCTTGCGATGACCTATTACTAAGATTCCGTGACCTTGCGATGACCTACGATCAAGGTTTCGTGACCTTTCGATGACCTACGACCAAGGTTATGTAACCTTGCGATGACCTACGACCAAGGTTCCCTGACCCTACGATGACCTACGACCAAGGTTCTATGACCTTGAGATGACCTACGACCAAGGTACCGTGACCTTCCGATGACCTACGACCAAGGTTCCGTGACCTTACGATGACCTACAACCAAGGTTCCGTGACCTTGTGATGACCTACGACCAAGGTTCCGTGACCTTGCGAGGATCTACGACAAAGGTTCCGTGACCCTACGATGACCTACGACCAAGGTTCCGTGACCTTGCGATGACCTACGACCAAGGTTCCGTGACCTTGCGATGACCTACGACCAAGGTTTCGTGACCTTGCGATGACCTACGACCAAGGTTTCGTGACCTTGCGACGACCTACGACCAAGTTTCTGTAACCTTGCGATGACTTACGACCAAGGTTCCGTGACCCTATGATGACCTACGACCAAGGTTCCGTGACCTTGCAATGACCTACGACCAAGGTTCCGTGACCTTGCGAAGATGTACGACCAAGGTTCCCGTGACCCTAGGAATATCTACGACCAAGGTTCCGTGACCTTACGATGACCTACGACAGAGGTTCCGTGACCCTACGATGACCTACGACCGAGTTTCCGTGACCTTGCGATGACCTACGACCAAGGTTTCGTGACCTTGCGATTACCTACGACCAAGGTTCTATGACCCTACGATCACCTACGACCAAGGTTCCGTGACCTTGTGATGACCTACGACCAAGTTTCCGTGACCTTGCGAGGATCTACGACCAAGGTTCCGTGACCCTACGATGACCTACGACCAAGGTTCCGTGACCTTGCGATGACCTACGACTAAGGTTCTGCGACCTTGCGATGACCTACGACCAAGGTTTCGTGACCTTTCGATGACCTACGACCAAGGTTCTGTAACCTTGCGATATCCTACGACCAAGGTTCCCTGACCCTACGATGACCTACGACCAAGGTTCTGTGACCTTGCGATGACCTACGACCAAGGTTCCGTGACCTTGCGATGACCTACGACCATGGTTCCGTGACCCTACGATGACCTACGACCAAGGTTCCGTGACCTTACGATGACCTACAACCAAGGTTCCGTGACCTTGTGATGACCTACGACCAAGGTTCCGTGACCTTGCGAGGATCTACGACAAAGGTTCCGTGACCCTACGATGACCTACGAGCTAGGTTCCGTGACCTTGCGATGACCTACGACCAAGGTTCCGTGACCTTGCGATGACCTACGCCAAGGTTTCGTGACCTTGCGATGACCTACGACCAAGGTTTTGTGACCTTGCGATGACCTACGACCAAGGTTCCGTGACCCTACGATGACCTACGACCAAGTTTCCGTGACCTTGCGATGACCTACGACCAAGGTTCCGTGACCCTACGATGAGCTACGACCAAGGTTTCGTGACCATGCGATGATCTACGACCAAGGTTCCGTAACCTTGCGAGGACCTACGATCAAGGTTCCGTGACCTTGCAACGACCTACGACCAAGGTTCAGTGACCCTACGATGACCTACGAACAAGGTTCTGTGACCCTGCAATGACCTACGACCAAGGTTCTGTGACCTTGCGATGACCTACGACTAAGGTTCTGTGACCTTGCGATGACCTACGACCAAGGTTTCGTGACCTTTCGATGACCTACGACCAAGGTTCTGTAACCTTGCGATGACCTACGACCAAGGTTCCCTGACCCTACGATAACCTACGACCAAGGTTCTGTGACCTTGCGATGACCTACAACCAAGGTTCCGTGACCTTGCGATGACCTACGACCAAGGTTCCGTGACCCTACGATGACCTACGACCAAGGTTCCGTGACCTTACGATGACCTACAACCAAGGTTCCGTGACCTTGTGATGACCTACGACCAAGGTTCCGTGACCTTGCGTGGATCTACGACAAAGGTTCCGTGACCCTACGATGACCTACGAGCTAGGTTCCGTGACCTTGCGATGACCTACGACCAAGGTTCTGTGACCTTGCGATGACCTACGACCAAGGTTTCGTGACCTTGCGATGACCTACGTCCTAGTTTCCGTGACCTTGCGATGACCTACGACCAAGGTTCCGTGACCCTACGATGACCTACGAACAAGGTTTCGTGACCTTGCGATGACCTACGACCAAGGTTTCGTGACCTTGCGACGACCTACGACCAAGTTTCTGTAAAATTGCGATGACTTACGACCAAGTTTCCGTGACCCTATTATGACCTACGACCAAGGTTCCGTGACCTTGCAATGACCTATGACCAAGGTTCCGTGACCTTGTGAAGACGTACGACCAAGGTTCCGTGACCCTAGGAATACCTACGACCAAGGTTCCATGACCTTACGATGACCTACGACAAAGGTTCCGTGACCCTACGATGACCTACGACCAAGTTTCCGTGACCTTGCGATGACCTACGACCAAGGTTTCGTGACCTTGCGATTACCTACGACCAAGGTTCTGTGACCCTACGATCACCTACGACCAAGGTTCCGTGACCTTGCGATGACCTACGACCAAGTTTCCGTGACCTTGCGAGGATCTACGACCAAGGTTCCGTGACCCTACGATGACCTACGACCAAGGTTTTGTGACCTTGCGATGACCTACGACTAAGGTTCTGTGACCTTGCGATGACCTACGACCAAGGTTTCGTGACCTTTCGATGACCTACGACCAAGGTTCTGTAACCTTGCTATGACCTACGACCAAGGTTCCCTGACCCTACGATGACCTACGACCAAGATTCTGTGACCTTGCGAAGACCTACGACCAAGGTTCTGTGACCTTGCGATGGCCTACGACCAAGGTTCCGTGACCCTACGATGACCTACGACCAAGGTTCCGTGACCTTACGATGACCTACAACCAAGGTTCTGTGACCTTGTGATGACCTACGACCAAGGTTCCGTGACCTTGCGAGGATCTACGACAAAGGTTCCGTGACCCTACGATGACCTACGAGCTAGGTTCCTTGACCTTGAGATGACCTACGACCAAGGTTTCGTGAACTTGCGATGACCTACGACCAAGTTTCTGTGACCTTGCGATGACCTACGACCAAGGTTCCGTGACCCTACGATGACCTACGAACAAGGTTTCGTGACCTTGCGATGACCTACGACCAAGGTTCCGTGACCTTGCGATGACCTACGACCAAGGTTCCGTGACCCTACGATGACCTACGAACAAGGTTTCATGACCTTGCGATCACCTACGACCAAGTTTCCGTGACCTTGCGATGACCTACGACCAAGGTTCCGTGACCCTACGATGACATACGACCAAGTTTCCGTGACCTTGCAAAGACCTACGACCAAGGTTCCGTGGCCCTCCGATGACCTACGACCAAGGTTCCGTGACCCTACGATGACCTACGACGAAGGTTCCGTGACCTTGCGATGACCTACGACCATTGTTTTGTGACCCTACGATGACCTATGACCAAGGTTCCGTGACCTTACGATGACCTACGACCAAGGTTCCGTGACCTTGTGATGACCTACGACCAAGGTTCCGTGACCCTACGATCACCTACGACCAAGGTTCCGTGACCTTGTGATGACCTACGACCAAGGTTCCGTGACGTTTGCGAGGATCTACGACCAAGGTTCCGTGACCCTACGATGACCTACGATCAAGGTTCCGTGACCTTGCGATGACCTATTACTAAGATTCCGTGACCTTGCGATGACCTACGATCAAGGTTTCGTGACCTTTCGATGACCTACGACCAAGGTTATGTAACCTTGCGATGACCTACGACCAAGGTTCCCTGACCCTACGATGACCTACGACCAAGGTTCTCTGACCTTGAGATGACCTACGACCAAGGTACCGTGACCTTGCGATGACCTACGACCAAGGTTCCGTGACCTTACGATGACCTACAACCAAGGTTCCGTGACCTTGTGATGACCTACGACCAAGGTTCCGTGACCTTGCGAGGATCTACGACAAAGGTTCCGTGACCCTACGATGACCTACGACCAAGGTTCCGTGACCTTGCGATGACCTACGACCAAGGTTCCGTGACCTTGCGATGACCTACGACCAAGGTTTCGTGACCTTGCGATGACCTACGACCAAGGTTTCGTGACCTTGCGATCACCTACGACCAAGTTTCCGTGACCTTGCGATGACTTACGACCAAGGTTCCGTGACCCTATGATGACCTACGACCAAGGTTCCGTGACCTTGCAATGACCTACGACCAAGGTTCCGTGACCTTGCGAAGATGTACGACCAAGGTTCCCGTGACCCTAGGAATATCTACGACCAAGGTTCCGTGACCTTACGATGACCTACGACAGAGGTTCCGTGACCCTACGATGACCTACGACCGAGTTTCCGTGACCTTGCGATGACCTACGACCAAGGTTTCGTGACCTTGCGATTACCTACGACCAAGGTTCTATGACCCTACGATCACCTACGACCAAGGTTCCGTGACCTTGTGATGACCTACGACCAAGTTTCCGTGACCTTGCGAGGATCTACGACCAAGGTTCCGTGACCCTACGATGACCTACGACCAAGGTTCCGTGACCTTGCGATGACCTACGACCAAGGTTCCGTGACCTTGCGATGACCTACGACCAAGGTTCCGTGACCCTACGATGACCTACGAACAAGGTTTCATGACCTTGCGATCACCTACGACCAAGTTTCCGTGACCTTGCGATGACCTACGACCAAGGTTCCGTGACCCTACGATGACATACGACCAAGTTTCCGTGACCTTGCGAAGACCTACGACCAAGGTTCCGTGGCCCTCCGATGACCTACGACCAAGGTTCCGTGACCCTACGATGACCTACGACGAAGGTTCCGTGACCTTGCGATGACCTACGACCATTGTTTTGTGACCCTACGATGACCTATGACCAAGGTTCCGTGACCTTACGATGACCTACGACCAAGGTTCCGTGACCTTGTGATGACCTACGACCAAGGTTCCGTGACCCTACGATCACCTACGACCAAGGTTCCGTGACCTTGTGATGACCTACGACCAAGGTTCCGTGACGTTTGCGAGGATCTACGACCAAGGTTCCGTGACCCTACGATGACCTACGATCAAGGTTCCGTGACCTTGCGATGACCTATTACTAAGATTCCGTGACCTTGCGATGACCTACGATCAAGGTTTCGTGACCTTTCGATGACCTACGACCAAGGTTATGTAACCTTGCGATGACCTACGACCAAGGTTCCCTGACCCTACGATGACCTACGACCAAGGTTCTATGACCTTGAGATGACCTACGACCAAGGTACCGTGACCTTCCGATGACCTACGACCAAGGTTCCGTGACCTTACGATGACCTACAACCAAGGTTCCGTGACCTTGTGATGACCTACGACCAAGGTTCCGTGACCTTGCGAGGATCTACGACAAAGGTTCCGTGACCCTACGATGACCTACGACCAAGGTTCCGTGACCTTGCGATGACCTACGACCAAGGTTCCGTGACCTTGCGATGACCTACGACCAAGGTTTCGTGACCTTGCGATGACCTACGACCAAGGTTTCGTGACCTTGCGACGACCTACGACCAAGTTTCTGTAACCTTGCGATGACTTACGACCAAGGTTCCGTGACCCTATGATGACCTACGACCAAGGTTCCGTGACCTTGCAATGACCTACGACCAAGGTTCCGTGACCTTGCGAAGATGTACGACCAAGGTTCCCGTGACCCTAGGAATATCTACGACCAAGGTTCCGTGACCTTACGATGACCTACGACAGAGGTTCCGTGACCCTACGATGACCTACGACCGAGTTTCCGTGACCTTGCGATGACCTACGACCAAGGTTTCGTGACCTTGCGATTACCTACGACCAAGGTTCTATGACCCTACGATCACCTACGACCAAGGTTCCGTGACCTTGTGATGACCTACGACCAAGTTTCCGTGACCTTGCGAGGATCTACGACCAAGGTTCCGTGACCCTACGATGACCTACGACCAAGGTTCCGTGACCTTGCGATGACCTACGACTAAGGTTCTGCGACCTTGCGATGACCTACGACCAAGGTTTCGTGACCTTTCGATGACCTACGACCAAGGTTCTGTAACCTTGCGATATCCTACGACCAAGGTTCCCTGACCCTACGATGACCTACGACCAAGGTTCTGTGACCTTGCGATGACCTACGACCAAGGTTCCGTGACCTTGCGATGACCTACGACCATGGTTCCGTGACCCTACGATGACCTACGACCAAGGTTCCGTGACCTTACGATGACCTACAACCAAGGTTCCGTGACCTTGTGATGACCTACGACCAAGGTTCCGTGACCTTGCGAGGATCTACGACAAAGGTTCCGTGACCCTACGATGACCTACGAGCTAGGTTCCGTGACCTTGCGATGACCTACGACCAAGGTTCCGTGACCTTGCGATGACCTACGCCAAGGTTTCGTGACCTTGCGATGACCTACGACCAAGGTTTTGTGACCTTGCGATGACCTACGACCAAGGTTCCGTGACCCTACGATGACCTACGACCAAGTTTCCGTGACCTTGCGATGACCTACGACCAAGGTTCCGTGACCCTACGATGAGCTACGACCAAGGTTTCGTGACCATGCGATGATCTACGACCAAGGTTCCGTAACCTTGCGAGGACCTACGATCAAGGTTCCGTGACCTTGCAACGACCTACGACCAAGGTTCAGTGACCCTACGATGACCTACGAACAAGGTTCTGTGACCCTGCAATGACCTACGACCAAGGTTCTGTGACCTTGCGATGACCTACGACCAAGGTTCTATGACGCTACGATAACCTACGTCCAAAGTTCTGTGACCCTGCGATGACCTACGACCAAGGTTCCGTGACCTTGCGATGACCTACGACCAAAGTTTCGTGACCCTGCGATGACCTACGAACAAGGTACCGCGACCTTGCGATGACCTACGACCAAGGTTTTGTGACCCTACGATGAGCTACGACCAAGGTTTTGTAACCTTGTGATGACCTACGACCAAGGTTCCGTGACCTTGCGATGACCTACGACCAAGGTTCTGTGACCCTACGATCACCTACGACCAAGGTTCCGTGACCTTGTGATGACCTACGACCAAGGTTCCGTGACCTTGCGAGGATCTACGACCAAGGTTCCGTGACCCTACGATGACCTACGATCAACGTTCTGTGACCTTGCGATGACCTACTACTAAGATTCCGTGACCTTGCGATGACCTACGACCAAGGTTTCGTGCCCTTTCGATGACCTACGACCATGGTTCTCTAACCTTGCGATGACCTACGACCAAGGTTCCCTGACCCTACGATGACCAACGACCAAGGTTCTATGACCTTGCGATGACCTACGAGCAAGATACCGTGACCTTGCGATGACCTACGACCATGGTTCCGTGACCTTACGATGACCTACAACCAAGGTTCTGTGACCTTGTGATGACCTACGACCAAGGTTCCGTGATCTTGCGAGGATCTACGACAAAGGTTCCGTGACCCTACGATGACCTACGACCAAGGTTCCGTGACCTTGCGATGACCTACGACCAAGGTTCCGTGACCTTGCGATGACCTACGACCAAGGTTTCGTGACCTTGCGACGACCTACGACCAAGTTTCTGTGACCTTGCGATGACCTACGACCAAGGTTTCGTGACCTTGCGATGACCTACGACCAAGATTTCGTGAGCTTGCGACGACCTACGACCAAGTTTCTGTAACCTTGCGATGACTTACGACCAACGTTCCGTGACCCTATGATGACCTACGACCAAGGTTCCGTGACCTTGCAGTGACCTACGACCAAGGTTCCGTGACCTTGCAGTGACCTACGACCAAGCTTCCGTGACCTTGCGAAGACGTACGACCAAGGTTCCGTGACCCTAGGAATACCTACGACCAAGGTTCCGTGACCTTAGGATGACCTACGACAAAGGTTCCGTGACCCTACGATGACCTACGACCAAGTTACCGTGACCTTTCGATGACCTACGACCAAGGTTTCGTGACCTTGCAATTACCTACGACCAAGGTTCTGTGACCCTACGATCACCTACGACCAAGGTTCCGTGACCTTGTGATGACCTACGACCAAGTTTCCGTGACCTTGCGAGGATCTACGACCAAGGTTCCGTGACCCTACGATGACCTACGACCAAGGTTCCGTGACCTTGCGATGACCTACGACTAAGGTTCTGTGACCTTGCGATGACCTACGACCAAGGTTTCGTGACCTTTCGATGACCTACGACCAAGGTTCTGTAACCTTGCGATGACCTACGACCAAGGTTCCCTGACCCTACGATGACCTACGACCAAGGTTCTGTGACCTTGCGATGACCTACAACCAAGGTTCCGTGACCCTACGATGACCTACAACCAAGGTTCCGTGACCCTACGATGACCTACGACCAAGGTTCCGTGACCTTACGATGACCTACAACCAAGGTTCCGTGACCTTGTGATGACCTACGACCAAGGTTCCGTGACCTTGCGTGGATCTACGACAAAGGTTCCGTGACCCTACGATGACCTACGAGCTAGGTTCCATGACCTTGCGATGAACTACGACCAAGGTTCTGTGACCTTGCGATGACCTACGACCAAGGTTTCGTGACCTTGCGATGACCTACGTCCTAGTTTCCGTGACCTTGCGATGACCTACGACCAAGGTTCCGTGACCCTACGATGACCTACGACCAAGGTTCCGTGACCTTGCGATGACCTACGACCAAGGTTTCGTGACCTTGCGATGACCTACGACCAAGGTTTCGTGACCTTGCGACGACCTACGACCAAGTTTCTGTAACCTTGCGATGACTTACGACCAAGGTTCCGTGACCCTATGATGACCTACGACCAAGGTTCCGTGACCTTGCAATGACCTACGACCAAGGTTCCGTGACCTTGCGAAGATGTACGACCAAGGTTCCCGTGACCCTAGGAATATCTACGACCAAGGTTCCGTGACCTTACGATGACCTACGACAGAGGTTCCGTGACCCTACGATGACCTACGACCGAGTTTCCGTGACCTTGCGATGACCTACGACCAAGGTTTCGTGACCTTGCGATTACCTACGACCAAGGTTCTATGACCCTACGATCACCTACGACCAAGGTTCCGTGACCTTGTGATGACCTACGACCAAGTTTCCGTGACCTTGCGAGGATCTACGACCAAGGTTCCGTGACCCTACGATGACCTACGACCAAGGTTCCGTGACCTTGCGATGACCTACGACTAAGGTTCTGCGACCTTGCGATGACCTACGACCAAGGTTTCGTGACCTTTCGATGACCTACGACCAAGGTTCTGTAACCTTGCGATATCCTACGACCAAGGTTCCCTGACCCTACGATGACCTACGACCAAGGTTCTGTGACCTTGCGATGACCTACGACCAAGGTTCCGTGACCTTGCGATGACCTACGACCATGGTTCCGTGACCCTACGATGACCTACGACCAAGGTTCCGTGACCTTACGATGACCTACAACCAAGGTTCCGTGACCTTGTGATGACCTACGACCAAGGTTCCGTGACCTTGCGAGGATCTACGACAAAGGTTCCGTGACCCTACGATGACCTACGAGCTAGGTTCCGTGACCTTGCGATGACCTACGACCAAGGTACCGTGACCTTGCGATGACCTACGCCAAGGGTTCGTGACCTTGCGATGACCTACGACCAAGGTTTTGTGACCTTGCGATGACCTACGACCAAGGTTCCGTGACCCTACGATGACCTACGACCAAGTTTCCGTGACCTTGCGATGACCTACGACCAAGGTTCCGTGACCCTACGATGAGCTACGACCAAGGTTTCGTGACCATGCGATGATCTACGACCAAGGTTCCGTAACCTTGCGAGGACCTACGATCAAGGTTCCGTGACCTTGCAACGACCTACGACCAAGGTTCAGTGACCCTACGATGACCTACGAACAAGGTTCTGTGACCCTGCAATGACCTACGACCAAGGTTCTGTGACCTTGCGATGACCTACGACCAAGGTTCTATGACGCTACGATAACCTACGTCCAAAGTTCTGTGACCCTGCGATGACCTACGACCAAGGTTCCGTGACCTTGCGATGACCTACGACCAAAGTTTCGTGACCCTGCGATGACCTACGAACAAGGTACCGCGACCTTGCGATGACCTACGACCAAGGTTCTGTGACCCTACGATGACCTACGACCAAGGTTTTGTAACCTTGTGATGACCTACGACCAAGGTTCCGTGACCTTGCGATGACCTACGACCAAGGTTCTGTGACCCTACGATCACCTACGACCAAGGTTCCGTGACCTTGTGATGACCTACGACCAAGGTTCCGTGACCTTGCGAGGATCTACGACCAAGGTTCCGTGACCCTACGATGACCTACGATCAACGTTCTGTGACCTTGCGATGACCTACTACTAAGATTCCGTGACCTTGCGATGACCTACGACCAAGGTTTCGTGCCCTTTCGATGACCTACGACCATGGTTCTCTAACCTTGCGATGACCTACGACCAAGGTTCCCTGACCCTACGATGACCAACGACCAAGGTTCTATGACCTTGCGATGACCTACGAGCAAGATACCGTGACCTTGCGATGACCTACGACCATGGTTCCGTGACCTTACGATGACCTACAACCAAGGTTCTGTGACCTTGTGATGACCTACGACCAAGGTTCCGTGATCTTGCGAGGATCTACGACAAAGGTTCCGTGACCCTACGATGACCTACGACCAAGGTTCCGTGACCTTGCGATGACCTACGACCAAGGTTCCGTGACCTTGCGAGGACCTACGACCAAGGTTTCGTGACCTTGCGATGACCTACGACCAAGGTTTCGTGACCTTGCGACGACCTACGACCAAGTTTCTGTGACCTTGCGATGACCTACGACCAAGGTTTCGTGACCTTGCGATGACCTACGACCAAGATTTCGTGAGCTTGCGACGACCTACGACCAAGTTTCTGTAACCTTGCGATAACTTACGACCAACGTTCCGTGACCCTATGATGACCTACGACCAAGGTTCCGTGACCTTGCAGTGACCTACGACCAAGGTTCCGTGACCTTGCAGTGACCTACGACCAAGCTTCCGTGACCTTGCGAAGACGTACGACCAAGGTTCCGTGACCCTAGGAATACCTACGACCAAGGTTCCGTGACCTTAGGATGACCTACGACAAAGGTTCCGTGACCCTACGATGACCTACGACCAAGTTACCGTGACCTTTCGATGACCTACGACCAAGGTTTCGTGACCTTGCAATTACCTACGACCAAGGTTCTGTGACCCTACGATCACCTACGACCAAGGTTCCGTGACCTTGTGATGACCTACGACCAAGTTTCCGTGACCTTGCGAGGATCTACGACCAAGGTTCCGTGACCCTACGATGACCTACGACCAAGGTTCCGTGACCTTGCGATGACCTACGACTAAGGTTCTGTGACCTTGCGATGACCTACGACCAAGGTTTCGTGACCTTTCGATGACCTACGACCAAGGTTCTGTAACCTTGCGATGACCTACGACCAAGGTTCCCTGACCCTACGATGACCTACGACCAAGGTTCTGTGACCTTGCGATGACCTACAACCAAGGTTCCGTGACCCTACGATGACCTACAACCAAGGTTCCGTGACCCTACGATGACCTACGACCAAGGTTCCGTGACCTTACGATGACCTACAACCAAGGTTCCGTGACCTTGTGATGACCTACGACCAAGGTTCCGTGACTTTGCGTGGATCTACGACAAAGGTTCCGTGACCCTACGATGACCTACGAGCTAGGTTCCGTGACCTTGCGATGAACTACGACCAAGGTTCTGTGACCTTGCGATGACCTACGACCAAGGTTTCGTGACCTTGCGATGACCTACGTCCTAGTTTCCGTGACCTTGCGATGACCTACGACCAAGGTTCCGTGACCCTACGATGACCTACGACCAAGGTTCCGTGACCTTGCGATGACCTACGACCAAGGTTTCGTGACCTTGCGATGACCTACGACCAAGGTTTCGTGACCTTGCGACGACCTACGACCAAGTTTCTGTAACCTTGCGATGACTTACGACCAAGGTTCCGTGACCCTATGATGACCTACGACCAAGGTTCCGTGACCTTGCAATGACCTACGACCAAGGTTCCGTGACCTTGCGAAGATGTACGACCAAGGTTCCCGTGACCCTAGGAATATCTACGACCAAGGTTCCGTGACCTTACGATGACCTACGACAGAGGTTCCGTGACCCTACGATGACCTACGACCGAGTTTCCGTGACCTTGCGATGACCTACGACCAAGGTTTCGTGACCTTGCGATTACCTACGACCAAGGTTCTATGACCCTACGATCACCTACGACCAAGGTTCCGTGACCTTGTGATGACCTACGACCAAGTTTCCGTGACCTTGCGAGGATCTACGACCAAGGTTCCGTGACCCTACGATGACCTACGACCAAGGTTCCGTGACCTTGCGATGACCTACGACTAAGGTTCTGCGACCTTGCGATGACCTACGACCAAGGTTTCGTGACCTTTCGATGACCTACGACCAAGGTTCTGTAACCTTGCGATATCCTACGACCAAGGTTCCCTGACCCTACGATGACCTACGACCAAGGTTCTGTGACCTTGCGATGACCTACGACCAAGGTTCCGTGACCTTGCGATGACCTACGACCATGGTTCCGTGACCCTACGATGACCTACGACCAAGGTTCCGTGACCTTACGATGACCTACAACCAAGGTTCCGTGACCTTGTGATGACCTACGACCAAGGTTCCGTGACCTTGCGAGGATCTACGACAAAGGTTCCGTGACCCTACGATGACCTACGAGCTAGGTTCCGTGACCTTGCGATGACCTACGACCAAGGTTCCGTGACCTTGCGATGACCTACGCCAAGGTTTCGTGACCTTGCGATGACCTACGTCCTAGTTTCCGTGACCTTGCGATGACCTACGACCAAGGTTCCGTGACCCTACGATGACCTACGACCAAGGTTCCGTGACCTTGCGATGACCTACGACCAAGGTTTCGTGACCTTGCGATGACCTACGACCAAGGTTTCGTGACCTTGCGACGACCTACGACCAAGTTTCTGTAACCTTGCGATGACTTACGACCAAGGTTCCGTGACCCTATGATGACCTACGACCAAGGTTCCGTGACCTTGCAATGACCTACGACCAAGGTTCCGTGACCTTGCGAAGATGTACGACCAAGGTTCCCGTGACCCTAGGAATATCTACGACCAAGGTTCCGTGACCTTACGATGACCTACGACAGAGGTTCCGTGACCCTACGATGACCTACGACCGAGTTTCCGTGACCTTGCGATGACCTACGACCAAGGTTTCGTGACCTTGCGATTACCTACGACCAAGGTTCTATGACCCTACGATCACCTACGACCAAGGTTCCGTGACCTTGTGATGACCTACGACCAAGTTTCCGTGACCTTGCGAGGATCTACGACCAAGGTTCCGTGACCCTACGATGACCTACGACCAAGGTTCCGTGACCTTGCGATGACCTACGACTAAGGTTCTGCGACCTTGCGATGACCTACGACCAAGGTTTCGTGACCTTTCGATGACCTACGACCAAGGTTCTGTAACCTTGCGATATCCTACGACCAAGGTTCCCTGACCCTACGATGACCTACGACCAAGGTTCTGTGACCTTGCGATGACCTACGACCAAGGTTCCGTGACCTTGCGATGACCTACGACCATGGTTCCGTGACCCTACGATGACCTACGACCAAGGTTCCGTGACCTTACGATGACCTACAACCAAGGTTCCGTGACCTTGTGATGACCTACGACCAAGGTTCCGTGACCTTGCGAGGATCTACGACAAAGGTTCCATGACCCTACGATGACCTACGAGCTAGGTTCCGTGACCTTGCGATGACCTACGACCAAGGTTCCGTGACCTTGCGATGACCTACGCCAAGGTTTCGTGACCTTGCGATGACCTACGATCAAGGTTTTGTGACCTTGCGATGACCTACGACCAAGGTTCCGTGACCCTACGATGACCTACGACCAAGTTTCCGTGACCTTGCGATGACCTACGACCAAGGTTCCGTGACCCTACGATGAGCTACGACCAAGGTTTCGTGACCATGCGATGATCTACGACCAAGGTTCCGTAACCTTGCGAGGACCTACGATCAAGGTTCCGTGACCTTGCAACGACCTACGACCAAGGTTCAGTGACCCTACGATGACCTACGAACAAGGTTCTGTGACCCTGCAATGACCTACGACCAAGGTTCTGTGACCTTGCGATGACCTACGACCAAGGTTCTATGACGCTACGATAACCTACGTCCAAAGTTCTGTGACCCTGCGATGACCTACGACCAAGGTTCCGTGACCTTGCGATGACCTACGACCAAAGTTTCGTGACCCTGCGATGACCTACGAACAAGGTACCGCGACCTTGCGATGACCTACGACCAAGGTTCTGTGACCCTACGATGACCTACGACCAAGGTTTTGTAACCTTGTGATGACCTACGACCAAGGTTCCGTGACCTTGCGATGACCTACGACCAAGGTTCTGTGACCCTACGATCACCTACGACCAAGGTTCCGTGACCTTGTGATGACCTACGACCAAGGTTCCGTGACCTTGCGAGGATCTACGACCAAGGTTCCGTGACCCTACGATGACCTACGATCAACGTTCTGTGACCTTGCGATGACCTACTACTAAGATTCCGTGACCTTGCGATGACCTACGACCAAGGTTTCGTGCCCTTTCGATGACCTACGACCATGGTTCTCTAACCTTGCGATGACCTACGACCAAGGTTCCCTGACCCTACGATGACCAACGACCAAGGTTCTATGACCTTGCGATGACCTACGAGCAAGATACCGTGACCTTGCGATGACCTACGACCATGGTTCCGTGACCTTACGATGACCTACAACCAAGGTTCTGTGACCTTGTGATGACCTACGACCAAGGTTCCGTGATCTTGCGAGGATCTAC
Source organism: Artemisia argyi (assembly GCA_030686995.1). Classification (NCBI taxonomy): domain Eukaryota; kingdom Viridiplantae; phylum Streptophyta; class Magnoliopsida; order Asterales; family Asteraceae; genus Artemisia; species Artemisia argyi. The sequence goes on from JARVZY010002608.1 coordinate 297,741, forward strand.
GACAAAGGTTCCGTGACCCTACGATGACCTACGACCAAGGTTCCGTGACCTTGCGATGACCTACGACCAAGGTTCCGTGACCTTGCGATGACCTACGACCAAGGTTTCGTGACCTTGCGATGACCTACGACCAAGGTTTCGTGACCTTGCGACGACCTACGACCAAGTTTCTGTGACCTTGCGATGACCTACGACCAAGGTTTCGTGACCTTGCGATGACCTACGACCAAGATTTCGTGAGCTTGCGACGACCTACGACCAAGTTTCTGTAACCTTGCGATGACTTACGACCAACGTTCCGTGACCCTATGATGACCTACGACCAAGGTTCCGTGACCTTGCAGTGACCTACGACCAAGGTTCCGTGACCTTGCAGTGACCTACGACCAAGCTTCCGTGACCTTGCGAAGACGTACGACCAAGGTTCCGTGACCCTAGGAATACCTACGACCAAGGTTCCGTGACCTTAGGATGACCTACGACAAAGGTTCCGTGACCCTACGATGACCTACGACCAAGTTACCGTGACCTTTCGATGACCTACGACCAAGGTTTCGTGACCTTGCAATTACCTACGACCAAGGTTCTGTGACCCTACGATCACCTACGACCAAGGTTCCGTGACCTTGTGATGACCTACGACCAAGTTTCCGTGACCTTGCGAGGATCTACGACCAAGGTTCCGTGACCCTACGATGACCTACGACCAAGGTTCCGTGACCTTGCGATGACCTACGACTAAGGTTCTGTGACCTTGCGATGACCTACGACCAAGGTTTCGTGACCTTTCGATGACCTACGACCAAGGTTCTGTAACCTTGCGATGACCTACGACCAAGGTTCCCTTACCCTACGATGACCTATGACCAAGGTTCTGTGACCTTGCGATGACCTACAACCAAGGTTCCGTGACCCTACGATGACCTACAACCAAGGTTCCGTGACCCTACGATGACCTACGACCAAGGTTCCGTGACCTTACGATGACCTACAACCAAGGTTCCGTGACCTTGTGATGACCTACGACTAAGGTTCCGTGACCTTGCGTGGATCTACGACAAAGGTTCCGTGACCCTACGATGACCTACGAGCTAGGTTCCGTGACCTTGCGATGAACTACGACCAAGGTTCTGTGACCTTGCGATGACCTACGACCAAGGTTTCGTGACCTTGCGATGACCTACGTCCTAGTTTCCGTGACCTTGCGATGACCTACGACCAAGGTTCCGTGACCCTACGATGACCTACGAACAAGGTTTCGTGACCTTGCGATGACCTACGACCAAGGTTCCGTAACCCTACGATGACATACGACCAAGTTTCCGTGACCTTGCGACGACCTACGACCAAGGTTCTGTGACCCTCTGATGACGTACGACCAAGGTTCCGTGACCCTACGATGACCTACGACAAAGGTTCCGTGACCTTGCGATGACCTACGACCAAGGTTCCGTGACCTTGCGATGACCTACGACCAAGGTTTCGTGACCTTGCGATGACTTACGACCAAGATTCCGTGACCCTATGACGACCTACGACCAAGGTTCCGTGAACTTGCAATGACCTACGACAAAGGTTCCGTGACCTTGCGAAGACTTACGACCAAGGTTCCGTGACCCTAGGAATACCTACGACCAAGGTTCCGTGACCTTACGATGACCTACGACAAAGGTTCTGTGACCCTACGATGACCTACGACCAACTTTCCGTGACCTTGCGATGACCTACGACCAAGGTTTCGTGACCTTGCGATTACCTACGACCAAGGTTCTGTGACCCTACGATCACCTACGACCAAGGTTCCGGACCTTGCGAGGATCTACGACAAAGGTACCGTGAACCAACGATGACCTACGAGCTAGGTTCCGTGACCTTGCGATGACCTACGACCAAGATTCCGTGACCTTGTGATGACCTACGACCAAGGTTCCGTGACCCTACGATGACCTACGACCAAGTTTTCATGACCTTGCGATGACCTACGACCAAGGTTCCGTGACCCTACGATGAGCTACGACCAAGGTTTTGTGACGTTGCGATGATCTACGACCAAGGTTCCGTAACCTTGCGAGGACCTACGACCAAGGTTACGTGACCTTTCAACGACCTACGACCAAGGTTCAGTGACCCTACGATGACCTACGACCAAGGTTCCGTGATCTTGCAATGACCTACAACCAAGGTTCCGTGACCTTGCGATGACCTACGACCAAGGTTTCGTGACCTTGCGATGACCTACGACCAAAGTTTCGTGACCTTGCGATGACCTACGACCAAGGTTCCGTGACCCTACGATGACCTACGACCAAGTTTTCGTTACCTTGCGATGAACTACGACCAAGGTTCCGTGACCCTACGATGAGCTACGACCAAGGTTTCGTGACATTGCGATGATCTACGACCAAGGTTCCGTAACCTTGCTAGGACCTACGACCAAGGTTACGTGACCTTGCAACGACCTACGACCAAGGTTCAGTGACCCTACGATGACCTACGAACAAGGTTCCGTGTCCCTGCGATGACCTACGACCAAGGTTCTGTGACCTTGCGATGACCTACGACCAAGGTTCTATGACGCTACGATGACCTACGACCAAGGTTCCGTGACCCTGCGATGACCTACGACCAAGGTTCCGTGACCTTGCGATGACCTACGACCAAGGTTCCCTGACCCTGCGACGACCTACAACCAAGGTACCGCGACCTTGCGATGACCCACGATCATGGTTCTGTGACCCTACGATGACCTACGACCAAGGTTTTGTGACCTTGTGATGACCAACGACCAAGGTTCTGTAACCTTGCGATGACCTACGACCAAGGTTCTGTGACCCTACGATCACCTACGACCAAGGTTCCGGGACCTTGTGATGACCTACGACCAAGGTTCCGTGATCTTGCTAGGATCTACGACCAAGGTTCCGTGACCCTACGATGACCAACGATCAAGGTTCTGTGACCTTGCGATGACCTACGACCAAGGTTCCGTAACCTTACGATGACCTACAACCAAGGTTCCGTGACCTTGTGATGACCTACGACCAAGGTTCCGCGACCTTGCGAGGATCTACGACAAAGGTTCCGTGACCCTACGATGACCTACGAGCTAGGTTCCGTGACCTTGCGTGGATCTACGACAAAGGTTCCGTGACCCTACGATGACCTACGAGCTAGGTTCCGTGACCTTGCGATGAACTACGACCAAGGTTCTGTGACCTTGCGATGACCTACGACCAAGGTTTCGTGACCTTGCGATGACCTACGTCCTAGTTTCCGTGACCTTGCGATGACCTACGACCAAGGTTCCGTGACCCTACGATGACCTACGAACAAGGTTTCGTGACCTTGCGATGACCTACGACCAAGGTTCCGTAACCCTACGATGACATACGACCAAGTTTCCGTGACCTTGCGACGACCTACGACCAAGGTTTTGTGACCCTCTGATGACGTACGACCAAGGTTCCGTGACCCTACGATGACCTACGACAAAGGTTCCGTGACCTTGCGATGACCTACGACCAAGGTTCCGTGACCTTGCGATGACCTACGACCAAGGTTTCGTGACCTTGCGATGACTTACGACCAAGATTCCGTGACCCTATGACGACCTACGACCAAGGTTCCGTGAACTTGCAATGACCTACGACCAAGGTTCCGTGACCTTGCGAAGACTTACGACCAAGGTTCCGTGACCCTAGGAATACCTACGACCAAGGTTCCGTGACCTTACGACGACCTACGACAAAGGTTCTGTGACCCTACGATGACCTACGACCAACTTTCCGTGACCTTGCGATGACCTACGACCAAGGTTTCGTGACCTTGCGATTACCTACGACCAAGGTTCTGTGACCCTACGATCACCTACGACCAAGGTTCCGGACCTTGCGAGGATCTACGACAAAGGTACCGTGAACCAACGATGACCTACGAGCTAGGTTCCGTGACCTTGCGATGACCTACGACCAAGATTCCGTGACCTTGTGATGACCTACGACCAAGGTTCCGTGACCCTACGATGACCTACGACCAAGTTTCCGTGACCTTGCGATGACCTACGACCAAGGTTCCGTGACCCTACGATGAGCTACGACCAAGGTTCCGTGACCCTACGATGACCTACAACCAAGGTTCCGTGACCCTACGATGACCTACGACCAAGGTTCCGTGACCTTACGATGACCTACAACCAAGGTTCCGTGACCTTGTGATGACCTACGACTAAGGTTCCGTGACCTTGCGTGGATCTACGACAAAGGTTCCGTGACCCTACGATGAACTACGAGCTAGGTTCCGTGACCTTGCGATGAACTACGACCAAGGTTCTGTGACCTTGCGATGACCTACGACCAAGGTTTCGTGACCTTGCGATGACCTACGTCCTAGTTTCCGTGACCTTGCGATGACCTACGACCAAGGTTCCGTGACCCTACGATGACCTACGAACAAGGTTTCGTGACCTTGCGATGACCTACGACCAAGGTTCCGTAACCCTACGATGACATACGACCAAGTTTCCGTGACCTTGCGACGACCTACGACCAAGGTTCTGTGACCCTCTGATGACGTACGACCAAGGTTCCGTGACCCTACGATGACCTACGACAAAGGTTCCGTGACCTTGCGATGACCTACGACCAAGGTTCCGTGACCTTGCGATGACCTACGACCAAGGTTTCGTGACCTTGCGATGACTTACGACCAAGATTCCGTGACCCTATGACGACCTACGACCAAGGTTCCGTGAACTTGCAATGACCTACGACAAAGGTTCCGTGACCTTGCGAAGACTTACGACCAAGGTTCCGTGACCCTAGGAATACCTACGACCAAGGTTCCGTGACCTTACGATGACCTACGACAAAGGTTCTGTGACCCTACGATGACCTACGACCAACTTTCCGTGACCTTGCGATGACCTACGACCAAGGTTTCGTGACCTTGCGATTACCTACGACCAAGGTTCTGTGACCCTACGATCACCTACGACCAAGGTTCCGGACCTTGCGAGGATCTACGACAAAGGTACCGTGAACCAACGATGACCTACGAGCTAGGTTCCGTGACCTTGCGATGACCTACGACCAAGATTCCGTGACCTTGTGATGACCTACGACCAAGGTTCCGTGACCCTACGATGACCTACGACCAAGTTTCCGTGACCTTGCGATGACCTACGACCAAGGTTCCGTGACCCTACGATGAGCTACGACCAAGGTTTTGTGACGTTGCGATGATCTACGACCAAGGTTCCGTAACCTTGCGAGGACCTACGACCAAGGTTACGTGACCTTTCAACGACCTACGACCAAGGTTCAGTGACCCTACGATGACCTACGACCAAGGTTCCGTGATCTTGCAATGACCTACAACCAAGGTTCCGTGACCTTGCGATGACCTACGACCAAGGTTTCGTGACCTTGCGATGACCTACGACCAAGGTTTCGTGACCTTGCGATGACCTACGACCAAGGTTCCGTGACCCTACGATGACCTACGACCAAGTTTTCGTTACCTTGCGATGAACTACGACCAAGGTTCCGTGACCCTACGATGAGCTACGACCAAGGTTTCGTGACATTGCGATGATCTACGACCAAGGTTCCGTAACCTTATTAGGACCTACGACCAAGGTTACGTGACCTTGCAACGACCTACGACCAAGGTTCAGTGACCCTACGATGACCTACGAACAAGGTTCCGTGTCCCTGCGATGACCTACGACCAAGGTTCTGTGACCTTGCGATGACCTACGACCAAGGTTCTATGACGCTACGATGACCTACGACCAAGGTTCCGTGACCCTGCGATGACCTACGACCAAGGTTCCGTGACCTTGCGATGACCTACGACCAAGGTTCCCTGACCCTGCGACGACCTACAACCAAGGTACCGCGACCTTGCGATGACCCACGATCATGGTTCTGTGACCCTACGATGACCTACGACCAAGGTTTTGTGACCTTGTGATGACCAACGACCAAGGTTCTGTAACCTTGCGATGACCTACGACCAAGGTTCTGTGACCCTACGATCACCTACGACCAAGGTTCCGGGACCTTGTGATGACCTACGACCAAGGTTCCGTGATCTTGCTAGGATCTACGACCAAGGTTCCGTGACCCTACGATGACCAACGATCAAGGTTCTGTGACCTTGCGATGACCTACGACCAAGGTTCCGTAACCTTACGATGACCTACAACCAAGGTTCCGTGACCTTGTGATGACCTACGACCAAGGTTCCGCGACCTTGCGAGGATCTACGACAAAGGTTCCGTGACCCTACGATGACCTACGAGCTAGGTTCCGTGACCTTGCGTGGATCTACGACAAAGGTTCCGTGACCCTACGATGACCTACGAGCTAGGTTCCGTGACCTTGCGATGAACTACGACCAAGGTTCTGTGACCTTGCGATGACCTACGACCAAGGTTTCGTGACCTTGCGATGACCTACGTCCTAGTTTCCGTGACCTTGCGATGACCTACGACCAAGGTTCCGTGACCCTACGATGACCTACGAACAAGGTTTCGTGACCTTGCGATGACCTACGACCAAGGTTCCGTAACCCTACGATGACATACGACCAAGTTTCCGTGACCTTGCGACGACCTACGACCAAGGTTCTGTGACCCTCTGATGACGTACGACCAAGGTTCCGTGACCCTACGATGACCTACGACAAAGGTTCCGTGACCTTGCGATGACCTACGACCAAGGTTCCGTGACCTTGCGATGACCTACGACCAAGGTTTCGTGACCTTGCGATGACTTACGACCAAGATTCCGTGACCCTATGACGACCTACGACCAAGGTTCCGTGAACTTGCAATGACCTACGACCAAGGTTCCGTGACCTTGCGAAGACTTACGACCAAGGTTCCGTGACCCTAGGAATACCTACGACCAAGGTTCCGTGACCTTACGACGACCTACGACAAAGGTTCTGTGACCCTACGATGACCTACGACCAACTTTCCGTGACCTTGCGATGACCTACGACCAAGGTTTCGTGACCTTGCGATTACCTACGACCAAGGTTCTGTGACCCTACGATCACCTACGACCAAGGTTCCGGACCTTGCGAGGATCTACGACAAAGGTACCGTGAACCAACGATGACCTACGAGCTAGGTTCCGTGACCTTGCGATGACCTACGACCAAGATTCCGTGACCTTGTGATGACCTACGACCAAGGTTCCGTGACCCTACGATGACCTACGACCAAGTTTCCGTGACCTTGCGATGACCTACGACCAAGGTTCCGTGACCCTACGATGAGCTACGACCAAGGTTTTGTGACGTTGCGATGATCTACGACCAAGGTTCCGTAACCTTGCGAGGACCTACGACCAAGGTTACGTGACCTTTCAACGACCTACGACCAAGGTTCAGTGACCCTACGATGACCTACGACCAAGGTTCCGTGATCTTGCAATGACCTACAACCAAGGTTCCGTGACCTTGCGATGACCTACGACCAAGGTTTCGTGACCTTGCGATGACCTACGACCAAGGTTTCGTGACCTTGCGATGACCTACGACCAAGGTTCCGTGACCCTACGATGACCTACGACCAAGTTTTTGTTACCTTGCGATGACCTACGACCAAGGTTCCGTGACCCTACGATGAGCTACGACCAAGGTTTCGTGACATTGCGATGATCTACGACCAAGGTTCCGTAACCTTGCTAGGACCTACGACCAAGGTTACGTGACCTTGCAACGACCTACGACCAAGGTTCAGTGACCCTACGATGACCTACGAACAAGGTTCCGTGTCCCTGCGATGACCTACGACCAAGGTTCTGTGACCTTGCGATGACCTACGACCAAGGTTCTATGACGCTACGATGACCTACGACCAAGGTTCCGTGACCCTGCGATGACCTACGACCAAGGTTCCGTGACCTTGCGATGACCTACGACCAAGGTTCCCTGACCCTGCGACGACCTACAACCAAGGTACCGCGACCTTGCGATGACCCACGATCATGGTTCTGTGACCCTACGATGACCTACGACCAAGGTATTGTGACCTTGTGATGACCAACGACCAAGGTTCTGTAACCTTGCGATGACCTACGACCAAGGTTCTGTGACCCTACGATCACCTACGACCAAGGTTCCGGGACCTTGTGATGACCTACGACCAAGGTTCCGTGATCTTGCTAGGATCTACGACCAAGGTTCCGTGACCCTACGATGACCAACGATCAAGGTTCTGTGACCTTGCGATGACCTACGACCAAGGTTCCGTAACCTTACGATGACCTACAACCAAGGTTCCGTGACCTTGTGATGACCTACGACCAAGGTTCCGCGACCTTGCGAGGATCTACGACAAAGGTTCCGTGACCCTACGATGACCTACGAGCTAGGTTCCGTGACCTTGCGATGACCTACGACCAAGGTTCCGTGACCTTGCGATGACCTACTACCAAGGTTTCGTGACCTTGCGATGACCTACGACCAAGTTTACGTGACCTTGCGATGACCTACAACCAAGGTTCCGTGACCCTACGATGATGTACGAACAAGGTTTCGTGACCTTGCGATGACCTACGACCAAGGTTCCGTGACCCTACGATGACATACGACCAACTTTCCTTGACCTTGCGACGACCTACGACCAAGGTTCCGTGACCCTCCGATGACCTACGACCAAGGTTCCGTGACCCTACGATGACCTACGACCAAGGTTCGTGACCTTGCGATGACCTACGACCATTGTTCTGTGACCCTACGATGACCTATGACCAAGGTTCCGTGACCTTACGATGACCTACGACCAAGGTTCCGTGACCTTGTGATGACCTACGACCAAGGTTCCGTGACCTTGCGAGGATCTACGATCAAGGTTCCGTGACCCTTCGATGACCTACGACCAAGGTTCCGTGATCTTGCAATGACCTACAACCAAGGTTCCGTGACCTTGCGATGACCTACGACCAAGGTTTCGTGACCTTGCGATGACCTACGACCAAGGTTTCGTGACCTTGCGATAACCTACGACCAAGGTTCCGTGACCCTACGATGACCTACGACCAAGTTTCCGTGACCTTGCGATGACCTACGACCAAGGTTCCGTGACCCTACGATGAGCTACGACCAAGGTTTCGTGACATTGCGATGATCTACGACCAAGGTTCCGTAACCTTGCGAGGACCTACGACCAAGGTTACGTGACCTTGCAACGACCTACGACCAAGGTTCAGTGACCCTACGATGACCTACGAACAAGGTTCCGTGACCCTGCGATGACCTACGACCAAGGTTCTGTGACCTTGCGATGACCTACGACCAAGGTTCTATGAAGCTACGATGACCTACGACCAAGGTTCCGTGACCTTGCGATGACCTACGACTAAGGTTCTGTGACCTTGCGATGACCTACGACCAAGGTTTCGTGACCTTTCGATGACCTACGACCAAGGTTCTGTAGACCTACGACCAAGGTTCCCTGACCCTACGATGACCTACGACCAAGGTTCTGTGACCTTGCGATGACCCTCGACCAAGGTTCCGTGACCTTACGATGACCTACGACCAAGGTTCCGTGACCTTGTGATGACCTACGACCAAGGTTCCGTGACCTTGCGAGGATCTACGTTCAAGGTTCCGTGACCCTTCGATGACCTACGACCAAGGTTCCGTGATCTTGCAATGACCTACAACCAAGGTTCCGTGACCTTGCGATGACCTACGACCAAGGTTTCGTGACCTTGCGATGACCTACGACCAAGGTTTTGTGACCTTGCGATGACCTACGACCAAGGTTCCGTGACCCTACGATGACCTACGACCAAGTTTCCGTGACCTTGCGATGACCTACGACCAAGGTTCCGTGACCCTACGATGAGCTACGACCAAGGTTTCGTGACGTTGCGATGATCTACGACCAAGGTTCCGTAACCTTGTGAGGACCTACGACCAAGGTTACGTGACCTTTCAACGACCTACGACCAAGGTTCAGTGACCCTACGATGACCTACGAACAAGGTTCCGTGACCTGCGATGACCTACGACCAAGGTTCTGTGACCTTGCGATGACCTACGACCAAGGTTTTGTGACCTTTCGATGACCTACGACCAAGGTTCTGTAGACCTACGACCAAGGTTCCCTGACCCTACGATGACCTACGACCAAGGTTCTGTGACCTTGCGATGACCCTCGACCAAGGTTCCGTGACCTTGCGATGACCTACGACCAAGGTTCCGTGACCCTACGATGACCTACGACCATGGTTCCGTGACCTTAGGATGACCTACAACCAAGGTTTCGTGACCTTGTGATGACCTACGACCAAGGTTCCGGGACCTTGCGAGGATCTACGACACAGGTACCGTGAACCAACGATGACCTACGAGCTAGGTTCCGTGACCTTGCGATGACCTACGACCAAGATTCCGTGACCTTGCGATGAGCTACGACCAAGGTTCCGTGACCCTACGATGAGCTACGACCAAGGTTTTGTGACGTTGCGATGATCTACGACCAAGGTTCCGTAACCTTGCTAGGACCTACGACCAAGGTTACGTGACCTTGCAACGACCTACGACCAAGGTTCAGTGACCCTACGATGACCTACGAACAAGGTTCCATGTCCCTGCGATGACCTACGACCAAGGTTCTGTGACCTTGCGATGACCTACGACTAAGGTTCTATGACGCTACGATGACCTACGACCAAGGTTCCGTGACCCTGCGATGACCTACGGCCAAGGTTCCGTGACCTTGCGATGACCTACGACCAAGGTTCCCTGACCCTGCGACGACCTACGACCAAGGTACCGCGACCTTGCGATGACCCACGATCATGGTTCTGTGACCCTACGATGACCTACGACCAAGGTTTTCTGACCTTGTGATGACCAACGACCAAGGTTCTGTAACCTTGCGATGACCTACGACCAAGGTTCTGTGACCCTACGATCACCTACGACCAAGGTTCCGGGACCTTGTGATGACCTACGACCAAGGTTCCGTGATCTTGCTAGGATCTACGACCAAGGTTCCGTGACCCTACGATGACCAACGATCAAGGTTCTGTGACCTTGCGATGACCTACGACCAAGGTTCCGTAACCTTACGATGACCTACAACCAAGGTTCCGTGACCTTGTGATGACCTACGACCAAGGTTCCGCGACCTTGCGAGGATCTACGACAAAGGTTCCGTGACCCTACGATGACCTACGAGCTAGGTTCCGTGACCTTGCGATGACCTACGACCAAGGTTCCGTGACCTTGCGATGACCTACTACCAAGGTTTCGTGACCTTGCGATGACCTACGACCAAGTTTACGTGACCTTGCGATGACCTACGACCAAGGTTCCGTGACCCTACGATGATGTACGAACAAGGTTTCGTGACCTTGCGATGACCTACGACCAAGGTTCCGTGACCCTACGATGACATACGACCAACTTTCCTTGACCTTGCGACGACCTACGACCAAGGTTCCGTGACCCTCCGATGACCTACGACCAAGGTTCCGTGACCCTACGATGACCTACGACCAAGGTTCGTGACCTTGCGATGACCTACGACCATTGTTCTGTGACCCTACGATGACCTATGACCAAGGTTCCGTGACCTTACGATGACCTACGACCAAGGTCCCGTGACCTTGTGATGACCTACGACCAAGGTTCCGTGACCTTGCGAGGATCTACGATCAAGGTTCCGTGACCCTTCGATGACCTACGACCAAGGTTCCGTGATCTTGCAATGACCTACAACCAAGGTTCCGTGACCTTGCGATGACCTACGACCAAGGTTTCGTGACCTTGCGATGACCTACGACCAAGGTTTCGTGACCTTGCGATGACCTACGACCAAGGTTCCGTGACCCTACGATGACCTACGACCAAGTTTCCGTGACCTTGCGATGACCTACGACCAAGGTTCCGTGACCCTACGATGAGCTACGACCAAGGTTTCGTGACATTGCGATGATCTACGACCAAGGTTCCGTAACCTTGCGAGGACCTACGACCAAGGTTACGTGACCTTGCAACGACCTACGACCAAGGTTCAGTGACCCTACGATGACCTACGAACAAGGTTCCGTGACCCTGCGATGACCTACGACCAAGGTTCTGTGACCTTGCGATGACCTACGACCAAGGTTCTATGAAGCTACGATGACCTACGACCAAGGTTCCGTGACCTTGCGATGACCTACGACTAAGGTTCTGTGACCTTGCGATGACCTACGACCAAGGTTTCGTGACCTTTCGATGACCTACGACCAAGGTTCTGTAGACCTACGACCAAGGTTCCCTGACCCTACGATGACCTACGACCAAGGTTCTGTAACCTTGCGATGACCCTCGACCAAGGTTCCGTGACCTTACGATGACCTACGACCAAGGTTCCGTGACCTTGTGATGACCTACGACCAAGGTTCCGTGACCTTGCGAGGATCTACGTTCAAGGTTCCGTGACCCTTCGATGACCTACGACCAAGGTTCCGTGATCTTGCAATGACCTACAACCAAGGTTCCGTGACCTTGCGATGACCTACGACCAAGGTTTCGTGACCTTGCGATGACCTACGACCAAGGTTTCGTGACCTTGCGATGACCTACGACCAAGGTTCCGTGACCCTACTATGACCTACGACCAAGTTTCCGTGACCTTGCGATGACCTACGACCAAGGTTCCGTGACCCTACGATGAGCTACGACCAAGGTTTCGTGACGTTGCGATGATCTACGACCAAGGTTCCGTAACCTTGTGAGGACCTACGACCAAGGTTACGTGACCTTTCAACGACCTACGACCAAGGTTCAGTGACCCTACGATGACCTACGAACAAGGTTCCGTGACCTGCGATGACCTACGACCAAGGTTCTGTGACCTTGCGATGACCTACGACCAAGGTTTCGTGACCTTTCGATGACCTACGACCAAGGTTCTGTAGACCTACGACCAAGGTTCCCTGACCCTACGATGACCTACGACCAAGGTTCTGTGACCTTGCGATGACCTACGACCAAGGTTCCGTGACCCTACGATGACCTACGACCAAGGTTCCGTGACCTTAGGATGACCTACAACCAAGGTTTCGTGACCTTGTGATGACCTACGACCAAGGTTCCGGGACTTTGCGAGGATCTACGACAAAGGTACCGTGAACCAACGATGACCTACGAGCTAGGTTCCGTGACCTTGCGATGACCTACGACCAAGATTCCGTGACCTTGCGATGAGCTACGACCAAGGTTCCGTGACCCTACGATGAGCTACGACCAAGGTTTTGTGACGTTGCGATGATCTACGACCAAGGTTCCGTAACCTTGCGAGTACCTACGACCAAGGTTACGTGACCTTTCAACGACCTACGACCAAGGTTCAGTGACCCTACGATGACCTACGACCAAGGTTCCGTGATCTTGCAATGACCTAAAACCAAGGTTCCGTGACCTTGCGATGACCTACGACCAAGGTTTCGTGACCTTGCGATGACCTACGACCAAGGTTTCGTGACCTTGCGATGACCTACGACCAAGGTTCCGTGACCCTACGATGACCTACGACCAAGTTTTCGTGACCTTGCGATGACCTACGACCAAGGTTCCCTGACCCTACGATGACCTACGACCAAGGTTCTGTGACCTTGCGATGACCTACGACCAAGGTTCTGTAGACCTACGACCAAGGTTCCCTGACCCTACGATGACCTACGACCAAGGTTCTGTGACCTTGCGATGACCCTCGACCAAGGTTCCGTGACCTTACGATGACCTACGACCAAGGTTCCGTGACCTTGTGATGACCTACGACCAAGGTTCCGTGACATTGCGAGGATCTACGTTCAAGGTTCCGTGACCCTTCGATGACCTACGACCAAGGTTCCGTGATCTTGCAATGACCTACAACCAAGGTTCCGTGACCTTGCGATGACCTACGACCAAGGTTTCGTGACCTTGCGATGACCTACGACCAAGGTTTCGTGACCTTGCGATGACCTACGACCAAGGTTCCGTGACCCTACGATGACCTACGACCAAGTTTCCGTGACCTTGCGATGACCTACGACCAAGGTTCCGTGACCCTACGATGAGCTACGACCAAGGTTTCGTGACGTTGCGATGATCTACGACCAAGGTTCCGTAACCTTGTGAGGACCTACGACCAAGGTTACGTGACCTTTCAACGACCTACGACCAAGGTTCAGTGACCCTACGATGACCTACGAACAAGGTTCCGTGACCTGCGATGACCTACGACCAAGGTTCTGTGACCTTGCGATGACCTACGACCAAGGTTTCGTGACCTTTCGATGACCTACGACCAAGGTTCTGTAGACCTACGACCAAGGTTCCCTGACCCTACGATGACCTACGACCAAGGTTCTGTGACCTTGCGATGACCCTCGACCAAGGTTCCGTGACCTTGCGATGACCTACGACCAAGGTTCCGTGACCCTACGATGACCTACGACCAAGGTTCCGTGACCTTAGGATGACCTACAACCAAGGTTTCGTGACCTTGTGATGACCTACGACCAAGGTTCCGGGACCTTGCGAGGATCTACGACAAAGGTACCGTGAACCAACGATGACCTACGAGCTAGGTTCCGTGACCTTGCGATGACCTACGACCAAGATTCCGTGACCTTGCGATGAGCTACGACCAAGGTTCCGTGACCCTACGATGAGCTACGACCAAGGTTTTGTGACGTTGCGATGATCTACGACCAAGGTTCCGTAACCTTGCGAGTACCTACGACCAAGGTTACGTGACCTTTCAACGACCTACGACCAAGGTTCAGTGACCCTACGATGACCTACGACCAAGGTTCCGTGATCTTGCAATGACCTACAACCAAGGTTCCGTGACCTTGCGATTACCTACGACCAAGGTTTCGTGACCTTGCGATGACCTACGACCAAGGTTTCGTGACCTTGCGATGACCTACGACCAAGGTTCCGTGACCCTACGATGACCTACGACCAAGTTTTCGTGACCTTGCGATGACCTACGACCAAGGTTCCGTGACCCTACGATGAGCTACGACCAAGGTTTCGTGACATTGCGATGATCTACGACCAAGGTTCCGTAACCTTGCTAGGACCTACGACCAAGGTTACGTGACCTTGCAACGACCTACGACCATGGTTCAGTGACCCAACGATGACCTACGAACAAGGTTCCGTGTCCCTGCGATGACCTACGACCAAGGTTCTGTGACCTTGCGATGACCTACGACCAAGGTTCTATGACGCTACGATGACCTACGACCAAGGTTCCGTGACCCTGCGATGAACTACGACCAAGGTTCCCTGACCCTACGATGACCTACGACCAAGGTTCTGTGACCTTACGATGACCTACGACCAAGTTTCCGTGACCTTGCGATGACCTACGACCAAGGTTCCGTGACCCTACGATGAGCTACGACCAAGGTTTTGTGACGTTGCGATGATCTACGACCAAGGTTCCGTAACCTTGCGAGGACCTACGACCAAGGTTACGTGACCTTTCAACGACCTACGACCAAGGTTCAGTGACCCTACGATGACCTACGACCAAGGTTCCGTGATCTTGCAATGACCTACAACCAAGGTTCCGTGACCTTGCGATGACCTACGACCAAGGTTTCGTGACCTTGCGATGACCTACGACCAAGGTTTCGTGACCTTGCGATGACCTACGACCAAGGTTCCGTGACCCTACGATGACCTACGACCAAGTTTTCGTTACCTTGCGATGACCTACGACCAAGGTTCCGTGACCCTACGATGAGCTACGACCAAGGTTTCGTGACATTGCGATGATCTACGACCAAGGTTCCGTAACCTTGCTAGGACCTACGACCAAGGTTACGTGACCTTGCAACGACCTACGACCAAGGTTCAGTGACCCTACGATGACCTACGAACAAGGTTCCGTGTCCCTGCGATGACCTACGACCAAGGTTCTGTGACCTTGCGATGACCTACGACCAAGGTTCTATGACGCTACGATGACCTACGACCAAGGTTCCGTGACCCTGCGATGACCTACGACCAAGGTTCCGTGACCTTGCGATGACCTACGACCAAGGTTCCCTGACCCTGCGACGACCTACGACCAAGGTACCGCGACCTTGCGATGACCCACGATCATGGTTCTGTGACCCTACGATGACCTACGACCAAGGTTTTGTGACCTTGTGATGACCAACGACCAAGGTTCTGTAACCTTGCGATGACCTACGACCAAGGTTCTGTGACCCTACGATCACCTACGACCAAGGTTCCGGGACCTTGTGATGACCTACGACCAAGGTTCCGTGATCTTGCTAGGATCTACGACCAAGGTTCCGTGACCCTACGATGACCAACGATCAAGGTTCTGTGACCTTGCGATGACCTACGACCAAGGTTCCGTAACCTTACGATGACCTACAACCAAGGTTCCGTGACCTTGTGATGACCTACGACCAAGGTTCCGCGACCTTGCGAGGATCTACGACAAAGGTTCCGTGACCCTACGATGACCTACGAGCTAGGTTCCGTGACCTTGCGATGACCTACGACCAAGGTTCCGTGACCTTGCGATGACCTACTACCAAGGTTTCGTGACCTTGCGATGACCTACGACCAAGTTTACGTGACCTTGCGATGACCTACGACCAAGGTTCCGTGACCCTACGATGATGTACGAACAAGGTTTCGTGACCTTGCGATGACCTACGACCAAGGTTCCGTGACCCTACGATGACCTACGACCAAGGTTCCGTGACCTTGCGATGACCTACGACTAAGGTTCTGTGACCTTGCGATGACCTACGACCAAGGTTTCGTGACCTTTCGATGACCTACGACCAAGGTTCTGTAGACCTACGACCAAGGTTCCCTGACCCTACGATGACCTACGACCAAGGTTCTGTGACCTTGCGATGACCCTCGACCAAGGTTCCGTGACCTTACGATGACCTACGACCAAGGTTCCGTGACCTTGTGATGACCTACGACCAAGGTTCCGTGACCTTGCGAGGATCTACGTTCAAGGTTCCGTGACCCTTCGATGACCTACGACCAAGGTTCCGTGATCTTGCAATGACCTACAACCAAGGTTCCGTGACCTTGCGATGACCTACGACCAAGGTTTCGTGACCTTGCGATGACCTACGACCAAGGTTTCGTGACCTTGCGATGACCTACGACCAAGGTTCCGTGACCCTACGATGACCTACGACCAAGTTTCCGTGACCTTGCGATGACCTACGACCAAGGTTCCGTGACCCTACGATGAGCTACGACCAAGGTTTCGTGACGTTGCGATGATCTACGACCAAGGTTCCGTAACCTTGTGAGGACCTACGACCAAGGTTACGTGACCTTTCAACGACCTACGACCAAGGTTCAGTGACCCTACGATGACCTACGAACAAGGTTCCGTGACCTGCGATGACCTACGACCAAGGTTCTGTGACCTTGCGATGACCTACGACCAAGGTTTCGTGACCTTTCGATGACCTACGACCAAGGTTCTGTAGACCTACGACCAAGGTTCCCTGACCCTACGATGACCTACGACCAAGGTTCTGTGACCTTGCGATGACCCTCGACCAAGGTTCCGTGACCTTGCGATGACCTACGACCAAGGTTCCGTGACCCTACGATGACCTACGACCAAGGTTCCGTGACCTTAGGATGACCTACAACCAAGGTTTCGTGACCTTGTGATGACCTACGACCAAGGTTCCGGGACCTTGCGAGGATCTACGACAAAGGTACCGTGAACCAACGATGACCTACGAGCTAGGTTCCGTGACCTTGCGATGACCTACGACCAAGATTCCGTGACCTTGCGATGAGCTACGACCAAGGTTCCGTGACCCTACGATGAGCTACGACCAAGGTTTTGTGACGTTGCGATGATCTACGACCAAGGTTCCGTAACCTTGCGAGTACCTACGACCAAGGTTACGTGACCTTTCAACGACCTACGACCAAGGTTCAGTGACCCTACGATGACCTACGACCAAGGTTCCGTGATCTTGCAATGACCTACAACCAAGGTTCCGTGACCTTGCGATGACCTACGACCAAGGTTTCGTGACCTTGCGATGACCTACGACCAAGGTTTCGTGACCTTGCGATGACCTACGACCAAGGTTCCGTGACCCTACGATGACCTACGACCAAGTTTTCGTGACCTTGCGATGACCTACGACCAAGGTTCCGTGACCCTACGATGAGCTACGACCAAGGTTTCGTGACATTGCGATGATCTACGACCAAGGTTCCGTAACCTTGCTAGGACCTACGACCAAGGTTACGTGACCTTGCAACGACCTACGACCATGGTTCAGTGACCCTACGATGACCTACGAACAAGGTTCCGTGTCCCTGCGATGACCTACGACCAAGGTTCTGTGACCTTGCGATGACCTACGACCAAGGTTCTATGACGCTACGATGACCTACGACCAAGGTTCCGTGACCCTGCGATGAACTACGACCAAGGTTCCCTGACCCTACGATGACCTACGACCAAGGTTCTGTGACCATACGATGACCTACGACCAAGTTTCCGTGACCTTGCGATGACCTACGACCAAGGTTCCGTGACCCTACGATGAGCTACGACCAAGGTTTTGTGACGTTGCGATGATCTACGACCAAGGTTCCGTAACCTTGCGAGGACCTGCGACCAAGGTTACGTGACCTTTCAACGACCTACGACCAAGGTTCAGTGACCCTACGATGACCTACGACCAAGGTTCCGTGATCTTGCAATGACCTACAACCAAGGTTCCGTGACCTTGCGATGACCTACGACCAAGGTTTCGTGACCTTGCGATGACCTACGACCAAGGTTTCGTGACCTTGCGATGACCTACGACCAAGGTTCCGTGACCCTACGATGACCTACGACCAAGTTTTCGTTACCTTGCGATGACCTACGACCAAGGTTCCGTGACCCTACGATGAGCTACGACCAAGGTTTCGTGACATTGCGACGATCTACGACCAAGGTTCCGTAACCTTGCTAGGACCTACGACCAAGGTTACGTGACCTTGCAACGACCTACGACCAAGGTTCAGTGACCCTACGATGACCTACGAACAAGGTTCCGTGTCCCTGCGATGACCTACGACCAAGGTTCTGTGACCTTGCGATGACCTACGACCAAGGTTCTATGACGCTACGATGACCTACGACCAAGGTTCCGTGACCCTGCGATGACCTACGACCAAGGTTCCGTGACCTTGCGATGACCTACGACCAAGGTTCCCTGACCCTGCGACGACCTACGACCAAGGTACCGCGACCTTGCGATGACCCACGATCATGGTTCTGTGACCCTACGATGACCTACGACCAAGGTTTTGTGACCTTGTGATGACCAACGACCAAGGTTCTGTAACCTTGCGATGACCTACGACCAAGGTTCTGTGACCCTACGATCACCTACGACCAAGGTTCCGGGACCTTGTGATGACCTACGACCAAGGTTCCGTGATCTTGCTAGGATCTACGACCAAGGTTCCGTGACCCTACGATGACCAACGATCAAGGTTCTGTGACCTTCCGATGACCTACGACCAAGGTTCCGTAACCTTACGATGACCTACAACCAAGGTTCCGTGACCTTGTGATGACCTACGACCAAGGTTCCGCGACCTTGCGAGGATCTACGACAAAGGTTCCGTGACCCTATGATGACCTACGAGCTAGGTTCCGTGACCTTGCGATGACCTACGACCAAGGTTCCGTGACCTTGCGATGACCTACTACCAAGGTTTCGTGACCTTGCGATGACCTACGACCAAGTTTACGTGACCTTGCGATGACCTACGACCAAGGTTCCGTGACCCTACGATGATGTACGAACAAGGTTTCGTGACCTTGCGATGACCTACGACCAAGGTTCCGTGACCCTACGATGACATACGACCAACTTTCCTTGACCTTGCGACGACCTACGACCAAGGTTCCGTGACCCTCCGATGACCTACGACCATGGTTCCGTGACCCTACGATGACCTACGACCAAGGTTCGTGAACTTGCGATGACCTACGACCATTGTTCTGTGACCCTACGATGACCTATGACCAAGGTTCCGTGACCTTACGATGACCTACGACCAAGGTTCCGTGACCTTGTGATGACCTACGACCAAGGTTCCGTGACCTTGCGAGGATCTACGATCAAGGTTCCGTGACCCTTCGATGACCTACGACCAAGGTTCCGTGATCTTGCAATGACCTACAACCAAGGTTCCGTGACCTTGCGATGACCTACGACCAAGGTTTCGTGACCTTGCGATGACCTACGACCAAGGTTTCGTGACCTTGCGATGACCTACGACCAAGGTTCCGTGACCCTACGATGACCTACGACCAAGTTTCCGTGACCTTGCGATGACCTACGACCAAGGTTCCGTGACCCTACGATGAGCTACGACCAAGGTTTCGTGACATTGCGATGATCTACGACCAAGGTTCCGTAACCTTGCGAGGACCTACGACCAAGGTTACGTGACCTTGCAACGACCTACGACCAAGGTTCAGTGACCCTACGATGACCTACGAACAAGGTTCCGTGACCCTGCGATGACCTACGACCAAGGTTCTGTGACCTTGCGATGACCTACGACCAAGGTTCTATGAAGCTACGATGACCTACGACCAAGGTTCCGTGACCTTGCGATGACCTACGACTAAGGTTCTGTGACCTTGCGATGACCTACGACCAAGGTTTCGTGACCTTTCGATGACCTACGACCAAGGTTCTGTAGACCTACGACCAAGGTTCCCTGACCCTACGATGACCTACGACCAAGGTTCTGTGACCTTGCGATGACCTACGACCAAGGTTCTGTAGACCTACGACCAAGGTTCCCTGACCCTACGATGACCTACGACCAAGGTTCTGTGACCTTGCGATGACCCTCGACCAAGGTTCCGTGACCTTACGATGACCTACGACCAAGGTTCCGTGACCTTGTGATGACCTACGACCAAGGTTCCGTGACCTTGCGAGGATCTACGTTCAAGGTTCCGTGACCCTTCGATGACCTACGACCAAGGTTCCGTGATCTTGCAATGACCTACAACCAAGGTTCCGTGACCTTGCGATGACCTACGACCAAGGTTTCGTGACCTTGCGATGACCTACGACCAAGGTTTCGTGACCTTGCGATGACCTACGACCAAGGTTCCGTGACCCTACGATGACCTACGACCAAGTTTCCGTGACCTTGCGATGACCTACGACCAAGGTTCCGTGACCCTACGATGAGCTACGACCAAGGTTTCGTGACGTTGCGATGATCTACGACCAAGGTTCCGTAACCTTGTGAGGACCTACGACCAAGGTTACGTGACCTTTCAATGACCTACGACCAAGGTTCAGTGACCCTACGATGACCTACGAACAAGGTTCCGTGACCTGCGATGACCTACGACCAAGGTTCTGTGACCTTGCGATGACCTACGACCAAGGTTTCGTGACCTTTCGATGACCTACGACCAAGGTTCTGTAGACCTACGACCAAGGTTCCCTGACCCTACGATGACCTACGACCAAGGTTCTGTGACCTTGCGATGACCCTCGACCAAGGTTCCGTGACCTTGCGATGACCTACGACCAAGGTTCCGTGACCCTACGATGACCTACGACCAAGGTTCCGTGACCTTAGGATGACCTACAACCAAGGTTTCGTGACCTTGTGATGACCTACGACCAAGGTTCCGGGACCTTGCGAGGATCTACGACAAAGGTACCGTGAACCAACGATGACCTACGAGCTAGGTTCCGTGACCTTGCGATGACCTACGACCAAGATTCCGTGACCTTGCGATGAGCTACGACCAAGGTTCCGTGACCCTACGACGAGCTACGGCCAAGGTTTTGTGACATTGCGATGATCTACGACCAAGGTTCCGTAACCTTGCGAGTACCTACGACCAAGGTTACGTGACCTTTCAACGACCAACGACCAAGGTTCAGTGACCCTACGATGACCTACGACCAAGGTTCCGTGATCTTGCAATGACCTACAACCAAGGTTCCGTGACCTTGCGATGACCTACGACCAAGGTTTCGTGACCTTGCGATGACCTACGACCAAGGTTTCGTGACCTTGCGATGACCTACGACCAAGGTTCCGTGACCCTACGATGACCTACGACCAAGTTTTCGTGACCTTGCGATGACCTACGACCAAGGTTCCGTGACCCTACGATGAGCTACGACCAAGGTTTCGTGACATTACGATGATCTACGACCAAGGTTCCGTAACCTTGCTAGGACCTACGACCAAGGTTACGTGACCTTGCAACGACCTACGACCAAGGTTCAGTGACCCTACGATGACCTACGAACAAGGTTCCGTGTCCCTGCAATGACCTACGACCAAGGTTCTGTGACCTTGCGATGACCTACGACCAAGGTTCTATGACGCTACGATGACCTACGACCAAGGTTCCGTGACCCTGCGATGAACTACGACCAAGGTTCCCTGACCCTACGATGACCTACGACCAAGGTTCTGTGACCTTGCGATGACCTACGACCAAGGTTCCGTGACCTTGCGATGACCTACGACCAAGGTTCCGTGACCCTACTATGACTTACGACCAAGGTTCCGTGACCTTAGGATGACCTACAACCAAGGTTCCGTGACCTTGTGATGACCTACGACCAAGCTTCCGTGACCCTACGATGACCTACGACCAAGGTTCCGTGACCTACGATGACCTACGAGCTAGGTTCCGTGACCTTGCGATGACCTACGACCAAGATTCCGTGACCTTGCGATGACCTACGACCAAGGTTTCGTGACCTTGCGATGACCTACGACCAAGGTTCCGTGACCCTACGACGACCTACGACCAATTTTCCGTGACCTTGCGATGACCTACGACCAAGGTTCCGTGACCCTACGATGAGCTACGACCAAGGTTTCGTGACATTGCGATGATCTACGACCAAGGTTCCGTAACCTTGCGAAGACCTACGACCAAGGTTACGTGACCTTTCAACGACCTACGACCAAGGTTCAGTGACCCTACGATGACCTACGAACAAGGTTCCGTGACCCTGCGATGACCTACGACCAAGGTTCTGTGACCTTGCGATGACCTACGACCAAGGTTCTATGAAGCTACGATGACCTTCGACCAAGGTTCCGTGACCTTGCGATGACCTACGACTAAGGTTCTGTGACCTTGCGATGACCTACGACCAAGGTTTCGTGACCTTTCGATGACCTACGACCAAGGTTCTGTAACCTTGTGATGACCTACGACCAAGGTTCCCTGACCCTACGATGACCTACGACCAAGGTTCTGTGACCTTGCGATGACCCTCGACCAAGGTTCCGTGACCTTGCGATGACCTACGACCAAGGTTCTGTGACCCTACGATGACCTACGACCAAGGTTACGTGACCTTAGGATGACCTACAACCAAGGTTCCGTGACCTTGTGATGACCTACGACCAAGGTTCCGGGACCTTGCGAGGATCTACGACAAAGGTACCGTGAACCAACGATGACCTACGAGCTAGGTTCCGTGACCTTGCGATGACCTACGACCAAGATTCCGTGACCTTGTGATGACCTACGACCAAGGTTCCGTGACCCTACGACCAAGTTTCCGTGACCTTGCGATGACCTACGACCAAGGTTCCGTGACCCTACGATGAGCTACGACCAAGGTTTTGTGACGTTGCGATGATCTACGACCAAGGTTCCGTAACCTTGCGAGGACCTACGACCAAGGTTACGTGACCTTTCAACGACCTACGACCAAGGTTCAGTGACCCTACGATGACCTACGACCAAGGTTCCGTGATCTTACAATGACCTACAACCAAGGTTCCGTGACCTTGCGATGACCTACGACCAAGGTTTCGTGACCTTGCGTTGACCTACGACCAAGGTTTCGTGACCTTGCGATGACCTACGACCAAGGTTCCGTGACCCTACGATGACCTACGACCAAGTTTTCGTTACCTTGCGATGACCTACGACCAAGGTTCCGTGACCCTACGATGAGCTACGACCAAGGTTTCGTGACATTGCGATGATCTACGACCAAGGTTCCGTAACCTTGCTATGACCTACGACCAAGGTTACGTGACCTTGCAACGACCTACGACCAAGGTTCAGTGACCCTACGATGACCTACGAACAAGGTTCCGTGTCCCTGCAATGACCTACGACCAAGGTTCTGTGACCTTGCGATGACCTACGACCAAGGTTCTATGACGCTACGATGACCTACGACCAAGGTTCCGTGACCCTGCGATGAACTACGACCAAGGTTCCCTGACCCTACGATGACCTACGACCAAGGTTCTGTGACCTTGCGATGACCTACGACCAAGGTTCCGTGACCTTGCGATGACCTACGACCAAGGTTCCGTGACCCTACTATGACTTACGACCAAGGTTCCGTGACCTTAGGATGACCTACAACCAAGGTTCCGTGACCTTGTGATGACCTACGACCAAGCTTCCGTGACCCTACGATGACCTACGACCAAGGTTCCGTGACCTACGATGACCTACGAGCTAGGTTCCGTGACCTTGCGATGACCTACGACCAAGATTCCGTGACCTTGCGATGACCTACGACCAAGGTTTCGTGACCTTGCGATGACCTACGACCAAGGTTCCGTGACCCTACGATGACCTACGACCAATTTTCCGTGACCTTGCGATGACCTACGACCAAGGTTCCGTGACCCTACGATGAGCTACGACCAAGGTTTCGTGACATTGCGATGATCTACGACCAAGGTTCCGTAACCTTGCGAAGACCTACGACCAAGGTTACGTGACCTTTCAACGACCTACGACCAAGGTTCAGTGACCCTACGATGACCTACGAACAAGGTTCCGTGACCCTGCGATGACCTACGACCAAGGTTCTGTGACCTTGCGATGACCTACGACCAAGGTTCTATGAAGCTACGATGACCTTCGACCAAGGTTCCGTGACCTTGCGATGACCTACGACTAAGGTTCTGTGACCTTGCGATGACCTACGACCAAGGTTTCGTGACCTTTCGATGACCTACGACCAAGGTTCTGTAACCTTGTGATGACCTACGACCAAGGTTCCCTGACCCTACGATGACCTACGACCAAGGTTCTGTGACCTTGCGATGACCCTCGACCAAGGTTCCGTGACCTTGCGATGACCTACGACCAAGGTTCTGTGACCCTACGATGACCTACGACCAAGGTTACGTGACCTTAGGATGACCTACAACCAAGGTTCCGTGACCTTGTGATGACCTACGACCAAGGTTCCGGGACCTTGCGAGGATCTACGACAAAGGTACCGTGAACCAACGATGACCTACGAGCTAGGTTCCGTGACCTTGCGATGACCTACGACCAAGATTCCGTGACCTTGTGATGACCTACGACCAAGGTTCCGTGACCCTACGACCAAGTTTCCGTGACCTTGCGATGACCTACGACCAAGGTTCCGTGACCCTACGATGAGCTACGACCAAGGTTTTGTGACGTTGCGATGATCTACGACCAAGGTTCCGTAACCTTGCGAGGACCTACGACCAAGGTTACGTGACCTTTCAACGACCTACGACCAAGGTTCAGTGACCCTACGATGACCTACGACCAAGGTTCCGTGATCTTACAATGACCTACAACCAAGGTTCCGTGACCTTGCGATGACCTACGACCAAGGTTTCGTGACCTTGCGTTGACCTACGACCAAGGTTTCGTGACCTTGCGATGACCTACGACCAAGGTTCCGTGACCCTACGATGACCTACGACCAAGTTTTCGTTACCTTGCGATGACCTACGACCAAGGTTCCGTGACCCTACGATGAGCTACGACCAAGGTTTCGTGACATTGCGATGATCTACGACCAAGGTTCCGTAACCTTGCTAGGACCTACGACCAAGGTTACGTGACCTTGCAACGACCTACGACCAAGGTTCAGTGACCCTACGATGACCTACGAACAAGGTTCCGTGTCCCTGCGATGACCTACGACCAAGGTTCTGTGACCTTGCGATGACCTACGACCAAGGTTCTATGACGCTACGATGACCTACGACCAAGGTTCCGTGACTCTGCGATGACCTACGACCAAGGTTCCGTGACCTTGCGATGACCTACGACCAAGGTTCCCTGACCCTGCGATGACCTACGACCAAGGTACCGCGACCTTGCGATGACCCACGATCATGGATCTGTGACCCTACGATGACCTACGACCAAGGTTTTGTGACCTTGTGATGACCAACGACCAAGGTTCTGTAACCTTGCGATGACCTACGACCAAGGTTCTGTGACCCTACGATCACCTACGACCAAGGTTCCGGGACCTTGTGATGACCTACGACCAAGGTTCCGTGATCTTGCTAGGATCTACGACCAAGGTTCCGTGACCCTACGATGACCAACGATCAAGGTTCTGTGACCTTGCGATGACCTACGACCAAGGTTCCGTAACCTTACGATGACCTACAACCAAGGTTCCGTGACCTTGTGATGACCTACGACCAAGGTTCCGCGACCTTGCGAGGATCTACGACAAAGGTTCCGTGACCCTACGATGACCTACGAGCTAGGTTCCGTGACCTTGCGATGACCTACGACAAAGGTTCCGTGACCTTGCGATGACCTACGACCAAGGTTTCGTGACCTTGCGATGACCTACGACCAAGTTTACGTGACCTTGCGATGACCTACGACCAAGGTTCCGTGACCCTACGATGATGTACGAACAAGGTTTCGTGACCTTGCGATGACCTACGACCAAGGTTCCGTGACCCTACGATGACATACGACCAACTTTCCTTGACCTTGCGACGACCTACGACCAAGGTTCCGTGACCCTCCGATGACCTACGACCAAGGTTCCGTGACCCTACGATGACCTACGACCAAGGTTCGTGACCTTGCGATGACCTACGACCATTGTTCTGTGACCCTACGATGACCTATGACCAAGGTTCCGTGACCTTACGATGACCTACGACCAAGGTTCCGTGACCTTGTGATGACCTACGACCAAGGTTCCGTGACCTTGCGAGGATCTACGATCAAGGTTCCGTGACCCTTCGATGACCTACGACCAAGGTTCCGTGATCTTGCAATGACCTACAACCAAGGTTCCGTGACCTTGCGATGACCTACGACCAAGGTTTCGTGACCTTGCGATGACCTACGACCAAGATTTCGTGACCTTGCGATGACCTACGACCAAGGTTCCGTGACCCTACGATGACCTACGACCAAGTTTCCGTGACCTTGCGATGACCTACGACCAAGGTTCCGTGACCCTACGATGAGCTACGACCAAGGTTTCGTGACATTGCGATGATCTACGACCAAGGTTCCGTAACCTTGCGAGGACCTACGACCAAGGTTACGTGACCTTGCAACGACCTACGACCAAGGTTCAGTGACCCTACGATGACCTACGAACAAGGTTCCGTGACCCTGCGATGACCTACGACCAAGGTTCTGTGACCTTGCGATGACCTACGACCAAGGTTCTATGACGCTACGATGACCTACGACCAAGGTTCCGTGACCCTGCGATGACCTACGACCAAGGTTTTGTGACCTTGTGATGACCAACGACCAAGTTTCTGTAACCTTGCGATGACCTACGACGAAGGTTCTGTGACCCTACGATCACCTACGACCAAGGTTCCGTGACCTTGTGATGACCTACGACCAAGGTTCCGTGACCTTGCGAGGATCTACGACCAAGGTTCCGTGACCCTACAATGACCAACGATCAAGGTTCCGTGACCTAGCGATGACCTACGACTAAGGGTCCGTGCCCTTGCGATGACCTACGACCAAGGTTTCGTGACCTTTCGATGACCTACGACCAAGGTTTTGTAACCTTGCGATGCCTTACGACCAAGGTTCCCTGACCCTACGATGACCTACAACCAAGGTTCTATGACCTTGCGATGACCTACGACCAAGGTACCGTGACCTTGCGATGACCTACGACCAAGGTTCCGTGACCTTACGATGACCTACAACCAAGGTTCCGTGACCTTGTGATGACCTACGACCAAGGTTCCGTGACCTTGCGAGTACCTACGACAAAGGTTCCGTGACCCTACGATGACCTACGACCAAGGTTCCGTGACCTTGCGATGACCTACGACCAAGGTTCCGTGAACTTGCGATGACCTACGACCAAGGTTTCGTGACCTTGCGATGACCTACGACCAAGGTTTCGTGACCTTGCGACGACCAACGACCAAGTTTCTGTAACCTTGCGATGACTTACGACCAAGGTTCCGTGACCCTATGATGACCTACGACCAAGGTTCCGTGACCTTGCATTAACCTACGACCAAGGTTCCGTGACCTTACGAAGACGTACGACCAGGGTTCCGTGACCCTAGGAATACCTACGACCAAGGTTCCGAGACCTTACGATGACCTACGACAAAGGTTCCGTGACCCTGCGATGACCTACGACCAAGGTTCCGTGACCTTAGGATGACCTACAACCAAGGTTCCGTGACCTTGCGATGACCTACGACCAAGGCTTCGTGACCTTGCGATGACCTACGACCAAGGTTCCGTGAACCTACGATGACCAACGATCAAGGTTCCGTGACCTTGCGATGACCTACGACTAAGGTTCCGTGACCTTGCGATGACCTACGACAAAGGTTTCGTGACCTTTCGATGACCTACGACCAAGGTTCTGTAACCTTGCGATGACTTACGACCAAGGTTCTGTAACCTTGCGATGACCTACGACCAAGGTTCTGTGACCCTACGATCACCTACGACCAAGGTTCCGTGATGTTGTGATGACCTACGAACAAGTTTCCGTGACCTTGCGAGGATCTACGACCAAGATTCCGTGACCCTACGATGACCTACGACCAAGGTTCCGTGACCTTGCGATGACCAACGACTAAGGTTCTGTGACCTTGCGATGACCTACGACCAAGGTTTCGTGAGCTTTCGATGACCTACGACCAAGGTTCTGTAACCTTGCGATGACCTACGACCAAGGTTCCCTGACCCTACGATGACCTACGACCAAGGTTCTGTGACCTTGAGATGACCTACGACCAAGGTTCCGTGACCTTGCGATGACCTACGACCAAGGTTCCGTGACCCTACGATGACCTAAGACCAAGGTTCCGTGACCTTAGGATGACCTACAACCAAGGTTCCGTGACCTTGCGATGACCTACGACCAAGGCTTCGTGACCTTGCGATGACCTACGACCAAGGTTCCGTGAACCTACGATGACCAACGATCAAGGTTCCGTGACCTTGCGATGACCTACGACTAAGGTTCCGTGACCTTGCGATGACCTACGACAAAGGTTTCGTGACCTTTCGATGACCTACGACCAAGGTTCTGTAACCTTGCGATGACTTACGACCAAGGTTCCATGACCCTATGATGACCTACGACCAAGGTTCTATGACCTTGCGATGACCTACGACCAAGGTCGCGACCTTGCGATGTCCTATGACCAAGGTTCCGTGACCTTACGATGACCTACAACCAAGGTTCCGTGACCTTGTGATGACCTACGACCAAGGTTCCGTGACCTTGCGAGTATCTACGACAAAGGTTCCGTGACCCTACGATGACCTACGACCAAGGTTCCGTGACCTTGCGATGACCTACGACCAAGGTTCCGTGAACTTGCGATGTCCTATGACCAAGGTTCCGTGACCTTACGATGACCTACAACCAAGGTTCCGGGACCTTGTGATGACCAACGACCAAGGTTCCGTGACCTTGCGAGGATCTACGACCAAGATTCCGTGACCCTACGATGACCTACGACCAAGGTTCCGTGACCTTGCGATGACCAACGACTAAGGTTCTGTGACCTTGCGATGACCTACGACCAAGGTTTCGTGAGCTTTCGATGACCTACGACCAAGGTTCTGTAACCTTGCGATGACCTACGACCAAGGTTCCCTGACCCTACGATGACCTACGACCAAGGTTCTGTGACCTTGAGATGACCTACGACCAAGGTTCTGTGACCTTGCGATGACCTACGACCAAGGTTCCGTGACCCTACGATGACCTAAAACCAAGGTTCCGTGACCTTAGGATGACCTACAACCAAGGTTCCGCGACCTTGCGATGACCTACGACCAAGGCTTCGTGACCTTGCGATGACCTACGACCAAGGTTCCGTGAACCTACGATGACCAACGATCAAGGTTCCGTGACCTTGCGATGACCTACGACTAAGGTTCCGTGACCTTGCGATGACCTACGACAAAGGTTTCGTGACCTTTCGATGACCTACGACCAAGGTTCTGTAACCTTGCGATGACTTACGACCAAGGTTCTATGACCTTGCGATGACCTACGACCAAGGTACCGCGACCTTGCGATGTCCTATGACCAAGGTTCCGTGACCTTACGATGACCTACAACCAAGGTTCCGTGACCTTGTGATGACCTACGACCAAGGTTCCGTGACCTTGCGAGTATCTACGACAAAGGTTCCGTGACCCTACGATGACCTACGACCAAGGTTCCGTGACCTTGCGATGACCTACGACCAAGGTTCCGTGACCCTACGATGACCTACGACCAAGGTTCCGTGACCTTGCAATAACCTACGACCAAGGTTCCGTGACCTTGCGAAGACGTACGACCAAGGTTCCGTGACCCTAGGAATACCTACGACCAAGGTTCCGAGACCTTACGATGACCTACGACAAACGTTCCGTGACCCTACGATGACCTACGACCAAGTTTCCGTGACCTTGCGATGACCTACGACCAAGGTTTAGTGACCTTGCGATTACCTACGACCAAGGTTCTGTGACCCTACGATCACCTATGACTAAGGTTCCGTGACGTTGTGATGACCTACGAACAAGGTTCCGTGACCTTACGATGACCTACGACCAAGGTTCCGTGACCTTGCGAGGATCTACGACCAAGATTCCGTGACCCTACGATGACCTACGACCAAGGTTCCGTGACCTTGCGATGACCTACGACTAAGGTTCTGTGACCTTGCGATGACCTACGACCAAGGTTTCGTGACCTTTCGATGACCTACGACCAAGGTTCTGTAACCTTGCGATGACCTACGACCAAGGTTCCCTGACCCTACGATGACCTACGACCAAGGTTCTGTGACCTTGCGATGACCCTCGACCAAGGTTCCGTGACCTTGCGATGACCTACGACCAAGGTTCCGTGACCCTACGATGACCTACGACCAAGGTTCCGTGACCTTAGGATGACCTACAACCAAGCTTCCGTGACCTTGTGATGACCTACGACCAAGGTTCCGTGACCTTGCGAGGATCTACGACAAAGGTTCCGTGACCCAAAGATGACCTACGAGCTAGGTTCCGTGACCTTGCGATGACCTACGACCAAGATTCCGTGACCTTGCGATGACCTACGACCAAGGTTTCGTGACCTTGCGATGACCTACGACCAAGGTTCCGTGACCCTACGATGACCTACGACCAAGTTTCCGTGACCTTGCGATGACCTACGACCAAGGTTCCGTGACCCTACGATGAGCTACGACCAAGGTTTTGTGACGTTGCGATGATCTACGACCAAGGTTCCGTAACCTTGCGAGGACCTACGACCAAGGTTACGAGACCTTTCAACGACCTACGACCAAGGTTCAGTGACCCTACGATGACCTACGACCAAGGTTCCGTGATTTTGCAATGACCTACAACCAAGGTTCCGTGACCTTGCGATGACCTACGACCAAGGTTTCGTGACCTTGCGATGACCTACGACCAAGGTTTCGTGACCTTGCGATGACCTACGATCAAGGTTCCGAGACCTTACGATGACCTACGACAAAGGTTCCGTGACCCTACGATGACCTACGACCAAGTTTCCGTGACCTTGCGATGCCTACGACCAAGGTTCTGTGACCCTACGATGAGCTACGACCAAGGTTTTGTGACGTTGCGATGATCTACGACCAAGGTTCCGTAACCTTGCGAGGACCTACGACCAAGGTTACGTGACCTTGCGATGACCTACGACCAAGGTTTCGTGACCTTTCGATGACCTACGACCAAGGTTCTGTAACCTTGCGATGACATACGACCAAGGTTCCCTGACCCTACGATGACCTACGACCAAGGTTCTGTGACCTTGCGATGACCTACGACCAAGGTTCCGTGACCTTGCGATGACCTACGACCAAGGTTCCGTGACCCTACGATGACTTACGACCAAGGTTCCGTGATCTTAGGATGACCTACAACCAAGGTTCCGTGACCTTGTGATGACCTACGACCAAGGTTCCGTGACCCTACGATGACCTACGACCAAGGTTCCGTGACCTACGATGAGCTACGACCAAGGTTTCGTGACATTGCGATGATCTACGACCAAGGTTCCGTAACCTTCCTAGGACCTACGACCAAGGTTACGTGACCTTGCGACGACCTATGACCAAGGTTCAGTGACCCTACGATGACCTACGAACAAGGTTCCGTGACCCTGCGATGACCTACGACCAAGGTTCTGTGACCTTGCGATGACCTACGACCAAGGTTCTATGACGCTATGATGACCTACGACCAAGGTTCCGTGACCCTGCGATGACCTACGACCAAGGTTCCGTGACCTTGCGATGACCTACGACCAAGGTTCCCTGACCCTGCGATGACCTACGACCAAGGTACCGCGACCTTGCGATGACCCACGACCATGGTTCTGTGACCCTACGATGACCTACGACCAAGGTTTTGTGACCTTGTGATGACCAACGACCAAGGTTCTGTAACCTTGCGATGACCTACGACCAAGGTTCTGTGACCCTACGATCACCTACGACCAAGGTTCCGGGACCTTGTGATGACGTACGACCAAGGTTCCGTGATCTTGCTAGGATCTACGACCAAGGTTCCGTGACCCTACGATGACCTACGACCAAGGTTCTGTGACCTTGCGATGACCCTCGACCAAGGTTCCGTGACCTTGCGATGACCTACGACCAAGGTTCCGTGACCCTACGATGACCTACGACCAAGGTTCCGTGACCTTAGGATGACCTACAACCAAGCTTCCGTGACCTTGTGATGACCTACGACCAAGGTTCCGTGACCTTGCGAGGATCTACGACAAAGGTTCCGTGACCCAAAGATGACCTACGAGCTAGGTTCCGTGACCTTGCGATGACCTACGACCAAGATTCCGTGACCTTGCGATGACCTACGACCAAGGTTTCGTGACCTTGCGATGACCTACGACCAAGGTTCCGTGACCCTACGATGACCTACGACCAAGTTTCCGTGACCTTGCGATGACCTACGACCAAGGTTCCGTGACCCTACGATGAGCTACGACCAAGGTTTTGTGACGTTGCGATGATCTACGACCAAGGTTCCGTAACCTTGCGAGGACCTACGACCAAGGTTACGAGACCTTTCAACGACCTACGACCAAGGTTCAGTGACCCTACGATGACCTACGACCAAGGTTCCGTGATTTTGCAATGACCTACAACCAAGGTTCCGTGACCTTGCGATGACCTACGACCAAGGTTTCGTGACCTTGCGATGACCTACGACCAAGGTTTCGTGACCTTGCGATGACCTACGATCAAGGTTCCGAGACCTTACGATGACCTACGACAAAGGTTCCGTGACCCTACGATGACCTACGACCAAGTTTCCGTGACCTTGCGATGCCTACGACCAAGGTTCTGTGACCCTACGATGAGCTACGACCAAGGTTTTGTGACGTTGCGATGATCTACGACCAAGGTTCCGTAACCTTGCGAGGACCTACGACCAAGGTTACGTGACCTTGCGATGACCTACGACCAAGGTTTCGTGACCTTTCGATGACCTACGACCAAGGTTCTGTAACCTTGCGATGACATACGACCAAGGTTCCCTGACCCTACGATGACCTACGACCAAGGTTCTGTGACCTTGCGATGACCTACGACCAAGGTTCC
The DNA here is from genome assembly GCA_030686995.1 of Artemisia argyi. NCBI lineage: Eukaryota > Viridiplantae > Streptophyta > Magnoliopsida > Asterales > Asteraceae > Artemisia > Artemisia argyi. The sequence goes on from JARVZY010002608.1 coordinate 331,683, forward strand.
GTGACCTTGCGATGACCTACGACCAAGGTTCCGTGACCCTACGATGACTTACGACCAAGGTTCCGTGATCTTAGGATGACCTACAACCAAGGTTCCGTGACCTTGTGATGACCTACGACCAAGGTTCCGTGACCCTACGATGACCTACGACCAAGGTTCCGTGACCTACGATGAGCTACGACCAAGGTTTCGTGACATTGCGATGATCTACGACCAAGGTTCCGTAACCTTCCTAGGACCTACGACCAAGGTTACGTGACCTTGCGACGACCTATGACCAAGGTTCAGTGACCCTACGATGACCTACGAACAAGGTTCCGTGACCCTGCGATGACCTACGACCAAGGTTCTGTGACCTTGCGATGACCTACGACCAAGGTTCTATGACGCTATGATGACCTACGACCAAGGTTCCGTGACCCTGCGATGACCTACGACCAAGGTTCCGTGACCTTGCGATGACCTACGACCAAGGTTCCCTGACCCTGCGATGACCTACGACCAAGGTACCGCGACCTTGCGATGACCCACGACCATGGTTCTGTGACCCTACGATGACCTACGACCAAGGTTTTGTGACCTTGTGATGACCAACGACCAAGGTTCTGTAACCTTGCGATGACCTACGACCAAGGTTCTGTGACCCTACGATCACCTACGACCAAGGTTCCGGGACCTTGTGATGACGTACGACCAAGGTTCCGTGATCTTGCTAGGATCTACGACCAAGGTTCCGTGACCCTACGATGACCTACGACCAAGGTTCTGTGACCTTGCGATGACCCTCGACCAAGGTTCCGTGACCTTGCGATGACCTACGACCAAGGTTCCGTGACCCTACGATGACCTACGACCAAGGTTCCGTGACCTTAGGATGACCTACAACCAAGCTTCCGTGACCTTGTGATGACCTACGACCAAGGTTCCGTGACCTTGCGAGGATCTACGACAAAGGTTCCGTGACCCAAAGATGACCTACGAGCTAGGTTCCGTGACCTTGCGATGACCTACGACCAAGATTCCGTGACCTTGCGATGACCTACGACCAAGGTTTCGTGACCTTGCGATGACCTACGACCAAGGTTCCGTGACCCTACGATGACCTACGACCAAGTTTCCGTGACCTTGCGATGACCTACGACCAAGGTTCCGTGACCCTACGATGAGCTACGACCAAGGTTTTGTGACGTTGCGATGATCTACGACCAAGGTTCCGTAACCTTGCGAGGACCTACGACCAAGGTTACGAGACCTTTCAACGACCTACGACCAAGGTTCAGTGACCCTACGATGACCTACGACCAAGGTTCCGTGATTTTGCAATGACCTACAACCAAGGTTCCGTGACCTTGCGATGACCTACGACCAAGGTTTCGTGACCTTGCGATGACCTACGACCAAGGTTTCGTGACCTTGCGATGACCTACGATCAAGGTTCCGAGACCTTACGATGACCTACGACAAAGGTTCCGTGACCCTACGATGACCTACGACCAAGTTTCCGTGACCTTGCGATGCCTACGACCAAGGTTCTGTGACCCTACGATGAGCTACGACCAAGGTTTTGTGACGTTGCGATGATCTACGACCAAGGTTCCGTAACCTTGCGAGGACCTACGACCAAGGTTACGTGACCTTGCGATGACCTACGACCAAGGTTTCGTGACCTTTCGATGACCTACGACCAAGGTTCTGTAACCTTGCGATGACATACGACCAAGGTTCCCTGACCCTACGATGACCTACGACCAAGGTTCTGTGACCTTGCGATGACCTACGACCAAGGTTCCGTGACCTTGCGATGACCTACGACCAAGGTTCCGTGACCCTACGATGACTTACGACCAAGGTTCCGTGATCTTAGGATGACCTACAACCAAGGTTCCGTGACCTTGTGATGACCTACGACCAAGGTTCCGTGACCCTACGATGACCTACGACCAAGGTTCCGTGACCTACGATGAGCTACGACCAAGGTTTCGTGACATTGCGATGATCTACGACCAAGGTTCCGTAACCTTCCTAGGACCTACGACCAAGGTTACGTGACCTTGCGACGACCTATGACCAAGGTTCAGTGACCCTACGATGACCTACGAACAAGGTTCCGTGACCCTGCGATGACCTACGACCAAGGTTCTGTGACCTTGCGATGACCTACGACCAAGGTTCTATGACGCTATGATGACCTACGACCAAGGTTCCGTGACCCTGCGATGACCTACGACCAAGGTTCCGTGACCTTGCGATGACCTACGACCAAGGTTCCCTGACCCTGCGATGACCTACGACCAAGGTACCGCGACCTTGCGATGAACCACGACCATGGTTCTGTGACCCTACGATGACCTACGACCAAGGTTTTGTGACCTTGTGATGACCAACGACCAAGGTTCTGTAACCTTGCGATGACCTACGACCAAGGTTCTGTGACCCTACGATCACCTACGACCAAGGTTCCGGGACCTTGTGATGACGTACGACCAAGGTTCCGTGATCTTGCTAGGATCTACGACCAAGGTTCCGTGACCCTACGATGACCAACGATCAAGGTTCCGTGACCTTGCGATGACCTACGACTAAGGTTCCGTGACCTTGCGATGACCTACGACTAAGGTTTCGTGACCCTTCGATGACCTACGACCAAGGTTCTGTGACCTTGCGATGACTTACGACCAAGGTTCCCTGACCCTACGATGACCTACGACCAAGGTTCTATGACCTTGGGATGACCTATGACCAAGGTACCGTGACCTTGCGATGACCTACGACAAAGGTTCCATGACCTTACGATGACCTACAACCAAGGTTCCGTGACCTTGTGATGACCTACGACCAAGGTTCCGTGACCTTGCGAGTATCTACGAAAAAGGTTCCGTGACCTTGCGATGACCTACGACCAAGGTTCCGTGATTTTGCAATGACCTACAACCAAGGTTCCGTGACCTTGCGATGACCTACGACCAAGGTTTCGTGACCTTGCGATGACCTACGACCAAGGTTTCGTGACCTTGCGATGACCTACGACCAAGGTTCCGAGACCTTACGATGACCTACGACAAAGGTTCCGTGACCCTACGATGACCTACGACCAAGTTTCCGTGACCTTGCGATGACCTACGACCAAGGTTCTGTGACCCTACGATGAGCTACGACCAAGGTTCCGTGACCTTGCGAGTATCTACGAAAAAGGTTCCGTGACCTTGCGATGACCTACGACCAAGGTTCCGTGATTTTGCAATGACCTACAACCAAGGTTCCGTGACCTTGCGATGACCTACGACCAAGGTTTCGTGACCTTGCGATGATCTACGACCAAGGTTCCGTAACCTTGCGAGGACCTACGACCAAGGTTACGTGACCTTTCAACGACCTACGACCAAGGTTCAGTGACCCTACGATGACCTACGACCAAGGTTCCGTGATCTTGCAATGACCTACAACCAAGGTTCCGTGACCTTGCGATGACCTACGACCAAGGTTTCGTGACCTTGCGATGACCTACGACCAAGGTTTCGTGACCTTGCGATGACCTACGACCAAGGTTCCGTGACCCTACGATGACCTACGACCAAGTTTTCGTGACCTTGCGATGACCTACGACCAAGGTTCCGTGACCCTACGATGAGCTACGACCAAGGTTTCGTGACATTGCGATGATCAACGACCAAGGTTCCGTAACCTTGCTAGGACCTACGACCAAGGTTACGTGACCTTGCAACGACCTACGACCAAGGTTCAGTGACCCTACGATGACCTACGAACAAGGTTCAGTGACCCTACGATGACCTACGACCAAGGTTCTGTGACCTTGCGATGACCTACGACCAAGGTTCTATGACGCTACGATGACCTACGACCAAGGTTCCGTGACCCTGCGATGACCTACGACCAAGGTTCCGTGACCTTGCGATGACCTACGAACAAGGTTCCCTGACCCTGCGATGACCTACGACCATGGTACCGCGACCTTGCGATGACCCACGACCATGGTTCTGTGACCCTACGAAGACCTACGACCAAGGTTTTGTGACCTTGTGATGACCAACGACCAAGGTTCTGTAACCTTGCGATGACCTACGACCAAGGTTCTGTGACCCTACGATCACCTACGACCAAGGTTCCGGGACCTTGTGATGACCTACGACCAAGGTTCCGTGATCTTGCTAGGATCTACGACCAAGGTTCCGTGACCCTACGATGACCAACGATCAAGGTTCCGTGACCTTGCGATGACCTACGACTAAGGTTCCATGACCTTGCGATGACCTACGACCAAGGTTTCGTGACCCTTCGATGACCTACGACCAAGGTTCTGTGACCTTGCGATGAATTACGACCAAGGTTCCCTGACCCTACGATGACCTACGACCAAGGTTCTATGACCTTGCGATGACCTACGACCAAGGTACCGTGACCTTGCGATGACCTATGACAAAGGTTCCATGACCTTACGATGACCTACAACCAAGGTTCCGTGACCTTGTGATGACCTACGACCAAGGTTCCGTGACCTTGCGAGTATCTACGAAAAAGGTTCCGTGACCTTACGATGACCTACGACCAAGGTTCCGTGAACTTGCGATGACCTACGACCAAGGTTTCGTGACCTTGCGATGACCTACGACCAAGGTTTCGTGACCTTGCGACGACCTACGACCAAGTTTCTGTAACCTTGCGATGACTTACGACCAAGGTTCCGTGACCCTATGATGACCTACGACCAAGGTTCCGTGACCTTGCAATAACCTACGACCAAGGTTCCGTGACCTTGCGAAGACGTACGACCAAGGTTCCGTGACCCTAGGAATACCTAAGACCAAGGTTCCGAGACCTTACGATGACCTACGACAAAGGTTCCGTGACCCTACGATGACCTACGACCAAGTTACCGTGACCTTGTGATGACCTACGACCAAGGTTTCGTGACCTTTCGATTACCTACGACCAAAGTTCTGTGACCCTACGATCACCTACGACCAAGGTTCCGTGACGTTGTGATGACCTACGAACAAGTTTCCGTGACCTTGCGAGGATCTACGACCAAGATTCCGTGACCCTACGATGACCTACGACCAAGGTTCCGTGACCTTACGATGACCTACGACTAAGGTTCTGTGACCTTGCGATGACCTACGACCAAGGTTTCGTGACCTTTCGATGACCTACGACCAAGGTTCTGTAACCTTGCGATGACATACGACCAAGGTTCCCTGACTCTACGATGACCTACGACCAAGGTTCTGTGACCTTGCGATGACCTACGACCAAGGTTACGTGACCTTGCGATGACCTACGACCAAGGTTCCGTGACCCTACGATGACTTACGACCAAGGTTCCGTGACCTTAGGATGACCTACAACCAAGGTTCCGTGACCTTGTGATGACCTACGACCAAGGTTCCGTGACGTTGTGATGATCTACGACCAAGGTTCCGTAACCTTGCGAGGACCTACGACCAAGGTTACGTGACCTTTCAACGACCTACGACCAAGGTTCAGTGACCCTACGATGACCTACGACCAAGGTTCCGTGATCTTGCAATGACCTACAATCAAGGTTCCGTGACCTTGCGATGACCTACGACCAAGGTTTCGTGACCTTGCGATGACCTACGACCAAGGTTTCGTGACCTTGCGATGACCTACGACCAAGGTTCCGTGACCCTACGATGACCTACGACCAAGTTTTCGTGACCTTGCGATGACCTACGACCAAGGTTCCGTGACCCTACGATGAGCTACGACCAAGGTTTCGTGACATTGCGATGATCAACGACCAAGGTTCCGTAACCTTTCTAGGACCTACGACCAAGGTTACGTGACCTTGCAACGACCTACGACCAAGGTTCAGTGACCCTACGATGACCTACGAACAAGGTTCAGTGACCCTACGATGACCTACGACCAAGGTTCTGTGACCTTGCGATGACCTACGACCAAGGTTCTATGACGCTACGATGACCTACGACCAAGGTTCCGTGACCCTGCGATGACCTACGACCAAGGTTCCGTGACCTTGCGATGACCTACGAACAAGGTTCCCTGACCCTGCGATGACCTACGACCATGGTACCGCGACCTTGCGATGACCCACGACCATGGTTCTGTGACCCTACGAAGACCTACGACCAAGGTTTTGTGACCTTGTGATGACCAACGACCAAGGTTCTGTAACCTTGCGATGACCTACGACCAAGGTTCTGTGACCCTACGATCACCTACGACCAAGGTTCCGGGACCTTGTGATGACCTACGACCAAGGTTCCGTGATCTTGCTAGGATCTACGACCAAGGTTCCGTGACCCTACGATGACCAACGATCAAGGTTCCGTGACCTTGCGATGACCTACGACTAAGGTTCCGTGACCTTGCGATGACCTACGACCAAGGTTTCGTGACCCTTCGATGACCTACGACCAAGGTTCTGTGACCTTGCGATGAATTACGACCAAGGTTCCCTGACCCTACGATGACCTACGACCAAGGTTCTATGACCTTGCGATGACCTACGACCAAGGTACCGTGACCTTGCGATGACCTATGACAAAGGTTCCATGACCTTACGATGACCTACAACCAAGGTTCCGTGACCTTGTGATGACCTACGACCAAGGTTCCGTGACCTTGCGAGTATCTACGAAAAAGGTTCCGTGACCTTACGATGACCTACGACCAAGGTTCCGTGAACTTGCGATGACCTACGACCAAGGTTTCGTGACCTTGCGACGACCTACGACCAAGTTTCTGTAACCTTGCGATGACTTACGACCAAGGTTCCGTGACCCTATGATGACCTACGACCAAGGTTCCGTGACCTTGCAATAACCTACGACCAAGGTTCCGTGACCTTGCGAAGACGTACGACCAAGGTTCCGTGACCCTAGGAATACCTACGACCAAGGTTCCGAGACCTTACGATGACCTACGACAAAGGTTCCGTGACCCTACGATGACCTACGACCAAGTTACCGTGACCTTGTGATGACCTACGACCAAGGTTTCGTGACCTTTCGATTACCTACGACCAAGGTTCTGTGACCCTACGATCACCTACGACCAAGGTTCCGTGACGTTGTGATGACCTACGAACAAGTTTCCGTGACCTTGCGAGGATCTACGACCAAGATTCCGTGACCCTACGATGACCTACGACCAAGGTTTCGTGACCTTGCGATGACCTACGACTAAGGTTCTGTGACCTTGCGATGACCTACGACCAAGGTTTCGTGACCTTTCGATGACCTATGACCAAGGTTCTGTAACCTTGCGATGACATACGACCAAGGTTCCCTGACCCTACGATGACCTACGACCAAGGTTCTGTGACCTTGCGATGACCTACGACCAAGGTTACGTGACCTTGCGATGACCTACGACCAAGGTTCCGTGACCCTACGATGACTTACGACCAAGGTTCCGTGACCTTAGGATGACCTACAACCAAGGTTCCGTGACCTTGTGATGACCTACGACCAAGGTTCCGTGACCCTACGATGACCTACGACCAAGGTTCCGTGACCTACGATGAGCTACGACCAAGGTTTCGTGACATTGCGATGATCTACGACCAAGGTTCCGTAACCTTGCTAGGACCTACGACCAAGGTTACGTGACCTTGCAACGACCTACGACCAAGGTTCAGTGACCCTACGATGAACTACGAACAAGGTTCCGTGACCCTGCGATGACCTACGACCAAGGTTCTGTGATCTTGCGATGACCTACGACCAAGGTTCTATGACGCTACGATGACCTACGACCAAGGTTCCGTGACCCTGCGATTACCTACGACCAAGGTTCCGTGACCTTGCGATGACCTACGACCAAGGTTCCCTGACCCTGCGATGACCTACGACCAAGGTACCGCGACCTTGCGATGACCCACGACCATGGATCTGTGACCCTACGATGACCTACGACCAAGGTTTTGTGACCTTGTGATGACCAACGACCAAGGTTCTGTAACCTTGCGATGACCTACGACCAAGGTTCTGTGACCCTACGATCACCTACGACCAAGGTTCCGGGACCTTGTGATGACGTACGACCAAGGTTCCGTGATCTTGCTCGGATCTACGACCAAGGTTCCGTGACCCTACGATGACCAACGATCAAGGTTCCGTGACCTTGCGATGACCTACGACTAAGGTTCCGTGACCTTGCGATGACCTACGACTAAGGTTTCGTGACCCTTCGATGACCTACGACCAAGGTTCTGTGACCTTGCGATGACTTCCGACCAAGGTTCCCTGACCCTACGATGACCTACGACCAAGGTTCTATGACCTTGCGATGACCTACGACCAAGGTACCGTGACCTTGCGATGACCTACGACAAAGGTTCCATGACCTTACGATGACCTACAACCAATGTTCCGTGACCTTGTGATGACCTACGACCAAGGTTTCGTGACCTTGCGAGTATCTACGAAAAAGGTTCCGTGACCTTACGATGACCTACGATCAAGGTTCCGTGAACTTGCGATGACCTACGACCAAGGTTTCGTGACCTTGCGATGACCTACGACCAAGGTTTCGTGACCTTGCGACGACCTACGACCAAGTTTCTGTAACCTTGCGATGACTTACGACCAAGGTTCCGTGACCCTATGATGACCTACGACCAAGGTTCCGTGACCTTGCAATAACCTACGACCAAGGTTCCGTGACCTTGCGAAGACGTACGACCAAGGTTCCGTGACCCTAGGAATACCTAAGACCAAGGTTCCGAGACCTTACGATGACCTACGACAAAGGTTCCGTGACCCTACGATGACCTACGACCAAGTTACCGTGACCTTGTGATGACCTACGACCAAGGTTTCGTGACCTTTCGATTACCTACGACCAAGGTTCTGTGACCCTACGATCACCTACGACCAAGGTTCCGTGACGTTGTGATGACCTACGAACAAGTTTCCGTGACCTTGCGAGGATCTACGACCAAGATTCCGTGACCCTACGATGACCTACGACCAAGGTTCCGTGACCTAACGATGACCTACGACTAAGGTTCTGTGACCTTGCGATGACCTACGACCAAGGTTTCGTGACCTTTCGATGACCTACGACCAAGGTTCTGTAACCTTGCGATGACATACGACCAAGGTTCCCTGACTCTACGATGACCTACGACCAAGGTTCTGTGACCTTGCGATGACCTACGACCAAGGTTACGTGACCTTGCGATGACCTACGACCAAGGTTCCGTGACCCTACGATGACTTACGACCAAGGTTCCGTGACCTTAGGATGACCTACAACCAAGGTTCCGTGACCTTGTGATGACCTACGACCAAGGTTCCGTGACCCTACGATGACCTACGACCAAGGTTCCGTGACCTACGATGAGCTACGACCAAGGTTTCGTGACATTGCGATGATCTACGACCAAGGTTCCGTAACCTTGCTAGGACCTACGACCAAGGTTACGTGACCTTGCAACGACCTACGACCAAGGTTCAGTGACCCTACGATGACCTACGAACAAGGTTTCGTGACCCTGCGATGACCTACGACCAAGGTTCTGTGACCTTGCGATGACCTACGACCAAGGTTCTATGACGCTACGATGACCTACGACCAAGGTTCCGTGACCCTGCGATGACCTACGACCAAGGTTCCGTGACCTTGCGATGACCTACGACCAAGGTTCCCTGACCCTGCGATGACCTACGACCAAGGTACCGCGACCTTGCGATGACCCACGACCATGGATCTGTGACCCTACGATGACCTACGACCAAGGTTTTGTGACCTTGTGATGACCAACGACCAAGGTTCTGTAACCTTGTGATGACCTACGACCAAGGTTCTGTGACCCTACGATCACCTACGACCAAGGTTCCGGGACCTTGTGATGACGTACGACCAAGGTTCCGTGATCTTGCTAGGATCTACGACCAAGGTTCCGTGACCCTACGATGACCAACGATCAAGGTTCCGTGACCTTGCGATGACCTACGACTAAGGTTCCGTGACCTTGCGATGACCTACGACTAAGGTTTCGTGACCCTTCGATGACCTACGACCAAGGTTCTGTGACCTTGCGATGACTTCCGACCAAGGTTCCCTGACCCTACGATGACCTACGACCAAGGTTCTATGACCTTGCGATGACCTACGACCAAGGTACCGTGACCTTGCGATGACCTACGACAAAGGTTCCATGACCTTACGATGACCTACAACCAATGTTCCGTGACCTTGTGATGACCTACGACCAAGGTTTCGTGACCTTGCGAGTATCTACGAAAAAGGTTCCGTGACCTTGGGATGACCTACGACCAAGGTTCCGTGAACTTGCGATGACCTACGACCAAGGTTTCGTGACCTTGCGATGACCTACGACCAAGGTTTCGTGACCTTGCGACGACCTACGACCAAGTTTCTGTAACCTTGCGATGACTTACGACCAAGGTTCCGTGACCCTACGATGACCTACGACCAAGGTTCCGTGACCTTGCAATAACCTACGACCAGGGTTCTGTGACCTTGCGAAGACGTACGACCAAGGTTCCGTGACCCTAGGAATACCTACGACCAAGGTTCCGAGACCTTACGATGACCTACGACAAAGGTTCCGTGACCCTACGATGACCTACGAGCAAGTTACCGTGACTTTGCGATGACCTACGACCAAGGTTTCATGACCTTTCGATTACCTACGACCAAGGTTCTGTGACCCTACGATCACCTACGACCAAGGTTCCGTGACGTTGTGATGACCTACGAACAAGTTTCCGTGACCTTGCGAGGATCTACGACCAAGATTCCGTGACCCTATGATGACCTACGACCAAGGTTCCGTGACCTTGCGATGACCTACGACTAAGGTTCTGTGACCTTGCGATGACCTACGACCAAGGTTTCGTGACCTTTCGATGACCTACGACCAAGGTTCTGTAACCTTGCGATGACATACGACCAAGGTTCCCTGACCCTACGATGACCTACGACCAAGGTTCTGTGACCTTGCGATGACCTACGACCAAGGTTCCGTGACCTTGCGATGACCTACGACCAAGGTTCCGTGACCCTACGATGACTTACGACCATGGTTCCGTGACCTTAGGATGACCTACAACCAAGGTTCCGTGAGCACGATGACCTACGACCAAGGTTCCGTGACCCTACGATGACCTACGACCAAGGTTCCGTGACCTACGATGACCTACGAGCTAGGTTCCGTGACCTTGCGATGACCTACGACCAAGATTCCGTGACCTTGCGCTGACCTACGACCAAGGTTTCGTGACCTTGCGATGACCTACGACCAAGGTTCCGTGACCCTACGATGACCAACGACCAAGTTTCCGTGACCTTGCGATGACTTACGACCAAGGTTCCGTAACCCTACGATGAGCTACGACCTAGGTTTCGTGACGTTGCGATGATCTACGACCAAGGTTCTGTAACCTTGCGAGGACCTACGACCGAGGTTACGTGACCTTTCAACGACCTACGACCAAGGTTCAGTGACCCTACGATGACCTACGAACAAGGTTCCGTGACCCTGCGATGACCTACGACCAAGGTTCAGTGACCTTGCGATGACCTACGACCAAGGTTTTATGATGCTACGATGACCTACGACCAAGGTTCCGTGACCCTGCGATTACCTACGACCAAGGTTCCGTGACCTTGCGATGACCTACGACCAAGGTTCCGTGACCCTGCGATGACCTACGACCAAGGTACCGCGACCTTGGTATGACCTACGACCATGGTTCTGTGACCCTACGATGACCTACGACCAAGGTTTTGTGACCTTGTGATGACCAACGACCAAGGTTCTGTAACCTTTTTGATGACCTACAACCAAGGTTCTGTGACCCTACGATCACCTACGACCAAGGTTCCGTGACCTTGTGATGACCTATGACCAAGGTTCCGTGACCTTGAGAGGATCTACGACCAAGGTACCGTGACCCTACGATGACCTACGATCAAGGGTCCGTGACCTTGCGATGACCTACGACTAAGGTTCCGTGACCTTGCGATGACCTACGACCAAGGTTTCGTGACCTTTCGATGACCTACGACCAAGGTTCTGTAACCTTGCGATGACATACGACCAAGGTTCCCTGACCCTACGATGACCTACGACCAAGGTTCTATAACCTTGCGATGAACTACGACCAAGGTACCGTGACCTTGCGATGACCTACGACCAAGGTTCCGTGACCTTACGATGACCTACAACCAAGGTTCCGTGACCTTGTGATGACCTACGACCAAGGTTCCGTGACCTTGCGAGGATCTACGACAAAGGTTCCGTGACCCTACGATGACCTACGACCAGGGTTCCGTGACCTTGCGATGACCTACGACCAAGGTTCCGTGACCTTGCGATGACCTACGACCAAGGTTTCGTGACCTTGCGATGACCTACGACCAAGGTTTCGTGACCTTGCGACGACCTAGGACCAAGTTTCTGTAACCTTGCGATGACTTACGACCAAGGTTTCGTGACCCTATGATGACCTACGACCAAGGTTCCGTGACCTTGCAATAACCTACGACCAAGGTTTCGTGACCTTGCAAAGACGTACGATCAAGGTTCCGTGACCCTAGGAATACCTACGACCAAGGTTCCGTGACCTTACGATGACCTACGACAAAGGTTCCGTGACCCTACGATGACCTACGACCAAGTTTTTGTGACCTTGCGATGACCTACGACCAAGGTTTCGTGACCTTGCGATTACCTACGACCAAGGTTCTGTGACCCTACGATCACCTACGACCAAGGTTCCGTGACCTTGTGATGACCTACGACCAAGTTTCTGTGACCTTGCGAGGATCTACGACCAAGGTTCCGTGACCCTACGATGACCTACGACCAAGGTTCCGTGACCTTGCGATGACCTACGACTAAGGTTTTGTGACTTTGCGATGACCTACAACCAAGGTTTCGTGACCTTTCGATGACCTACGACCAAGGTTCTGTAACCTTGCGATGACCTACGACCAAGGTTCCCTGACCCTACGATGACCTACGACCAAGGTTCTGTGACCTTGCGATGACCTACGACCAAGGTTTCGTGACCTTTCGATGACCTACGACCAAGGTTCTGTAAGCTTGCGATGACTTACGACCAAGGTTCCCTGACCCTACGATGACCTACGACCAAGGTTCTGTGACCTTGCGATGACCTACGACCAAGGTTCCGTGACCTTGCGATGACCTACGACCAAGGTTCCGTGACCCTACGATGACTTACGACCAAGGTTCCGTGACCTTAGGATGACCTACAACCAAGGTTCCGTGACCTTGTGATGACCTACGACCAAGGTTCCGTGACCCTACGATGACCTACGATCAAGGTTCCGTGACCTACGATGAGCTACGACCAAGGTTTCGTGACATTGCGATGATCTACGACCAAGGTTCCGTAACCTTGCTAGGACCTACGACCAAGGTTACGTGACCTTGCAACGACCTACGACCAAGGTTCAGTGACCCTACGATGACCTACGAACAAGGTTCCGTGACCCTGCGATGATCTACGACCAAGGTTCTGTGACCTTGCGATGACCTATGACCAAGGTTCTATGACAATACGATGACCTACGACCAAGGTTCCGTGACCCTGCGATGACCTACGACCATGGTTCCGTGACCTTGCGATGACCTACGACCAAGGTTCCCTGACCCTGCGATGACCTACGACCAAGGTACCGCGACCTTGCGATGACCCACGACCATGGTTCTGTGACCCTACGATGACCTACGACCAAGGTTTTGTGACCTTGTGATGACCAACGACCAAGGTTCTGTAACCTTGCGATGACCTACGACCAAGGTTCTGTGACCCTACGATCACCTACGACCAAGGTTCCGGGACCTTGTGATGACCTACGACCAAGGTTCCGTGATCTTGCTAGGATCTACGACCAAGGTTCCGTGACCCTACGATGACCAACGATCAAGGTTCCGTGACCTTGCGATGACCTACGACTAAGGTTTCGTGACCCTTCGATGACCTACGACCAAGGTTCTGTGACCTTGCGATGACTTACGACCAAGGTTCCCTGACCCTACGATGACCTACGACCAAGGTTCTATGACCATGCGATGACCTACGACCAAGGTACCGTGACCTTGCGATGACCTACGACAAAGGTTCCAAGACCTTACGATGACCTACAACCAAGGTTCCGTGACCTTGTGATGACCTACGACCAAGGTTCCGTGAACTTGCGATGACCTACGACCAAGGTTTTGTGACCCTACGATCACCTACGACCAAGGTTCCGGGACCTTGTGATGACCTACGACCAAGGTTCCGTGATCTTGCTAGGATCTACGACCAAGGTTCCGTGACCCTACGATGACCAACGATCAAGGTTCCGTGACCTTGCGATGACCTACGACTAAGGTTCCGTGACCTTGCGATGACCTACGACTAAGGTTTCGTGACCCTTCGATGACCTACGACCAAGGTTCTGTGACCTTGCGATGACTTACGACCAAGGTTCCCTGACCCTACGATGACCTACGACCAAGGTTCTATGACCTTGCGATGACCTACGACCAAGGTACCGTGACCTTGCGATGACCTACGACAAAGGTTCCATGACCTTACGATGACCTACAACCAATGTTCCGTGACCTTGTGATGACCTACGACCAAGGTTTCGTGACCTTGCGAGTATCTACGAAAAAGGTTCCGTGACCTTGGGATGACCTACGACCAAGGTTCCGTGAACTTGCGATGACCTACGACCAAGGTTTCGTGACCTTGCGATGACCTACGACCAAGGTTTCGTGACCTTGCGACGACCTACGACCAAGTTTCTGTAACCTTGCGATGACTTACGACCAAGGTTCCGTGACCCTACGATGACCTACGACCAAGGTTCCGTGACCTTGCAATAACCTACGACCAGGGTTCTGTGACCTTGCGAAGACGTACGACCAAGGTTCCGTGACCCTAGGAATACCTACGACCAAGGTTCCGAGACCTTACGATGACCTACGACAAAGGTTCCGTGACCCTACGATGACCTACGAGCAAGTTACCGTGACTTTGCGATGACCTACGACCAAGGTTTCATGACCTTTCGATTACCTACGACCAAGGTTCTGTGACCCTACGATCACCTACGACCAAGGTTCCGTGACGTTGTGATGACCTACGAACAAGTTTCCGTGACCTTGCGAGGATCTACGACCAAGATTCCGTGACCCTATGATGACCTACGACCAAGGTTCCGTGACCTTGCGATGACCTACGACTAAGGTTCTGTGACCTTGCGATGACCTACGACCAAGGTTTCGTGACCTTTCGATGACCTACGACCAAGGTTCTGTAACCTTGCGATGACATACGACCAAGGTTCCCTGACCCTACGATGACCTACGACCAAGGTTCTGTGACCTTGCGATGACCTACGACCAAGGTTCCGTGACCTTGCGATGACCTACGACCAAGGTTCCGTGACCCTACGATGACTTACGACCAAGGTTCCGTGACCTTAGGATGACCTACAACCAAGGTTCCGTGAGCACGATGACCTACGACCAAGGTTCCGTGACCCTACGATGACCTACGACCAAGGTTCCGTGACCTACGATGACCTACGAGCTAGGTTCCGTGACCTTGCGATGACCTACGACCAAGATTCCGTGACCTTGCGCTGACCTACGACCAAGGTTTCGTGACCTTGCGATGACCTACGACCAAGGTTCCGTGACCCTACGATGACCTACGACCAAGTTTCCGTGACCTTGCGATGACTTACGACCAAGGTTCCGTAACCCTACGATGAGCTACGACCTAGGTTTCGTGACGTTGCGATGATCTACGACCAAGGTTCTGTAACCTTGCGAGGACCTACGACCGAGGTTACGTGACCTTTCAACGACCTACGACCAAGGTTCAGTGACCCTACGATGACCTACGAACAAGGTTCCGTGACCCTGCGATGACCTACGACCAAGGTTCTGTGACCTTGCGATGACCTACGACCAAGGTTTTATGATGCTACGATGACCTACGACCAAGGTTCCGTGACCCTGCGATTACCTACGACCAAGGTTCCGTGACCTTGCGATGACCTACGACCAAGGTTCCGTGACCCTACGATGACCTACGACCAAGGTACCGCGACCTTGGTATGACCTACGACCATGGTTCTGTGACCCTACGATGACCTACGACCAAGGTTTTGTGACCTTGTGATGACCAACGACCAAGGTTCTGTAACCTTTTTGATGACCTACAACCAAGGTTCTGTGACCCTACGATCACCTACGACCAAGGTTCCGTGACCTTGTGATGACCTATGACCAAGGTTCCGTGACCTTGAGAGGATCTACGACCAAGGTACCGTGACCCTACGATGACCTACGATCAAGGGTCCGTGACCTTGCGATGACCTACGACTAAGGTTCCGTGACCTTGCGATGACCTACGACCAAGGTTTCGTGACCTTTCGATGACCTACGACCAAGGTTCTGTAACCTTGCGATGACATACGACCAAGGTTCCCTGACCCTACGATGACCTACGACCAAGGTTCTATAACCTTGCGATGAACTACGACCAAGGTACCGTGACCTTGCGATGACCTACGACCAAGGTTCCGTGACCTTACGATGACCTACAACCAAGGTTCCGTGACCTTGTGATGACCTACGACCAAGGTTCCGTGACCTTGCAAGGATCTACGACAAAGGTTCCGTGACCCTACGATGACCTACGACCAGGGTTCCGTGACCTTGCGATGACCTACGACCAAGGTTCCGTGACCTTGCGATGACCTACGACCAAGGTTTCGTGACCTTGCGATGACCTACGACCAAGGTTTCGTGACCTTGCGACGACCTAGGACCAAGTTTCTGTAACCTTGCGATGACTTACGACCAAGGTTTCGTGACCCTATGATGACCTACGACCAAGGTTCCGTGACCTTGCAATAACCTACGACCAAGGTTTCGTGACCTTGCAAAGACGTACGATCAAGGTTCCGTGACCCTAGGAATACCTACGACCAAGGTTCCGTGACCTTACGATGACCTACGACAAAGGTTCCGTGACCCTACGATGACCTACGACCAAGTTTTTGTGACCTTGCGATGACCTACGACCAAGGTTTCGTGACCTTGCGATTACCTACGACCAACGTTCTGTGACCCTACGATCACCTACGACCAAGGTTCCGTGACCTTGTGATGACCTACGACCAAGTTTCTGTGACCTTGCGAGGATCTACGACCAAGGTTCCGTGACCCTACGATGACCTACGACCAAGGTTCCGTGACCTTGCGATGACCTACAACTAAGGTTTTGTGACTTTGCGATGAC
>JARVZY010000328.1:0-53818 GCA_030686995.1 Artemisia argyi
AGCGTCTGGCACTTTAGCAAGATCTTCTACAAGAAGATGAAAAGCCACTGGTTTTGTAACTGTAACTCACAGTAGCATTAAGTGACCCACTAGTTTTGTATGATCTTCCAGTTTCACATTAGAAGACACATCTGTATGAGTTTTACAATATGCTAGCAATTGGGTATCATTTACCAGAAGTCAAATCTTCTTTTTGTTTTGTTTTGCAGTGACGATTGATTTTGTGGCGTCAGGGAGCAACATGAGTTTAAAACATTGAGTTGAGCATCAGTATGTACGTTGGAAAGACACTCTTTTCTTTTCCCATAGATATGTTTTGTTTACTTTAGAAGGTTTATACATGTAATGATCAAGATATACTTTGTACGATTTATGATGTATATGTGAAATCATGCGGAATGACATTACAGCTTTGTTTACATTACCTATTTGATACATTCATTTTGAAATAGCATATTGAATTATTATTTGTGTGCAAAATATCCAATTGTTTCTATGGCTAATGATTATTAGCATCATATATTTTCACAAAATAATGACGACTTATCTTGTCACTGTTGATGTTACATTTGTGACGACCTTTTATGGTCAATCTGACCAAAATTAGTGACGGACCTATTGTGACGACAAATGACGACCTCAGTTTTCGTCACCAAGTAGGATTTGTGACGACTTTTTGCTGTTAGTGACGAAATCCCACTTGTCACTAAAACAAGTTTTTCTTGTAGTGATTGTTAGTCCCTTTTTGCAATTTAGCCGAGTGATGTATTTGTTTACATAGTTGAAGTCACCGTAAACACTTAAAAAAAATAATAAAAATAAAGATAAAAATAAAATGCTACAATCACATGAATTTCACATAATAAGATGGCGTGATGTGAGGCTGCACACAGTAGTGACCATGGACGACCTTTATTTTACATGCCACATTAGCTTTTTTTTCCCGACAACCTATATATGACTTTTGCCATACAAAAAATATACCCCACAAATATTATTTTTTTAATTAATTCACACACACACACACACAAAACATATGCAAATTGATCGTGCAGATGATCTAAAAAAAAAAAAAAAAAAAAAAAAAAAAAAAAAGCCCCGACCAACACACGACCTACATGCCACAGTAAGGGCGACCAAATCTCAACTCGGTCGACCGAATTGACGATCGACTTACTATGGCTGGCCTGATATGACAAACCAAACTCAAATACATATAAGATTGACTTGTAACGTAATACACGAAATTGATGTATAAAATATCATGTCACGGCGAAAATTATGTGATTGTAATAATTATACCTAAAAAATACAATGATGCCTTTCATGGTTATCACTTTAGATTGACATGTAACTTAATACACGAAATTGCATAGTATATAAAACTGAGGGACTGAAAGTGAAATTAAGGTTGAGTTAAAGTCAACCAAGTTGCCTTTACTCTTTTCTAAACTTCATTTTGATCATTCATTTTCATTGCATTCATTTGCAAACTTCAATCCATCCGTCAACTGTAAGTGAATTTCAGTCCCCAGTTACTTATATGGTACAATCATTTGTTCAGTAGTGATCGTCATATTTGTAAATTAGTTGTAGTTTTAAATTTGTGTGGCCAGAATTATTGTTTGTTTCGCTGTAATCTTTAGGGTCATTTGGTTGAAGTTATCGTTGTATATTTTAAATTTATACGTAGTATATGAGACTTTTGATGGGTTATGAGCTCATATAAGCTATAGCCTTAAGTTAATAAGCTCATAAGCCATTAAAAACGAGCTTATAAAAAGTTCAGTAAGCTCATCAAATAAGTTAAAACAAACACCCCTTAAACTAGTTGGGATACAATTGACATGATTGAGTGATTTGAGTCTGTGAGAGATGTTTTTTTATAAGGTTATGTAGCTTAAGATACATGGCATTGAATGGAATGAATAATTAGATTTTGTTAAAGAAAGTAAATACTAATTGGAAAATACCACTATAGCTGAAATAGTGTTTTCGTGTTAATGACATGAAGTGTGGAAAACGTTCAAAAGTTGTAGTGTTGTGTGGATCAGTGACTTGAAGGAACTTTTACTTTACGCTTTTGGTTTCTTGATGCTTGTGCACGTATTCTATTAAAGCTTTAACGGTTACTAAAACGTGGTAAGCTTGGTGTCACTTATAATTAACATTCATAGTTGTCAATTTAATCTACATTCGTATTCTCAGGAAACATGGAAGACATAACGCCTCTCTTAAGCTAAATGCAATGGTAATATTGCGCCTCTGTTTATGTGTATAATAGTTTGTTTTCAAGAGAGGTGGCAGTCTATTTATGTGATGCTGTTTCCACTATCTATGTTTTGTTTTTGTTTTTTTTAACAGTTAACTTATATATAAACAATTAGCATGTTTGTCCTATCTACATGTTACATAGTATTACACAAAAGCACTCACATGTTTGATTGTTTTATGCTATTAGTCATGAATTCTTGGTGCTAATTAATTGTTTCAACTTTATTTTCACTTTTTTTCTGAAAATGTTTACTGTACTTGTAAATGCAGCACAATCTCATTATTGACAATGGCTACTACGTCCATTCCTCATCGGTGGAAATATGATGTCTTTGTAAGTTTCAGAGGTGAAGATATCCGCAAAAACTTCATGGATCATATGTTCAATGATTTCAAGCATAAAGGAATTCATGCTTTTAGAGATGATAGAGCATTGCCTAAAGGAGAATACATATCCCCACATCTCTACAAAACCATTGAAGAATCGAGATTTTTGATAGTTGTATTCTCTAAGAATTACGCTTCTTCATCATGGTGTCTGAGGGAACTTGTCAAAATACTTGAGTGCAAGCAAATGGGAAAGCCTAAACACGAGGTTCAAATAATCTTTTATGATGTTAAACCTGACGTGGTGAGGAAAAAAACTGGGAGCTACGCTGAAGCATTTGCCAAACATGATGTTTCAAATAGAACAGAGGTGGATAAATGGAAAGAAGCTTTATCAATGGCGGCTAACTTATCTGGATGGGATCTCCAGGACATGACAAATGGGTAAATTTCTTGTTTTTGTGTTAATTAACACTGTTGTTTCTCTTACTTGTTGTGTCTTTGCGGTAAATAGGTTTGAGTCCAAGTTCATCGATTCCATTTCCAGAGAAATCCTCAAAACATTATGTGACGGACCCTTACATGTTGGTGAGAACCTTGTGGGCATAGATTTCCATTTCGACAAATTAGACTTGTCACGCTTCATTCGGTCATATAAGGTTAACATGATTGGATTATGCGGTATAAGCGGGATAGGAAAGACGACCCTTGCCAAAGCTATTTATAACTTAATGCATGTCCACTTTGAAGGAAGTTGCTTTTGTGAAGATGTCAAAGAAGTCACAAAACGACAAGGCCTGATTCAAGTCCAACTGCATATGATTGGAAAGATCATGAAAATAGAAGATTTGAAGATACCAAGTGTTGGTGAAGGAATTATGGTAATTAAGAAGATGATGTCATCAAGGCCGATCCTGCTTGTTTTGGATGATGTGGATGATCATGAGCAGTTAGAAGCACTAGCAGGTTCACCTACATGGTTTTGCCCAGGAAGTTTGATTATTTTCACTGGTAAAGATAAACAGTTGCTAAGATCACATAGAGTGGATGAAATCCATGAAATGAGTAATTTAGATAAGTGTGAAGCTCTTGAGCTCTTTAGCTTATATGCATTTGGGAAAAGGCATCCTACAGAAGATTTTGAAGAGCTCGCTTCCCAAGTTATAATACATTTGCAAGGTCACCCACTGGCTCTCAAAATTTTTGGTAGATTATTGTGTGAAAAATCTGTGGATGTTTGGAAAGGGCAGTTGGTTAGACTCCAAACATATCCTAATTCAGATATCCTAAAAAAACTTCGACCAAGTTTTGATAGCTTGGCATCTGATGAGAAAAGAATGTTTCTTGACATTGCGTGTGCCTTCATTGGGGAAAATAAAGATTTTGCTGCAAGTGTACTAGACAGCAATCATTGTTCTGCAATTGCTATTATTGAAGTTTTAGCTGATAAGTCTCTGATAACAGTATCTGCAAGGAATATGTCTCTTCAGATGCATGAATTAATTCAAATCATGGCAAGGGAAATTGTACGTGAAGAATTCAGCATGCCTGGGAATCGGAGCAGATTGTGGATTTCATCAGAGTTTTATGATGCGTTGAATAAAAACAAGGTATTACAGTCTAATAAGAATAATAATAATAAAAAAAAAAAAAAAAAAAAAAAAAAAAAAAAAAAAGGTATTAATCTTTTCTGTATAAGAAATTGCAGTCTAATGATTTATTATTTGTATTTAGGTAACAGAAGAAGTTGAAGTTCTTGTCCTTTTGCTAAAGAATAATAGCCAAAATATTCCCTTAGATGGAAAAGCTTTTACGCATATGAAAAACTTGTGGATCCTAAAAATTTATTTTCCGCAATTCAAAGAACTTTGGCAGCCATTTGCAGTGAAGTTGACAGGAAGTTTGGATTTTTTGTCCAATGAGCTAAGGTTGTTTTGTTGGCATGGATACCCTTTCAAGTACTTACCTTTAGATTTCTATCCAGAAAACATTGTGGCCATTGACCTGTCTTACAGCAACATAAATAATTTTTGGACAACACCTAAGGTATTTCCTTGTTCACGCATGTTTTCCTATTTGATATCTAATGATCTGATAACTTATCTTCTTTTTTGTCCTATCCATGTCAGTGCTTTAGAAGGTTGAAAGTAATGAAGTTAAGGTACTGTTGTAACCTAACAACCACTCCTGACTTCTCGGAGATTACAAATCTCGAAGAGCTAAGCCTTGAAGGTTGTGTGAATTTGGTTAGCATTCATCCCTCAATTGGAATGCTCAAGAGGCTTGTTGTGTTAAATCTGAGAGACTGCAAACGGCTTCAGAATTTTCCAAGTAGAGTGGAAATGGCTGCTCTTCAAGTTTTGAATCTAACGGGGTGCCTAAAAGTCGACCAACTACCTGAAGCATTGGGTCGGATCAAAAGCTTAACGGAGCTTCATGTTGACAAAACTGCCATTACAGAACTTCCTTCTTTTGTATCATCTCTAGTAAACCTTGAATCATTGTCATTTGGTGGCCAAGGCAGGATTCAACCTAGATGGTGGACTTCAATCACTAATCCTTTTGGTTTACTAAGTAAACAACATCCCCAAAGATCAATACCTTCATTGGCAGGTTTACATATGTTAAAGTCTCTGAAATTAAGCTACTGTAATTTAGAACAAGTGCCTGAGAGCATTGGAGGCTTATCATGTCTAAAGAATCTATTCTTAATGGGGAACAATTTTACTAGCTTGCCTGGAAGTTTGAGTCAACTTTCTAGTCTTCAATGGCTTTATCTTAATGGTTGCAAGAAGCTGGAAGTGTTGCCCGAACTTCCACCCAGCCTAGATGGTATTTATGCATGTGATTGCACCTCCTTAAGAGAAGCGTTGGGATCATATAACGACCCATTCAGGAATAGGATCAATTATTTCAGCAATTGTCCAAAGCTGTTTAAAAATGTTACCATTGATAGAGAGGGGTCTATATCGAAGACTCAGTGTCTTGACTCATCTATAACTTCCCAAGGCTCTATTCACCAGCAGCTTTCTGCTTTCCTTGGGTATTTGGGTTTTGAGACTAACAGATGTGAATTCTTCTTGCAAGACACTGACTATTATCGTTTAGATATAGTATATCATTGGAATAGCAATATTCCAGAGTGGTTTACAAATAGAAGTAGGGGAAATCAGGTAAAGGTAGAATTACCATCAGATTGGTGTTATGATAAGTTTAGGGGATATGGAACTTGTGTTGTTTTCAAGTGCAAAAAGCCTTTCAAAGAATTTAAAGGATACTCTGTAAACAACTTTGATGGAGCTTCTCTGAATCCATACTGTTACATTCCACATTCAATTAAGGTATATTTTGAGAAAGAGGTGATAGGAGGAATCCAAGATTCATATATGATATGGTTGCATTATACAAGTAATACATTAGGATGGGAGGAAGCAAAGAATTTTGTTACATTTAGTTTCTTAGAAGGGAATAATGAAGTGAAGGAGTATGGAGTAAGACTAATTTGTGATGAAGATATACAACAAGAAGCAGATTTAAGTATGCTCCAAGGCCTCCCTACTCCAACACAACATGGTGGGGCCATCAGCTATCTTGGGCGTTTTGGAGATATTCATTGGTCTTGTTAGTCCAATAACAAAAAGCTTTTTTAATTTTTATTTGTTAGCTAGACAAATTCCTCCTCAATTATGTATATTTTAATGTCAATAGGTTTTTGATTTATTAATCGTGAATGTTAATTTATTTTTATTTTTTTTTAATAAATTTAAGTTAAAAGTAATGAAAATGTTTGACTTTTTATGTAGTAGACACACCCACCAGGTGTTTGATGCAATGTATATGACCTACATGTAAGCTTGATCATTTTTTTTTTCTTGGATATGTCTTGTTACTTTCTAATAGTCTCAGTTGAAGTACAGACGTCGATTTGTCTTCCGGTTTCAGCCCTTTCCTCTCCGGATGCTTTAATGTTAGCAGTACTTCGACTAATTTGTAAAAACGCTTAGCAATTCCTATATACAACTACTATGTTCAATTGATCTTCTTGCTTCTAATAATTTG
The DNA here is from genome assembly GCA_030686995.1 of Artemisia argyi. NCBI lineage: Eukaryota > Viridiplantae > Streptophyta > Magnoliopsida > Asterales > Asteraceae > Artemisia > Artemisia argyi. The sequence goes on from JARVZY010000328.1 coordinate 6,661, forward strand.
AATAATTCTACTCTCAAATCACAATTTAAATCAACTTTAAATCCCACTTCTAAACCCTGTTAGTGCATGTTCAGCTATGATATAAATACGTTTTCAAGTCATGCAATACCTATTGCTTGATGAATATCTCATGATTACAGCGTTGCGTCAACCGTTAGGTGTAATCAAAAAATTTTGGCGAACAATCTTTATCGATTATACATTTCACGTAACAAAAACTTCACAGGTGGCAATAGTTTTTTGGAGGACTTATTTACCAAATGTAACTTCGACGATACCAATTGCACTCCAAAACCATAGAGAACTGCAATGCCACTTTTCATCACTAAAAAGGCATTAATCTATATTACATGTCAGTGGTATCAAACACCATCAGCTGTGTTCATAACTAGTGCAACAACGCGCAAAACACTTTCTGATGATAATTTTCTAAGACAAGCCAATCCATAGTTAGAAGTACCACACAATGAGTTTAAACTAATTTGTGATGAAGACGTCAGAAACTTGACTATATATAACTTCTATGTTCAATTGATCTTCTTACTTCTAATAATTTGAATAATTCTAGTCTCAAATCAAAATTTTAATAATTTGAATAATGCTTTAGGACCAAAACGATTTTCGGTCCGGTCCGATTTTCATACCGTGATCAGTCCTAGACGATACCAATTGCACTCCAAAAACATGGAGAACTGCAATGCCACTTTCAGCACAAAACAGGCAAAAACGGAGTGGAAGCACTTGAGGGGTGTGTGTGTATGTGTGCGAGCACGGGTTTCGTGTATAAAGTAAGGTAGATATAGTGGCATCAACACTATCATCCCTGTTCTTAACAAGTGCAACGACTCGCAAAACACTTTCTCATGATAATTTTCTAAGACAAGCCAATCCATAATTAGAAAAACACACAATGAGTATCAAATTTGACTACATCTAATTCTAGCCTACCTCTTGCCATATGTAAGTGCTTCTGTAACTAGTTTATTACTAATAAAAATGTTTAAACCTTAGTGTACATTATTTTTACAATAAGCATCTAACAATCACAACCAGATATTTATAGTAATCACAATCCAATATTAGAATTTCTAGTCAAAATCATACCAAAGAAATATCGTAAAGTTCATGCAATGGAATCAAAGACAAGCAAGTGCTACAAACAGACTATCAGGCCTGTAGAAGGAAAAAAAATACATGGTAATCCCCATACCCATCCTTCATGAATACAAAAACCATCTTCACAGTATAATAACACCAACAACCAAAACTAAAATGCCCATTTATCAGTTTCATTTTTTCCCGTTTGACTTTCTGACGACACCTTAAATGGTCCGTTTGACCCAAATGGATCTGAGTCATCAAATGAGTATGTATGACCATGGTCAAAACCCGCATTGCTACTCATTGAATCAAACCTTGCGAAACTACGGTCTTGTGCCGTGCTGCTCATTGAGTCGAATCTTGAAAAGTTATTATCCTGTGTGGAGCTGCTCATGGAATCAAATCTCAAGAAGGTTTCTTGTTTGGGAGAACCTCGGTCAGTGGCACTAAAAGAGTCGTATCTCGAGAAATTATCAAAGAAAGAATTCTCTGCTCCTCCCCCACTGTATCGTGGTGAGGTGCCAGCTCGAGAAGCTGGTGAGCCAGGAACCGAATCATCAAACCCAAATGGACTCTTTTTCTGGAAGAAACTATTACCGCCTTGTGGGGAATCACTTTTCCTTGGACTTGCAGTGAAGCTATTGGAGTCAAAGAAATAACTCTCTCCATGCTTCTCATGTTCGGCATCCTGTAAAAATGAAGTTATTTGCAAGGGCATATCTATCATTCATAACAGCTTCGTTCTAGGTTTATATTTTTCAAATTATGACTTGCATACCAAAACGGTTAGCAACTGATACAAAACCAGTTTTAGATTGGTTCAGTTTAAAGGTCCACTATAGAGTAGTACCTTGAAATGTATTGTATTAATTCACTTTAAAGCGTTTATTGTATCTTTTCATTTAGTAGCATTTTTCCAGCTTACGCTGTACTACCCCTGATGCTTGCTGTCACTTCTATAACATTATACACTATCCATTGAATGCGATGATATAATTGAAGAAAAAGATATGAACTCACCTTAGCTGTGTCACTATTGAATCCCCACACCGAATCTACATCATCATTGTTGTCAAACGTACCCCATCCTTGGTTATCAAACCCCCTAATAGAAGAAGATCGAACTCAATTTTTTTATACAAACAAAAAATGAAAACAAGAGTAATAGGCTACTGCATGTTTAGATCTTTCCACCAAACAAGGTATAGGTACACATTTTGTTGTATTTAGACATCAGACCATAAACTAAATCCAATTGGTACCTTTCTGTGTCAGCATCAAAGCTCTTTCCAAAATGGTTAAATGAATCCTCCTAGGTTGGACTTTCAAATATTTTTTGTGCCGTGGGACTACCAGCTGGGCTTTTAGCCGACTCATCTTCGCTATGTGCGTATACTGATTCAGTCTCGAAAGGCTTCTCTGACTTCTTGTCAGCATTTGAATATGAATCCTCAGAAACGTCATCCATCGTAGACAAGTTTTCTGCCTGAGATGTTGATTTGGTATTTGCAGGCACAGTAGCATCAAATGAGAAACCTGTCATAGGTATGGGTCAAAACGGATATTTTGTGTGAGATGTGGTTAAAGAGAATAACGTGAAAGCATAAGGTAGAGGTAGCAAGATGGTCTGGCTGGGTAATAGATGAAAGAGGTATGGGTCAAAAGTCAAAACAGATATTTTGTGTGGAACGCGGGTTGAATTGACCCACAACACGAATATCTTTTAACGGAAATGATTGTGTGTCATACCTTCGTCTTCGAATTTATCAATCAGGAGCATATTACCAGCCAGCATATCTATGAAAATGATTGTGTGTCAGCCCGACAACTCAACGACCCTTACTAAGATTAACATTTAACATGTTTCAGCCCAACCCGTTTTGACACGTTTCAAGCCCGACCCCCCATTTTGCAACTATAAATATATGTCTACATGATGTATAGAGGTATACCAGGATTAGCTCCCCAACCAGCAGGTCTATAAGAAGGATTGGGTGGGCCCGTGAGAGACAGCAGAGTTTCATCAAGCAAGACATTACTAGGAAGTGTTGGTGGAAGATTCTGGCCTTCTCTGTACCGCTCCATCAGGTAGAGAGCAATACAGAACTCCCTCTAGGAAAGCATGCTGTCATTATCTTGATCAGACAAGTCCCACACCTGTTTCAGAATTTCTGTCGAAACATAACAAGAACATTACGGCTTGTCGTGTTTATAGGAAATCTGAGGGAAAGACATTTTACTAGAGAGTAAATCATTTTACAAGAAAGAGTTGAATTAGGCATTAATGCTCTATTAAATTAAGCTAAGAGTATTTACCTCTTGGTAGACTCCAACTTAAAAATAAGTTGACTTCCATGAACACTTTCATATACTTGTTAACACCAGCCCGCGTCATTTTTGGCCACTAAGGTAAGGATGGCCCCGCTGACTGTACTGGACCACCTGTGGGTTGCCTTGTAAAAGCATTAAATGCACCAAGTGGGTCTATCTTGGCTGGAGTCTGGGGCTCAGAAGTTACAGGAGCAATTGCAGAAGAAACGGATGGAATGCTTGCAGTTTGTGTTGTAATTGAGGATGATGACGGTTTAGATATAGATTGGGAAGCAGAAAACAAGTCACCTCCAAACATAGCGGCAGAAGTAATGGCATTTCCTCCAACAGATGGTCTAGGAGCTGTGAAAGATGAGGATGATAGTGGCTCTTGGGGTTTCGGTACAGTAGCCCCAACACCTCTGCCCCCAAGTCACTCAGCCGAGACATTAGAGTTTGATAGACCAGCACCGGCCAGAACACCACCTGCTGAAAAACTAGGACCACCAACACTCTGTGATGGAAGAGGGCCACTCTGAGGTGGCAGCCTCATTGACTGATTTCCTTGAGGTGCAAAATACTGTGCAGAAGGTGGAGCAACTGAAGGAGGAGCCATTGAATTAGGAGGGCCCTGTGATCTTATGCCGAAATTTTGAGTTTGCATTGGATTAACAACCCCGGGCTGTTGTGTAGGAGGACGTGGGGCCATTGAATTGATATTCCTAGGCTGTCGTGTGGGAGGACTTGGTGCCATTGGATTTGGTTGAGCTGGAGGCAGAGCTGCAAGATTAATCTGTGGAGCAGGGATTTTAGATGAAGCAGGTCCATATAATGCCGCCTTTACTATATCTGGTGTTAGTTCTCTTTTACTTTGTGCAACAGTTACAAGCTTAAGGGCGTTATAGAATTCCTGGCGGCCAAGGAAGACAGTGCGATTCTGATCAGCGTGCTGCCATATCTGCAATCAAATTATATATTATCATAAAAAAGTAAAAAACATGACCCAGATGCACGGTTAAACTGCGCATTTTTGTCAAAGTATAATCCTATAATATTCTTAGGATTGTAAACATATACAGGATTCAATCAAAGATCAAAGACATACAAGAAGAATGAAAGACCATATCCCTAAGATCTGTCTATCTACGAGATTACGACCTTAACATCTAATACTGCAGAAACAATAAAGAGAAGCAAAAGCTGCAAATCTTAGTCAATCAACAATAAAGTAATCAACACTAAATAAATTATTATTTTAATAGTAATTTAGTAATCCTATATTGTTATTCATTTTATGAAAAACGAGTTCAAAATTACTCCTTGGACCCAAGTAGCCAAGCCTGTTTTGATACATTACTCAGCCCTTGGTACCTAAACATGTTAAGATGCATGCTCACGGAAATATGAAATCAAAATAAATAAAAAATCCACAATTAGACGTAAATAAACAGAAATGTTGTGCAAGACATTTACATATCCAGCAATACGCTTGCCTAAAAATAGTTTAAATCTCTAGCTCAATCTCAAAAGTGAGATCGCACCTGGCTCAACTGTTCATGGTTAGAGAGCAGTAACAATTGCAAAACTCTTTAAGTTGGTATCATTATCACTTGTTATCAAAGGATTACTATAAGAAACTATCAGACGATTTGGTCCAAATTGTAAGTTCGAAGACCTTTATATTGCTTTCACTTAGAAAGTTGGAAACACTGAACCAGTAATTATAATCAAGGCACTGTCTCCCCATCATGTCTCCTCGTTTTCATACAGGAATTAAGTTCAACAATTATATCAGAACTATTACTAGCATCATCCAGCCGGTCCATTAACAAGCAACCACTACGTCTTTTGTATGTATAAAAGACCAAGATTAATTTTGATTTTCGCTGTCATATCGCCATCTTCTATAAAACAGGCTCATTTCACAAATTCTTATAAAAATGGTTTGGGATAAAGGTAACTAGTTGATTGTGATTGCTGCAATTCATTGATGAAATTGGGTATGTTTTAAAAAGGTCACCAATGTTGTCATCATGTAAGATATCATCGGCAAACATTTCTAGAAAAACATGTAATTGCGTAGAGTCTGTAGTTGAAATCTTCATTTCATGGGACACAGTTGGCCCAATTAAAATTCAAACTATAAGAGCCAAACGCGTGTAAGTAACCCTTACAGCCAAAGTAACAAGTTGGCCCCCCAAGTAACATTCAAGTAAGCTAAACTCATGATCAGACATTATTAATAGCCCATTTATAGGCTCCTAAAAGAGGTCATGGTTGAAAATTCGGGATAGAAGTACAAGTTCAATGCTTTACACTTAGACAAGCAACCACTGGAATATCATAAGTAAAACCACGTGGTCAAAAATGACCCAAATGACAAAAGTGTTGACTAAAGTACTCGAGTTTGACTCCGTATTTGACCGCCGAAAAGTAGTTGCAACTTACAACTGACACGGCTTACTATAAAAAAAAAAAAATTAAAAAAAAAAAAAAAAAAAAAAAAAAAAAAAAAAAAAACTCACTTTACACAGACAAATTTGGAGCTATGGGTATATTGATTATTAATTTGATCTAAACTAGCCTAACAATATTCAGGGTGGGGTGAATAGCATACTAAATGAATCATAATAATAAATTCCAGCGGATAAAAGTAACAACGAACATAAAAGGAGTATTGAACTAACTACTTATGATTTCGAATAAATTTAATTACTAGTATGTATGTATCCTAACAGATGAGTTGTGATTAGAAGAAAATAGTACCTGAGCGAGAGTGGGTTTGGGCAAATTGGAAGCCTGAAAAAAGGCAACAGCTTCGGCTCCGCTAATTCTTCGTCTTTATCCAAATCCGCTCTTCTGAAATACTCTTCGAATTTCTCCATCTTCTTTTTTTAAAAAATTCAATCAATCAGATCAAATTCAAGATCTTAAATTAAGGGAAGAAGAAAGGAATTAGATGGCGTGTGAAATTATTATTATTATGAGGTTGTTGGTTGATTGAGGCAGAGCTGCAAGATTAATCTGTGGAGCCGGGATTTTAGATGAAGCAGGTCCATATAATGCCGCCTTTACTATATCTGGTGTTAGTTCTCTTTTACTTTGTGCAACAGTTACAAGCTTAAGAGCATTATAGAATTCCTGACGTCCAAGGAAGCCGGTGCGGTTCTGATCAGCGTGCTGCCATATCTGCAATCAAATACAATAGTATATTATCATAAGAAACATGACCCAGATGCATGGTTAAACTGTTCATTTTTCTCAAAGTACAGTCCTGTAATCTTTTTAGGATTGTAATTTGTAAACATAGATAGTATTCACTCAGAGACCAAAGACACACAAGAAGAATGAGAGACTATTTACATCTATCTAACAGAGTAATTTAGTATACGTAGTAAGCGCCTTTATTTGTATACAGTCTAGATACAACAGATTTGACTCATCTATCTAACATAGGTCGGCTAGGGCTGCATTATCTCCAAGTCGAATGAATCAAACAGGTCAAAAGTGGCTCAAGCATATTCACATCTTACAACCTCCCAAAATCATTTCATCAAACTAGTAATCATATTTAATACATTTCTTATTCATAATATTATAGGAGAGCTGCCAAGCCTGTTAACCCTTCTTACATGATGCAAAAATAAATAAAAAAATATCCACAATCAAATGTAAACAACTAGAATGTGAATAACATTTAGATATGCAGCTAAACGCTCGCCTAAATATAGATTTCATGTCTAGCTTAACCTCGAAAGTGAGATCGTACCTGGCTCAACTGTACATGGGTAGAGACTAGAGAGCAGTAACCAGTGCAAAACTCTTTAGGTTGATATCATTATCACTTGTTATCAAAGGATTACTCTAAGGAACTATCATACGGTTTGGACCAAATTGTAAGCTGTAAGACCTTTATATTGCTTTGATGCTTTCACTTAAAATATTAGAAAAACATTGGACCAGTAATCATTATCAAGGCATTGTCTCCCCATCATGCCTCCTCATTTCATACAGGGATCAAGTTGAACAATTATATCAAAATTATTACTAGCCTCATCCAGCACGTGCTAAGAGCAATATTACATTAACATTTGCAGGTCCATTAACAATCAACCACTACGTCTTTTGTATGTATAAAAGACCAAGATTAATTTTGATTTTCACTGTCATATCGCCATCTTCTATAAAACAGGCTCATTTATAACTTCTTAGCAAAATTGTGTAGTTTCCACTTCATGTTATTTTACGAACATATCACAAATTCTTATAAAAATGGTTTGGGATAAAGGTAACTAGTTGATTATGATTGCTGATGAAATTGGGTATGTTTTAAAAAAGTCGCCAATGTTGTCATTATATACGATATCATCAACAAACATTTCTAGAACAACATGTAACTGCATAGAGTCTGTCTCGAAACTTTCATTTCACGGGACACAGCGAGTATTCATCATTTCGTTTCAGTTTGCAATATGCAAAATTGGAAATCTTGACCAGCGTGAAAATGATGAAACTGACTTTTCTGGGGTTACTATAAGTAATACCCTGACCATGGGCAGAAGTGAAAACATCCAAAAAAGTTCAAATAACTGAATATACGGAACTATGATGTTTGCTAAAACATAGAAGAAGCATCTCTCCTATTCAAATGAGAGTGGGTTTGGGTAAATTATTAACCTGAGCAATCAGTTGTAACTAGTTTTGGAAATTCACAGTTTCAAATGAGATAGAAGTAGAAGTCCAACTCTTTACACTTAGACAAGTAAGCACTCAAATATCACAAGTAAAATCACACGGTCTAAGTATAACACAAGTGTCAAGTAAAGTAGTTGACCAAAGTGGGAAGTTGCCCATAGTAGAAAACTGAGGACTTATAAAGAGTAACTCAAGTTTTATTCCGTATTTGATCGCCCAAAAGTAGTTACAACTACTTTCTTTTTTAACACCAGATATTCCATCCTACAAACGCATAAAATAAAACCTCAACCGTATTTGATAGTAGCATGTTTTTTTTTTGTTGTTGTAAAATGACACAAGCAAAGTCCCCTTAACCTATGGGTAAACTTGTATATTGATCATTAATTGTTTCTATACTAGTAGCCTAACAAAATTCAGGGAAATTAGTTTGAACCGGATAAAAGTAACAACTAAGCGCAAGTGACGTATCGAACTAATAACAATCTATGATTTCGAATTACTAGTATCGTAACAGATCAACATTCAGTTATGATGAAAAATGAAATAAAGAAACTAAATCCTAACAATCGAATTAATTAACAAAATGAAAAGGGTGGCAAGTAAGTGACCTGAGCGAGAGTGGGTTTGGGTAAATTGAAAAAAAAGCAACGGCTTCCGTCTTAATCGAAATCCGCTCTTCTGAAATACTCCTCGAATTTCTCCATTTCCGTCAGGGGCGGATCTACATGGAACATAGGGTATTGCATACCCTGTGTAAAATTTCGACAGTGTAAAAAAAATTGTTTTTTCTTAAAAGCCACTGCAAAATACACTAAGAAGTTAAGAGTGCACACCCTTTGAAACATAGAAAAAATATGAGTGCACACCCAAATCTAACTTGCCATTTTTTAATTCCTCAATGTGACCATAATAAATGGTTTCTGTGTAAAAGAGGAGCAGTAATGGTTAGCGGCTTGAAGAAGGAGAAGACTTAGGTTAAATAGTCAATAAGTTTTGTATTTTTTCCCAGGCCCATTATTAGAGTCCAGTATTTCTCCTCCTCGAGGCCCACCACTCAATTTTAAAATTTACAACTATTATTAGTATATTACTACTACATAGTAATAAAATCTTAGAATTAGATTAATAATACTCCGTATATCTTTAGTCTATTTAATATATTTTTTTCTTTCGTATATGTACCAAATTGAGTTGTTAGTTTCCACTGGAATATATGTTTTTAGCTTTTAATTTTTAAGGTTTGTTGTTTTAGACGTTTTAGATATGAAATTATCATCACGTTTTTCTTTTAGTATGTTTACCATTTTTCAATAAATACACTCGAATGTGAGCAACTAATTAATAACCCAAGCTTGATAAACCAAATTAACTTATAGAACTTGGATTGAAGAAATGAAACAATCGTGCCTAACTCGAATCCCAAACAACCCGACCCGAATACGAATTTATTACTGTAGCATGTCTATTACTAAACATGTCTATTACTAAAGTGCATACCCTCCTCTAAAATTCTAGATCCGCCACTGATTTCCGTCTTTATCAATTAATAAGATCAAATTGAACCAAGCAAGGAAGGAAGGGAGAAATTATGAGGTTGTTTATTCAGTCAATTGCTCAAATTTTTACATTTACAATCAGATCCATCCGGATTTTTATTCCTTTTATTTCTTTTTCTTTTTCTTTTTCTTCTTTTAACTATTAACACCTCCGTCAGTTTTCATTGGTTTACTTTGTGTCAAAATTAAAAATGATTGTGTCATAAAATAAATTCCTTAATTACAGTCCTTTATAATAAAGTAAACTGCAAAAATCATCCATGTGGTTTATACATTTTGGCACATATTATCTATATCTCATACAATTGGCACTAATCATCCTTAAGTAGTCAAACCATCGCCACTAATCATCCCTAACAGTGATGATTTTTGCAGTTTACCAAATATTCTTTTTTGCAAAAATCATCACTGTTAGGGATGATTAGTGGCGATGGTTTAAACACTAAAGAAAATTAGAGCCAATAATATTAGATAGGGATGATATATGCTAAAAACTATAAATCACAAGGATGATTTTTGCAGTTTACTCTTATAATAATGTTAGAGCACCATACATTTTGGGTCCTTTTAGAGCAACACTTTTATAATACAAAATATATTATGACTGATATTTTACCAATGCTCCTAACCTCCAATATAGACACTAGCAAGGTACTCGAGCGATGCGACGGCGGTACCATGTAATAAAGAACTTTTGCGAGCAATATTTTTCTATTACATGTTTTTCGTGATAATGACTTTATGTATGACGATAATTTTAGAGAATAAGTTTATCGCACACTATTTCATATTAAAATGACAAATACTTGTGCATCATGATGCAACGACGATACGAAAATGGTAGTCAGCCATAATAGACTTACTTAAGGTATATGGTCCCATTGGATTAGCAAAAGATTGTCAGCCGTAAGAGACTAAAACTTATAAAAGCATTTGTTTAAGTGAAATAACTTTTTACGAACATTGCAATCAACCACTATGCCTTTTGTATTGTATAAAAGACCAAGTTTAATTTTGACTTTCACAGTCATGTCGCCATCTTCTATAAAACAGGCTCATTTATAACTTCTTAGCAAAATTGTGTAGTTTCCACTTCATGTTATTTTACGAACATTGCAACATATCACAAATTCTTATAAAAATGGTTTGGGATAAAGGTAACTAGTTGATTATGATTGCTGATGAAATTGGGTATGTTTTAAAAAAGTCGCCGATGTTGTCATTATATAAGATATCATCAACAAACATTTCTAGAACAACATGTAACTGCATAGAGTCTGTTCTCGAAACTTTCATTTCACGGGACACGGTGAGTATTCATCATTTCATTTCAGTTTGCAATATGCAAAATTGGAAACCTTGACCAACGTGAAAATGATGAAACTCACTTTTTCTGGTGTTACTGTAAGTATTAAGTATTAACCTGACCCTGGACAGAAGTCAAAAGATCCAAAAAAGTTCAAATAACTGAATATACGGAACTATGATGTTTGCTAAAACATAGAAGAAGCATCTCTCCTATTCAAATGAGAGTGGGTTTGGGTAAATTATTAACCTGAGCGATCAGCTGTAACTAGTTTTGGAAATTCACAGTTTCAAATGAGATAGAAGTAGAAGTCCAACTCTTTACACTTAGACAAGTAAGCACTCAAATATCACAAGTAAAATCACACGGTCTAAGTATAACACAAGTGTCAAGTAAAGTAGTTGACCAAAGTGGGAAGTTGGCCATAGTAGAAAACTGAGGACTTATAAAGAGTAACTCAAGTTTTATTCCGTATTTGATCGCCCAAAAGTAGTTACAACTACTTTCTTTTTTAACACCACATAATCCATCCTACAAACGCATAAAATAAAACCTCAACCGTATTTGATAGTAGCATTTTTTTTTTTTTTTTTTTTTTTTTGTTGTAAAATGACACAAGCAAAGTCCCCTTAACCTATGGGTAAACTTGTATATTGATCATTAATTGTATCTATACTAGTAGCCTAACAAAATTCAGGGAAATTAGTTTGAACCGGATAAAAGTAACAACTAAGCGCAAGTGACGTATCCAACTAATAACAATCTATGATTTCGAATTGCTAGTATCGTAACAGATCAACATTCAGTTATGATGAAAAATTAAATAAAGAAACTAAATCCTAACAATCGAATTAATTAACAAAATGAAAAGAGTGAGCAAGTAACCTGAGCGAGAGTGGATTTGGGCAAATCTTCTTTCTTTTAAATTCAATCAATCAGATCAATTTCAATCAAGATCTTAAACTAAGGAAAGAAGAAAGGAATTAGATGGCGTGTGAAATTATTATTATGAGGTTGTTGGTTGATCAAATTTTTACAATCAGATCCACCAACACATACAAACCAACCAACCGGATTTTTATTTTTTACAAGTATTTCTTTTCTTTGCTACAACACTTTTTATTTCTTTATCTTTTTCTTTTTCTTTTTCTTTTTCTTTTGAGTTAATTGAATAAAGGGTCTATGCGGTTTGTCGGGTTTAACGAATATAGTCCCTATTCTTTTTTTCTCGGATCCCCTCCCCGTGGTTCTGAACCATATCGGGTTTGGTCTCTTGACCAATATTTATGTCAGTTTGACCGTCAAACTAATAGAAATGACATAAATACCCTTAAAAGTAAGGTCCATGTGGTTTGTGGGGTATCACAAATTTAGTCCTTAATTTTTTTAATTACGTTTTCATACATTTTTATTCGTTTTCGTCCGTTTTTATACGTTTTCGTTCATTTTGCTTACGTTTTTATCCGTTATACGTTTTCATCCGTTTTTATACACTAGTTTTAATCTCCATGCACGCACGGGGATTTTGCTAATGTTTTGAATATTTTTTTTTTTTTTGGTTAATAATTTAATTTTTTTAATATGATACTTATTTGCTTTAGTTTGTTTGTTGTAGCATTATCCAAAATCATGTCAAGGTCAATTATAACGGGTTCATACCAAGAGTACAAATGATAACTATATTGTTTGAGACTGCTGTTCATACCAAGAGTACAAATGATAACTATATTGTTTGAGACTGCTTATCGATGTATTGAGTTTTAATACAACGAATAAGCATTTGATCTTCTAAGTATACGCTGTTTATATACGCAGTATCAAACACCACCAAAGTGATTACTCAAAAGTGGCTTTTGTAAGTGCGAAGCTGCTAAACAATAGGAGGTTGCAACCTTACTTATTTATAATATATAAATGTCAATAATATTATTTCAAGTATATTTGTTATGCTTTGAAAGTATGATATAATCATCAAAATAACCGTAAAAATACATCACCCAAATAGGTGAATGGGACAAACGTTTTTTACTTGAAGTAAAAAGTTACTTTCACACAATCATACAATTTGTTATATAATGTAACTAAATGGTTGACTGGCATATACTAACCAGGCTGGCCCGACAATAGAAAGTTACCCCTTTTTAACCATTATCCCATCCGCCTAACCAGCCCATATTAAAGTTCATTATATTTGAGTATGTTGTAAATAGTTTTCATGTTATGGGGCATAAAATAAACATCGAACACGAGTTTTAGGCATTGCAGAATAAAGTCAATAGGCTGACCAAAAAGATACAAATATGTACCATGTAACTTGTATTCAATGAACAATAAAGTAGTACCCATTTGAGCAAACGTTCCATATATAGTGAACTAATTTCTACCTTTAGTTGGCAAAGTGACTTCACTTACGTTTATTGATCATGACAATTTACATTGTTTCCTTTCGACATGTATTTAGGGCCATCCTGTGAAATTTGGAGGCCCTGTGCCATTTTTTTAATAGGCCTTCCGAAAGATATGATGAAGTATTCGTAAAATCAACAACTATTAACTCCATAACGCATTGCTTTTATTACTGATCAGAACAATTTCTATCCATGTTTTTATAAATACATCTTTCTTGTTTCTAGGTGTAACCATTGAGTATTTTACAACTACTTTGAAAGCATTACACCTAAGATGTCTTAAAATAAATCTTAGCAAAGACACTTTTTTAGGACACTATGATGATTCCGATAACTCGCAACCATCAGGAGGGAGAAGAACATGCCGAAAGAAGTAGTGTTTCGTCTTCAATGATTGGATTGACTGAGAGAACTTTGCTTAACATCGTGAATCGAGTAGTGTGTGGCATCGGGGTTTATTTACCAACTTGGATGCAATACTATGTGAGTTATGTTGTTATGATGTTCCCCGAACAATCTATGATTTCGAATTACTAGTATCGTAACAGATCAACATTCAGTTATGATGAAAAATGAAATAAAGAAACTAAATCCTAAAGCAGTCAACAATCGAATTAATTAAAAAAATAAAAAGAGTGAGTGAGTAAATGACCTAAGCGAGAGTGGGTTTGGGTAAATTGAAAAAAAAGCAACGGCTTCAGCGCCGCTAATTCTTCCGTCTTAATCCAAATCCGCTCTTCTGAAATACTCCTCGAATTTCTCCATTTCCGTCTTTATCAATTAATAAGATCAAATTGAACCAAGCAAGGAAGGAAGAAAGGGAGAAATCAGATGGCGTGTCAAATTATGAGGTTGTTTATTCAGTCAATTGCTCAAATTTTTACATTTACTATCAGATCCATCCGGATTTTTATTCCTTTTATTTCTTTTTCTTTTTCTTCTTTTAACTATTAACACCTCCGTCAGTTTTCATTGGTTTACTTTGTGTCAAAATTAAAAATGATTGTGTCATAAAATAAATTCCTTAGTTACAGTCCTTTATAATAAAGTAAACTGCAAAAATCATCCATGTGGTTTATACATTTTGGCATATATTATCTATATCTCATACAATTGGCACTAATCATCCTTAAGTAGTCAAACCATCGCCACTAATCATCCCTAACAGGGATGATTTTTGTAGTTTACCAAATATTCTTTTTTGCAAAAATCATCACTGTTAGGGATGATTAGTGGCCGATGGTTTAAACACTAAAGAAAATTAGAGCCAATAATATTAGATAGGGATGATATATGCTAAAAACTATAAATCACAAGGATGATTTTTACAGTTTACTCTTATAATAATGTTAGAGCACCATACATTTTGGGTCCTTTTAGAGCAACACTTTTATAATACAAAATATATTATGACTGATATTTTACCAATGCTCCTAACCTCCAATATAGACACTAGCAAGATACTCGAGCGATGCGACGGTAGTACCATGTAATAAAGAACTTTTGCGAGCAATATTTTTCTATTACATGTTTTTTGTGATAATGACTTTACGTATGACGATAATTTTAGGGAATAAGTTTATCGCACACTATTTCATTTTAAAATGACAAATACTTGTGCATCGCATCACGATGCAACGACGATACGAAAATGGTAGTAAGCCATAATAGACTTACTTAAGGTATATGGTCACATTGGATTAGCAAAAGATTGTCAGTCGTAAGAGACTAAAACTTATAAAAGCATTTGTTTAAGTGAAATAACTTTTTAATCGTAAAAAGCTGGTTTTAAGAGAGAAAGGTACGTTGCGTTATTATGTGGCGTTTTCACCAAAACAATGCTGAACTTTGTATGTAAGTGACCTGAGCGAGAGTGGGTTTGGGTAAATTAGAAGCCTGAAAAAGGCAACGGTTTCAGCTCCTCTAATTCTTCCGTCTTTATCCAAATCTGCTCTCCTGAAATACTCCTTGAATTTCTCCATCCTTTTTTTTTTTTTAATTCGATCAATCAGATCAAATTCAAGATCTTAAATTAAGGAAAGAAGAAAGGAATTAGATCGTGTGAAATTATTATTATTATTATTATTATTATTATTATTATTATTATTATTATTATTATTATTATTATTATTATTATTATTATTATTATTATTATTATTATTATTATTATTATGAGGTGGTTAATTGATTAGTCCATTGCGTATAATTTTACATTTACAATCAGATTGACTCGACACATAATATTAACCGGATTTTTTTATTTTTTATTATTATTCTTTTTTCAATGTTTTTTCTTTGCTACAACACCTTTTCTTTCTTTTTCTTTTTCTTTTTCTTTTTCTTTGTCCTTTTGTTTTTCTTTTTCCCTTTAACTATTAACACCCATCTACTCAAACGCGTGCTCGGTTAGCTTTGAAGATTATTTGGTTTAGTTGTGGGTTTGGTTTGATGATTTGACATTGATGTGGAGTCATCAGTTTAGTGGCTTGCATTTGTTCAATAATTAAAATGATTGTGTGATAAAATAAATTTCTTAATTATAGTCCTTAATAATAATGTTAGAGCACTAAGTATGGTATACTACACGTTTTTATCCGTGTGTACTTAAATTAGACTATATAATAAAATAAAAAAAAAAAGGTGCATAATAATGAGTTGAAAATGTATCTAAGAGCATCAGGTACACCATTTTTTAAGGTTATACCAGCACCATATCAGCATCCTAACTTTTAACATTAACACCCAAAAACACCCTTCTATCATAACATAAAATAACATGTTAACACCCACTAATTTTGAGACCCACCATTTTTTTTTTCCATTTTTCAAACAATACATAAATTTCATTAATTCAAAATAAAACACAATTTATATATATATATATATATATATATATATATATATATATATATATATATATATATATATATATATAACAATCAGCGGGCTCTTGGTAGCCATGCCAAAAAAAAACAACACTGTAGCACTACAGTAACTAACGGTCGTTAGTTACTAACTAACGGCCGTTAGTTACTTAACGACTGTTATCTAACGGCTGTTATTTTTAACATTTTTTTTAAAATCCGTACAAAATTGGTCCTTCATCTCAGAGGTTCGTTGCAAAATTAGTCCTCTAATAATTTACATAATTGGTCATTCATGTTATACATCCATTACAAATTCAGTCCTTGGTCAATAACTTAACATTAGGTAACTAACGACCGTTATCTTTAACAATTTAAAAAAAATACAAACTTGGTCCTTCATCTCAGAGGCCCGCAGCAACGCGCGGCTTACATCCTAGTTATAATACATAAACCAAATAAATAATACAAAAAAACATCGAAAAAAATTTGAGAATTTAAAAATACATCAAATTATCGATAAACTATTTTTTTTTTTTTTTTTTTTTTTTTTTTTGTTATTGAATTTGTTGCCAAACATGCTCCACAAGATCTTGGTGAAGTTGTTTGTGTACGTCTTTATCTCGTATTTCTTTGATTTTCCGCGATATGTTTCACACCTCTCGATCCAAGGTCGTTGTATGTGTTATTGCGCATTAACATACAACTTGTTGAAGTCATTTATAGCAAACTTTTGATCTTTCAAAATCATGTTATGCAATATTATGCAAGTATACATGACTCTTCATATTTTGCTAGCTTCTCAAGCAGCCGGTTGTTGTATAAACCCCAACGTCCTTGTAGGACACCAAATGCCCGTTTGACATCCTTTCGGCCACTTTCTTGTCACCTTTTAAATGCACCATGTTTTTCGAATAGTGCCACCGTAAATGATTTGACGAAGGTGGCCCATTGTAGGAAAATATTGTCAACTTGATAATACCCTTTCTCATATGTATTTCTGTATACTTGAAACGGAACCTCAGAGGCTATGTACCGTCAACTAGATAATACCCTTTCTCATATGTATTTCTGTATACTTGAAAAGGAACCTCAGAGGCTATGTCATCAATAATGTTGTTGAATAAAGGAGAATTATCTAAAACGTTAAGATCATTAGTCGCACCCGCTACCCCAAAAAATGCACGTCAAATCCAAAGATCGTACGAAGCAACAACTTCAAGCATAATAGTTTGGTTTTTTTTCCACCTCTTCCATATTGCTCGTGCCACGATCTCGGACAATTTTTCCATTCCCAATAGATACAGTCAATGCTTCCAAGGATTATATATATATATCCTAACCTATATAAAACACAAGTATGATTGCTATTTTTAGAGGCAATAAATCACCTCAAAACTTTAAAAAAATGACACCTGGAAACCTCCCCAATAATAGAAAGAATGCAAAAAATTTGAAATCAATTCAGTTAAACAAAAATCCCTAGAAATATGGTAAGTCAATTAATTTTGATTTAAGATTTGTAAAACTTTTAAAAGCCTGGTATGATTTCAATTCTTTCAACAAAATCCGGAGCATGAAAAAAATCATTCACAAAATCGGTTTTCTTGGTTGTTATTTTGTTTTGGTTGAAATTACAGTGTGGGATTCAAAAAAGTACACAAAGAGAGATGATCCAGTTATATCTGACGCTGATCGAAGGTATCTTCTTAATAAATTTATCCTAAGGTATATTTTATTTTTAATTTTTTAGCTGATTCAATCGAATTAGGTTAGGCGATAAATTTAGGTGTATAATGAATAAGGATCAGTTTTATATACATTTATAGATTTTGATTATTGAATTTTTTTTAAATCAACCCTGGTTTTATAAAGTGTTTGGCGCATTTGCAAACCAAATATTTGATGAAAGTCCTTGATGAATTTGACGCATTTTCTTCAATAAAGTTTATGTTTATTTGACAAGTATAAAGTGTTTGATAAAATAGCTCAATGAAATATTACTTATTATATTTAATTTATGGTCATCTTTTATTTGTGTAATGAATCACTGTTTTGCATGAACTCTTAGGATAAGTACTATTTAGTATCATGTTTGTAATTTTTGGCGGATTTGTTGCTTTTTAGTAGTGATATATGAAGCATTTTGTTGTTTTTATGGCTGAGATTAAAAGTAGGGTTGGATCAATGGCTGAGGTTTATGAGAACAGTTGGAACAATGAATGAGGTTTATGAGATCGGTTGGAATATTTATGTCTGGCATTCATTTGTGAAATCGTGTGCCACGCTATCGACTTATATACTCATAAAAAGGATACGAGGAAAAGAAGATGACCCAATAAGATATTGTGTGAGATGTGGTTAAAGAGAATAACGTGAAAGCATAAGGTAGAGGTAGCAAGATGGTCTGGCTGGGTAATAGATGAAAGAGGTATGGGTCAAAACGGATATTTTGTGTGGAACGCGGGTTGAATTGACCCACAACACGAATATCTTTTAATGGAAATGAGCTGACATTGCTCCTTTTCTGATAAATAGTTACTATAAAAGAAAGAGCGTCATACCTTCGTCTTCGAATTTATCCCAATCCTCATCCCACACTGCAGATATCTCTGGAACTCCAGGTTGCCAACCTTGACAAACAAAATAGGTGAACCATAACGCAAGATCAATCATTTTATTATAATATTATACAAATATAGTGACATTATTGCTAGTAGAGTATTCCTGATAGCATGAGATGAAAGATGATACCCTTTGGAAGCTCAATAACTGCAGTTGACTTGACATCAATTCCATGTTTTTTGCAACGTTCAGTTAAAGCCTTCAGTAGTTCCTCGAGATTGGATTGGATACGATCAGCACGAACCTGGTTCAGCCAAATATATGTTTAATGATTTATTATTTTATATTTATTTGATTAAAAACAAAAGGTGAAAAAAAATTGCGGGTCAGTCAAGCCGTCCTAAGAACTTACTAAAATCCGTTACCCGGGATCATATGGAAGTAACTGAACTTACTTGAAGGATACCATCAGCGCTGCCACCCTGATCCATTTTCATAAGTGCCTGATTCAACTCCATCTTCCTCTCCTAAAAGTCAACAGAAAATTTAATACAATTAACAAAAAGATGGGAATGTATTATTACATGTTACGATTAATGTGCTTCAACTCCAAAATATGTTCAAACCAATCACAACATACTAAATTGACTTGTTTAAACAAAATTAATAGGCCTTGTAACAAACTTCAAAAAATTTATCTTCAATAAAATAAAAAGAACAAATTTGTCAACACGTCAACCCCAACACAATCCAAACCCATTACCCAGCCCATCCATGTGCCACCCATAATTCCCAGCA
Organism: Artemisia argyi; assembly: GCA_030686995.1. Lineage (NCBI taxonomy): Eukaryota > Viridiplantae > Streptophyta > Magnoliopsida > Asterales > Asteraceae > Artemisia > Artemisia argyi. Next base: position 26,267 of record JARVZY010000328.1, read on the forward strand.
TTTTCCGTTCATTACTTTTTATGGCAAGAGAATTATAGACTTGTAGCAATGGGCTCGTGAGTCTGGTCCCATTTTTTTGACATAAGACGAAAAGGGACAACACCCACAGCATGGTGAATAAAAATGTTGGTGAACTGTGGAAGGAGCATTAGCAATCGCTAAGAATGGTCAGATTTATCAGCACAATAGACGAACACACAAAGCAACTGAAACCATTATATTGTCAAGTCATAGAGTTTTTTATCGTTTTTCTAGGTGCAAATATATTTTATTTTGTGTGAGAGAATAAAAAGGGGGATTTTACCTGAATATCACGGAAAGATGCCACCTCAATAGTTAACTTAGAGGCCAGTTCTGCCACCTGTTTGTACTTCTCTTCATATTTCTTAGCAAGCATCTCTGCCTGGAATTAGATAATGACAAATCTCAAGAACCGCGAAAAAACCAAAATCAAAAGATAGAAAGAAAGAAGACATGATTTCAAATCGCCAATATACCTCACGTTTATCAGCTATTGCTCGTTCTGTAATCTCATTAAGGCGATTATCACATCTGCTTTTGTATAAAACCTGGTGAAGAAAGCAGGTGAGAACACGTCTTCCATATACAGTGTATAACACAGTAAATTTATGGGCAGGCATTGATCCATATATTGAGAAGAATGGATACTCACGAGATCTTGCATTTTATTCCTGTAGAAGGCCATCTTTTCTCTAGAATCCAAAATTTCCTTCTTATCTTCAACCTTTTAACACCAATGGAAACCAACGACAATGAGCATTCTAAAGAACAACTATTTGAACTTGGAAGATGTGTTGAGCGGGAAATTTGACAAGTATTTAGCTTGGTTTTGTTTGCTTACTAAGGAAGATGGCATACAAGTGACAAGAGGTTCTTCTAGGGTTTTGTATGAGTGAAGATGTGGAATACCTTTTGGTTGGAATGAGGTCGGAGAGCTACTTACTTAAGGTTCAGAGTCAATTATAACAACTAATGGATTAGTTATTATGGAAAGGGAATTTGGAATTTAGATTGGGAGTTGTGTGTTTCGTATTAGTATTCTGCACAGAAGAGTTAGACATCTTGGCTTTTGAGGAAATTTTGATTCGCGATGTGTTAGTTCTTGGATTCATCTTATCTGTACGATTATTTTACTTATTATGTTATGGCTTCTGATACATTTCGATACTCTGAAATGTGATTAGTTGATCGTCGATACGAGTATATTACCCATCTCTTTATAAGACTCGTGATACTTTTGATGATTCGATTTGTGCTTCTCTGACTTTGGCAAGTTCCTTTCTTCGTTCAGAATTCGGTAGGAGTTGATGAAGATTTATCGATTAGCACTGTCTCCATTTTTGCTTCGTAAGAATATGTGTGTGATTCGCCTCAAACGGTTAGATAATTATTGATCAGTCACATGTGAATGGCCAACTATAATAGTCAAACAGCTGAGGCAAATGCTTCCGTGAAATACAGTGTTTTCCCGGGTCGTAATGTCCCAACGAGGTTGTGATGGTATTAAAAACAAATCTGTGATCAGTGAATGTGAACAGGAAAGGTATAAAGTGTGTGTGAGTGATTTAAACTAGGGTTTTATAACTTAAAATAACTTAGGAAAACTAAATTAACGATTACATGAAACCTAGATATCTAAAACGTTTAAACGTACACCAATTTAAAATCAGACGCGACTGCGAACTGAGAAAAAGGTGAGTTTTAAGAAAAATAAACTACAAGGGTTAAAAATGAAAATTCTATAAACTTAAACTTAAAATAAAATTAAATTAAAAAGAAAACTATTTTTTAGATTATTATATTATTTATTATTAATTATTTAATTAATAACTATTTAACTATTTAATTAAAACTAACTTAATTAAAACTAAAAATAATAAACACTACAAATTAAACTAAAAACTTATAAAAATATTTTCTAAACCTAAAATAGAACTTGAAGAAAGTATAAAAAATAAAAATAAATATTTTTGTCTTTTTATAGATTTTTTATTAATTAAAAACTATTTATATTAATTATACTAATTAAACTATTTTGAATTACCAATAATACTAAACTAACTTAGAAAATTATGAAACATTTTATATATCTAATTAACCATCATGGGAATCCTAAAAAATTATAAAAACTTTATTTTATATATTTTAAACTAGTTAACTAATTATTATTCTATTTATTAATTAATATCTAATTAAACTATTTAAATTATGAAAACTAGTAAATGAACAGTATAAATTCTAGAAAAATTACTAAAATTATATTATGACTTATGGAAGCTAGGAAAAATATAAAATAAAGGTGTTACTATATAAAAACTAATTATGCTATTTATAACTTATTTATTGATTAATTACTAATAAAACTATTTTTAATTCTAATTAATACTAAAAGACAAAATTAAAATCTGAGAAAATTATTATAATTACTTTAACCTAACATGAAATTAATAAAAATATAAAAACACAACTTACTTAATAAAATATAAAAATGAAAATTAAAATTAAATTATATTAAATAGAAACTATCACTTATTTTTATGTTTGTTTTTATTGAATTTTCTTTTACAAAACTAAATTATACTTAAATATAACTAACTTTTGTGAAAACAATATTTCTATAACTTAAAAATAAGCTAGATATAAGCTATTAATCAAAACAGTTGACCAAGTTTGACCAATCAAGCAAATAAGCTCTACTGAGCTTGTGTGGGACCCACTATGACTAATTCAGATCTAAATAAGTTTAGGAAACTTGTTTAAGCCATAAAATGCTAGTGAGGTACACTGGATAAGCAAATAAGCTCAAATAAGCACTTGGCTTTTAGGAATCTGAGACAGATTAGGGACAAGGTTCATGGCTTATTCTAGGTGAGGTCCACTGAGGAACAGGTCAAACAAATGGTCAATGGGTAATCCCTGGTAGGAGGAGGGTTGGGAGAACCTGATTTTGTGGTGTGAGACCCACTGTGGTGGTCACAAAACACCACCAAAGGTGGTGTTATGACTGAGGTCTGATGGAGCAGGGCAATATCATGCCCTGCAGTTGTGTTTGGGTTTGTGTGGGACCCACACTAGAAATCACAAAAATAAACCCTTAACTGATTTCTAAAGACTAGCTGACATACTTTAACATGTAAAAATCCTGAAGTCTCAATCTCAACACATAAATCAAAACAATTCTTTGAAATCTTGTAAAAATCTGAGATGAGAGCAATTGACTTTTTAGCAAAACTTTAGAACCTTGACTTTTTTGGATTTCTGAATGATCCTACATACTAAATATGATATACTAAGCTGCAATGAATCTATTTTAAGTTAGATTAATAACTTCTAAGCTTATAATGAAGATTAAGTAATCTAAATTCCAACAGTGGATGCACAATTTGGCTTTACATAAGATTTTGACTAATTAACCTAAGTGACCTGAGTTTTAAAACTACAATATCCTAATATGACCTAAAGTAATGTGACTACACTATCCTAGACTACTAATACTACCAAGTTCACTCAGTATCAAGCTGAGCCAAACACCCCTTATACAAGGGTCTGTGGAGTTTTTTCAAGTGGAAACCACCATTTTAAGCTATAAGTCTTGATTTTACTAATTAACTATCTTTATTAAACTCTAATAAGCTACTTTTAACAGGTAAATAAGCAATAGAATAAGCTATGCCTTATTTGGCTATTTTTGGCTTTTTAAGTGATTTTAAAGAGAAATAAAGAAAAAGCTATATAACTACTGATACAACTGATGACATATACTTAGAAACTATTAATAAGCAGAAAAACAATACAATAAGCTAAAGATAAGCACTGATACAGTGATATGGAATTTAATGCAAAAATAGGAAATTAATCTTACAACTGTGTAGGCATGGAACAACTGAAACTGAAAAGAACTAGGCTTGGTTTGTCACTTCCAAACTTAAACACCTCTCAGCTTATCATTTCCAGAATAGCTGATCACACCTGAACAGCTTATTTGAGCTTATGTTGACTTTTGTTGACTTTTCTCATTTTTTTAAAATTAAACTACTAGAATCTAATACAGGCTCAAGAAAAGCTACAATAAGCTTATCTGAGCTTGTATGTAGGGTAAAAGGGCTTGTGGTACTTCTAATTGGTATAAGTGACTTAATACGAATTAACAAAAACATGAAAGTTTGAAATCTTATCAAACTTGGAATGATTACAACACAACAGTGATAGTTAACCTGAAATAAACTTTAAATTACAATGAGAACTTAAATTTAATTGGAACAAACATTAAATAAATTTTACACTACGAATTTGGTCTAAAACATTGACAAATGATAACTACTGCTTCTTCTTGTATTTGTAGACACTTTTCTTGTTCCTGGCAGCTTTGTGCGACTTTCCCAATTGATCTGAGCCTTTGAGTTGGTCAAATGAAGCCATGCCATTGATTTTACCTTTTTGGCGGGAAAAGTGGGTTTTGACAGTTTAGGTTGAGTAAAGCAGATAAATAGCATTTAATGCCTTGGAAATTGTTGTGGAGGTGGAGGGATAAGGAGGAGAGTTGGGGGGATGAGGTGGAGGTGATACTGTGGGTGTAAGTGGTATGGTTTTGAGTTGCAGTGTGAGGGAGGGAAAGAGGTAGGGGAAGGGGTATTGGTTGGGTTGACCAGTATTTGACCGGGTTTAATATTTAAACGGGGTGGGCTTTTTTTTAAGTTTGGGCTTGGGTAATAAAAGGTGGGCTGGGGTAATGGTGTAGTGGATTGTTTTTGGGTTATAATAAAATTAGGTCCGTTTGGTTTTTTTAGGAATTACACAAGGACCACTTTTGTAATTATTTCAAAGTTGAGGGACTGAATTGGTATTTTCCCAAAGTTCATAATAAGGGCCTATTTTTCCATAAATGAATAGTACAAGGGTATGTTTGATAATTTTCACTTTTAAATACCCGGGGACTATTTTTGCCAATTCACCAAACTTCAGGGACTGATTATGTAATTTCACCAAACTTATCATCCAGGGACCATTCCTGCAAAAGATTATTAGTACAAGGACCAAAATTGATTTTTCTCAAAGTTTTTACATCCCAGGGACCATTTATGTCAAATTCCAAAGTATAGGGACTAAACTTGTAATTTTGTGAAACTTTACACCAAAGGACTAAATATGTAACTTTATGATTAAAAAGGACCTTTGGTGACATTTTCATGTTTTAAGAATAACCAGGGACTAGTTTTGCCAATTTATGAAACTTGAGGGACTGAAACTGCCAATTATGCAAACTTTGTACGTTTTTCATCTGTTTTTGCATATTTTGCATTTGAAATATATAAAACACACCTTTAAGATATTTTAAGTATTTTGATACATATTTGAGTGTTTTTGTATGTTTTGGCAGCTCAGATTGGTATAAAATGATGAGTATTTAGACACTCATCAGTGTCTTTAGTGTATCTCCTTGTAGGATCCAAACTATCATCTGTCATCTGTCATCTAATACGCATGGTTTCGCATTCATTGAATTCGGTTCGTTATGATTTTGGAGCGTCAGGATCGAGTCATGAGAAAACCTAAAGATTTAACATGATGTGTGCATGTTTATTAACGTGGGTATAGAGGCTCGATCATGTGAGACTTTATGAATTTGTTTGGCTCATAACAGTGTTGGGTGTATAGCATATTTGCATGATAACGAAGGGCTGGAACTAGCATGTATAAAACAAAAGTAAAAAGGTGTGCATGCATGTATGTGATAATCTGAAATTTTTAAAAGAAAGCATGCATGGTTATGAAATATTAAACATGTGAGGGTATGTGTTTGGTGTCTCGTTAATTGATTTTATAATGCATGGGATTATAGTAAGCCTACCTATGAATTGTTAAGCATAAATTAGTAAATGATATTTTGGTATCATGGGCATAAAACTATATTTTCTATCGAAGGGTACATGGAAACCAAGTACAAAGTTGTGTCGTGTATGTGAGTAGAAATGCATGAGTCGTGTGGTTTGCTTGTGAGTTGTGTTCTATTATTAAGGCGTGCATGTTAACTTGGGATATTATTTCATCGTGGCATAATAAGGTGTCGAGAACACGTTTAAATAACTATAAAAAAAAACGGCGGTGTCTAAAATTGTCAATTCAATATTTATTTACGATGTAAAACATAAAGTTCATTATTTGACATTTTTAATTATTAAATTTTGATAATTTACATTTATAACCTTAAACTTTACTAAATTGGCATATTCGACCATAAACTATTATATTGGTCATTTTAATCATTAAATATTATTTAATTGTCAATTATAACTTTAAAGTAGAAAGTCACTATATATGGAAGCTTACTAATTAGCGAAAGATACTAATTATGAAAAGTTACTAAATATGGAAACCTGCTATTTTTGAAAAGTTACTAAAAATGGAAAGCCGACTACAATGAGTTTTATGATTTAAAACAAGTTAGTAATAATTAGACAATCATTATTCATGTAGATTCGCTAAAGAAGGAGTGACTTCATATGTTATGATGTGGTTTCGTTGGCGGTTTAAGGTACAGATATTCTACCCTTTTTCAGTAAGGGTTCCGATCTCATGACTTTCGATTCTTTGACTTTGATTCGTTTGCTATGATATGATTCATTTGATATGAGCCTTTGCTATGATCCCTCTGATATGATTCGTTGATCCATTTGATATTATCATTTCATATGATTCTGTTTGCTATCCATTCTGTTATGATTATCTGATTACTATCTCGTTAACATGAGATTCTGTTGATATTATTGAGATGCTATGATTGCTTTGTTTATGGATAGCTCTGTCCTGATATGTATGATTCTTATGCCCGAGTTTTTATTCTACTCATGAAGGTACCATGGGCGTGTCATCGAGGCACCGGTGGCATGACACTATCTGGGGCGGTGTGATTAGTCCCCGGCGTTCCCTTCTGTTATGATATGATATGATATGATATATGTGATCACTTATGGCCATTCTGTTATATATATGCATAGTCTTGTACTTGTATATGTATTCTGTTTCAGGGAGCGTATGGATGCATCCTAGGTATATGTTTGATGTGATATGATATGATTTGACTTAGTGACTGGCTGTACGTGCCTTGTACCCCTTTCACTTCTGGTACTGAGAGGTCTCCCCTTTATGTACACCCTATGAATTGACGGATATGTGATTATGTGATTTGAGATCTATTCGATTGTCTCGGGTAGGTCGGCTCGTGGCTTTCCTTTATTTCTTTTGTCCATTCCAGTGTCTCTGGTGGACAAGCCTTTGTTGATACGTGCTCTATGATTCTGATTATTCTTCCACTTGATATCTTTATGATGCTTCATTCATTTGACTCATGATATTTGTTCAGTTTATCGTTGATCTCTTATGCATTTGACAGATGATATTCATTTCAGCAGGAGTTTATGATTTTTTTTCTATACTTACATACGTTTCGATTATCAGTTTTGTTATATATCTGTTCACTGGGCTTTTTAAGCTCAGCCGCATTTCTTTTCCTGCGGCAGGTTTTAGGTTGGAAGCTGGGTTGAGTGAAGAGTGCATAGGAGCTCTTAGTGGATTACCTTGAGGATTAGAAGCCCATTTGCATCTTGATTTGACTTGGATTGGATTTAGCTTGGATTTGTATTACATACTGTATAGAGTTAGTATTTCATTTGTTTCCTTAGAATACCTTTGTAACTTTATGTTTATAAGTCTTCTGCTTGCGTTTGTATGTTCTGATTTGGCACCATAATGTGACATTTTGACCCTTGTCGGGTTGGGGTGTTACACATTTTGTTTTTTTTGTGTGTGTGTGTGTGTAAAGGTGTGAGAAGTACATATATTTAAAAGACCTTTATTTAGGTACTTTTGCTGCATAAATATTGATTGTGTGTTTTAATTTCAAGTCTTGAAACGCAAATGCGAAGGACATATATTTAAAAGATACTTCGTGTCACCAGAAGCCACATAATGATTATAGAATGATATAGAATACCGTGTTTATTTCAATCAGGGCTGAAGTGAAGTCCCATTATATGAAAAATGAGGAATGGGTCAGACAATAGAAACCGTAAGTTCTTTGTTGAATAAAGTTCATATATTAGATTTTATTATGGATCAAGCATGATCTCTGATTGATTGATACAAAACCTACCAATGGGGAGTAGAGATGATAAAAAATATCAGGTTAGTCGTACGAATCACGTATCAATCTTTCGTTAAAAAGGTTAACGCGTAAAACCTACGAATATGATATTTTGAAGAGTACCGGGTAAGTGATTTACCGGGTCGTTTCCCGAAGAGACGTGAATTGAGGATATCGATTAGGGCTTGTGATTAAAGTGCTTGATTGACCGATTTTGTTTTGTGAATTTAAACTACGGAAAATTAACGAATAACATACGAAAAAGAAAATAAACGGAACTTAAACATAAATCTAAACAAGTAATAACAAATGACACCTAAAAACTACTTTAAATACTACGGAACGATAAACGGGAGCTAGGGAAATCTTAAAACGCAATCTAAATTAAAAACGTAAAAATAATTTTAAAAAAACGTAAGTACGCTAAATAAAAAGTAAATTTTATGCTACGCTAATCCTACGGGGGTAAAAATGATTTTTCAACGCTCCTAATAATAAAAGAAAATTTTGGAAAAAATAAAAAATATTTTTTGCTTTTTAAATAATTTTTTAAGAATTAAAAACTATATAAAAGAAATAAATTTAAAAATATCTAAACTATTTGGAAAAATATGAAAATTTTTGAGAAATTGTATTATACTATGAATGAGCTGGGATAAGCTGAAAGTTAGGGATAAGCTGTTCTAAATAAGCAATAATAAGCAAGACTAAAAGCTGAAAATTTAATAAGCAAAACAGAATGCCATATATTATTAAACTAGGTATTTTCCAACAAGAAAAGGTTGATAGAGCAGATGGTTGGGGAGTTGTATATGGTCCGGTGCAGCCTACCTGGAGGTCACAGGTTCGAATCTGTGAACCTCCCTTTTTTTGAAACATTTTTTTTTTCAATTTTTCTTATTGAAACTTATAAAACACATAAAGCTCAACATCTTTTCAAACTTCAACTTTTTACCAAACTAAAGATTTAAGCAGTTTAAAAGGGGAAAAAGAAGCAGTTTAGGACAGAAGTAACAAAGGGCTATTTTAAGTTCTAAAAATTAATCTAAAACATGCAATAAGCTACACTAGGGGGAGGAAATCAAAAGGCGTACTAAGGAGGAACCTAGTATAAGCTAAAGGATCATGAATAAGCAGATTGGAAGCCTAATAAGCACCTAAAAAGCCTATCTTAACCTATGGCTACAAGGACTAAAACAGGCCTAGTGGGGCTACTTCGGGCTACTAAATAAGCAGTAAAAAAAAAATTCTAAAAATAAAATAAAAATATAGGCATGTAAACTAACCAGTAGACTATTAGTAAACCATTTTTCAGGCCAAAAGAGTTAAAAATGAAGAAATTAAAAATGAAGCTAAAGGGGCTGTTGGACTAGTTCAAGCTGATGCAGCAGTTTACTAAATGGGGCAAAGTGGGGACTTCTGACCCACACAGGTCAACTACCAAACTATCCTACACTAGTATTAACCTATAGATAACTAAAGTAAACTAAAAACATCTACTCAAAAGGCCTAGAACAGATTCTAAAGTAGCTACTAATAAAAACAGTTTTGATAAAAAAAAAAAAAAAATTAGAAGACACACTTAGTGACCTAGAAACTATTTAAAACTGTGGAAATTTGATTTAAAACGCCTAAAAGGGTAAAGGTGAAGCTTGTGCCAAACACCCCTTTACAGGGGTGTTGTGTGGATTTTTCGAATAGAGATGCAGGTTTTGGATTAGATATTGACAGTTAATGCTAACATAAAGTTGCTAAGGTCTAAGTAAGCAATAATCAAAAGTAAATAAGCAATGTAATAAGTTAAAAGGCAATAAGCAAAATTTTGACTAAAAACAGAATTTTTATTGAAAGAACTTGAATTACAACTCAGAAACTGAAAATGACAACTTAATCAAAATACTGAATTAAAAATGAAATAACAAGTAAAAAGGTCCCAATTTTTAAAAGCATAAAATTGGACAAATATAAAGTATGGATAGAAACTTGTTGTCCTTCCTCTTGTTGTGTTTGTTATGTGAGTAGGATGCTGAGATGGTCAATATTGTGCTTTCTTTGAGCTATCCATAGCCATCAGATAACATCTTGGTGATTGAAATTTCCATTAGGGGATTGCCAGCGTGGCATAGGAGGGGGGAGGTAAAAACAGTAGCATGTGATCCTTTCTTGTCTTGATTTGGAAAGAAGATAGTGACAGGGAGAGGGGTGTTGGGTTTTGAAACAGATGTGGGGTTTTGACCAGGAAGGTCAAAGTGGGTACAAAATAGTTTTATTTTAGTTGTGTTTCTGGGTGAGTTATCAGGTGTGGGAGTGGGCCGAGAATGGTGGAGTGGATTGGGTAGTGTAATGGCCTGGTGGTGTAGGGGTGAGTTGGCCTAGGAGTAGGATTTAGTTTAAGGTTTAGTATTAGTAATAATTATTTAGTTTTAGTGTTTAAGTTAAAACTAGTTTTAGGTAAATTAAATAAAACTGATTTTGGGTAAAGAAAATATTTTCGTAGTTTTTTTTTTTTTTTTTTTTTTTTTTTTTTTTTTTTTTTAATAATAATAATAATAAAAGTAAACTTAATAAAAGCTTTTAACATAAAAGGTTTTGACAAAATGTTTTTGGTTTTTATTTTTGAAAAATGTTTAAAGGTTTTGAAAAAATGATTTTGCAATTATGTTCTTGGGGTTAAAAGGGTAAAAAGGGAATTTTGTGTAGTTTGGTGTCGGGTGAGGGGTAATTCGATAAGTAGGGTTTTGTTTCGGATTTCCATACCTCCCCCCATGTCACATTCCCGGGATTGCCTTCGACTCTTTAGTTCTTCAATAGATGCGTCTCATTGTGTTCTAATAGATCTGGTAATGCTCCATATTGCTCCTTTTTGCTCCGGTTTCCCATCCATGCTCCATTTTGCTCACATTTGCCTTGTTTTCAACCCATTTGTATCTGAAATAAACAAAAACACTCTCTAAGGATATTTATAACATTATATGGTCGTTTTTGGGTGCTTTTGGTCATTTTGGTGGGTTTTTCGGGCTTAAAATGATGAGTGAAAGGCCACTCATCAATCTCCTTGGACCTATTCAGGTTGTCCCTGTTACTTGACATGTATGAGGTATGATTGTGCGAGCAATACATTTGGATATAGCTAATACGAACATGATGATGATGATGTACCGTAAGTTACTCCTACCAGTTTTTGGATTTATCATAGCAATTAGCATGTATAGTATATTGTTGTTAGTCCTATTTATCTCTTAAACCTACATATTTCCCTAAAACTACTATTTTCGTGATGTATAGGTTGTATTATCTAACACAGTTGTAGTGACCAAAAAACAAGAAAATAACCAATATCCATTTTCAAACACATTAATGAATTACCATCAAAAGTAACCCTTATTTTGTTTAACAAATTAAGAACCTTAACCCTGAACAAGGTAACCCGTTCTATGTAAGCCTAATACGGTCAGTTGGGTTATTCAGATCTGGTATAGAAACAATACCCCTAATCATGAACGTAAATTTGTTAAGGTGAATGTTAATATTTACTGTGTTGTTGCACCTCAAAACCAAGATCAGAATTGGATACACAAGATATGCTCAATACATATAGATGAATACATATGCAAATGAACACTTAATCTCAAACGCCCTCTAAAGTCAGTATAAGGAATTAGTTGTACCAGTACCTATCGCGTTTGGGATACTTTTTTTTAGAGCTAAGGGTTTACTTTGTGGTTTGTACATATGTGCACCAAGAAAATTTGCTTGAAAACATCTTAACAAAGAAACTTTCTATGATTTTTGTTAATGAGCGCCAAAACCTTTAAAGTTTTACATAGTACATGAAAGTAACATGTCTTTTTGGGTGAGGTGATGTTCATTCACATGCAAATAGTTTCACTATTAGGTGTCTCCGCCTTAGACTGTGAAGCACAAATAATAATCCTCAAAAGCATCTTAAATTCTCATGTAGTAACATGCATTTTTAAAAGTTTAACGATTTACAAAAGTATATCGAGTATGATTTCTGATGGTAACAATGATGAATCTGCAGGTGTACTCTATATATGAGAGGAAAGAGGTGGAAAAAGCCTCCCCATCTGCCACGCTTAAATATTGTTTCTATCAACCAACGGAGTTTGACCATCATGAGATGAAACTTACACCGGTATCATCGCGATCTAATGATATTAATTAAACTATTTTTTCGCATCGTTGAATTAAGCTTACTGTGTACTTATGATGTATCATTTCTTTGTAGTTGATTGAATTATAAAAGATTATGTTCTTCTAAAATATGCTTATCACTAAGGCTGTGATTTGGGTCAAAAATTTTGAATCCTCTTCCTCAAAGTCAAATGGGACTACCTTAACAAAATTGAGGTCAAAGAGGAGTAAATTAGTAGTAAAAGGAAGCAAAGTTGGGCCGACAATGAAAATGCAGGTAAGTTTATTAATATTATTACTTTATCGTTATTCGAGTTGGTGAACAAGCATTGTACTGTGTTACCATGTATTGAATAGTGTTACCATTGTGTTACAACTGAGGTGCGAAGTGCGAAAGCTGGTGTTTATATATTATTATGTTGCCTGAAAGTATTGTGGTTGCAAAACAATATAGGTAAAAAAAAAGTTGTAGAAGTTGAGTTTTATGCACATTCGTACGATATATATTACTATCAAGTGTATATTTTGTTAATCAAAAGCAACATCACTTGAAGGCATTTGATGATGTTTGTTTAAATGTTTTAATATAGTTTCAATGCTAAAAGGTATATCTTTGAGGTGAGATGTTGGGGGTAACAAAAAATGGAACATCAATAAGTAGTGTAGTGTAGTGAAGGCATCAATTGGAAATTACCAACTGTGAATAAGCTAGACCATAATTTTCTAATACATTACGCTTTAAAGGGGCGGAGTATCACCTATTTTGGGGGTCAGTTGGGTTTGTTTATTATTTTTTAACTGTGTGTTTAGTTAGCATAAATTCATAGAGGACTAAAGGGAAGTTGCACCACCGGATCATTGGCTATATAGGAACAAGTGTTGCTGGAGTTAGAGTCTACTTCTCAGCATGGAATAGAAATGTCATTCGAGTTTGTTGTTGCGACGAAGACGGTGTCATTACTAATAGCACAACTAATTTTGTTTATGAAGAATTCTTCGTGGGATTTTAGAGTTTCGTTTTTATTCCACAAGTTTGTGATTTGAAATATTTTAAGAAACTCATATTCATTGTTTGCTTTTTAGCAATGAATTATATTATTGATTATCTAAATAGTGTTAATGTATTTTCACATTATGATTTGCAAGTATATAAAATTGCACTAAAGATTGTATGAAAAATTAAAGTTATAGTTGTGTATGCAAGCAAAAGTTTATGTTCTTCATGAAAATTTATAGTTCCTTGTTGCGACTGAGATGGTCATTATACTGATAAAACAAAAACTTTACATTGACAATTCAACATATATGTCTTAACATAGTGTTAATTTCACAATAAATAAGTAAAAGTAGCAAGTATAAGCAAGTAGTAATCCAGTATTGTGCAGTCTAGATAAATACATTGTCTTGCACAAACATGGTTGCTTAGGTAAATAGATCATTGGTTTAACATAAACCATTGTAATCACCTAACTAAGTTCATTGTTTTAATACAAATGAGTGATACTCATAAACAAAATACTAAACATACCATATGTCTAAACAAAACCTTTGACACAAACATGAACAAACTATCAAACATGAAAGACTGTCATTTCAAACTCTTCACTATCCACGACTTTAGCGATTATGCTAACCAGTTTTAAACGCATCATTTTTGGTTGTTTAAATCCACATAAGTTACCAAACACTCTATAGTTTCCCTATAGTTTCATGAGATACCAAACACTCTGCAGACCTGTATGCTTAATCTCCTTATTTGGAATGACCTGACGAGGTAAGAGATGAACCTGAAATGCAAAATGTTTATGGAAAGCCTTTTGAAAATCGTCATAACCATATGCTTAATCTCCTTATTTGGAATGACCTGACGAGGTAAGAGATGAACCTGAAATGCAAAATGTTTGTGGAAAGCCTTTTGAAAATCGTCATAACCATATGAAATGAAAAACAGTTTGTTTTCTTTTCTATTTTTTTTCATTAAACACGTATTATCTTTATATATTTGTTTGAGAAACGTTACGTATTTATTATGGTATCGTTATATAATCGAATTTACATATTATCATTATATGCTTATATGCTTATATGTTTGTGTAAATCATTACATATTTGTTATGGTCTTTTGAGATAATTGGCTTTACAAATTAGCCTTATAATATTTAAGAAAATGAATTTACAAAGCTAGCCCGCCCATCGGGCGGGTCTTGAAGCTAGTGTATATATATATACATGTATATGTATATGTATATATATTGTTAGTGCAAATATTAAGAGGGGGTTTTAGTTGTTGATGTGTTATTGGGAGGCGATGAGATGTCGCTGAAATAATAAACGAATAATGTGTTATTCGTCTTCCCTGCACCTTGCACCCTAAACTTGAATGATGCACCAATGAAACGTTTAACAAACTATTCAACTAGATGTTTGTTTAGTAACACATCACAAATACGGTTTTATATTTGTTTAATCAACTCAATCGACACCGACAATAATCTATTGATACTTCTTAAACACTATTTGGTGGTACGCCATTTTAAATAGTTATCAAATATGGTTAGAAAATCATTTGATGTTACATATAATATAATATCTGTGATAATAAGTGTGTCCCCTCTTGAGATAGAAATGATACTTAAAAAATAAAATATTCATTTTCAGATATCACAAGAATGGTAGAAGACTTTAAAGTTGAAATACAGCTTGCCGTCGTCTCATATAAGTTGGTCACATGAGTTCCTTCTAGAGCTTGGGGAGGGGTTTTACCCAGGTTCGAGTATCGCAAATGACAAAGAAATTGAGATCTTTCTCTTGCCGTGAATTCTAGGGGTTTCCCTTCACGGGTCTCTCCTAGTGATTCGGTCCCGGGGCCTGCTTTTTTGGATGGTTTAACTCGGGGGTAATTCAATTGTGGTGCCGTTCTAAAAAAAAAAAAAAAAAAAAAAAAAAAAAAAAAATTTGATCACGAATAAAAAAGGTTTCTTACGTTGGGTATAATATAAGGTGAAATGATAAAAGTAAAGGATAGAAAATGTGAATAAAGAGAGGGGTATAATTTAGCAAGAGAGCCAAAGTCACTCACCAATATCATCATCATCATCTCAGTCGTTAAGTTGAATTGAGATTTACCATGGAAGAACAAGTAGCAGTAGTACATCATCAAAACATCATTATCGAAATTAATAAAGTTTCAAAATCAGAAATTGAAGAAGAAACATTAATAAATTTCCTTGATTCAGTGGATCATTATTTGGTATTAATCGATTCATTATCCAACACTCTTCTTCGTCAGGTAATTCATCACTTTATCATTTCTTTTTTAATAAATGGGCTGTTTGTTTCGCCTTATATAGCTGCCTTATGGCTTATTTGGTTTTGTTTTTTGTGCTTATTTTGCATCTTTTTGGCTTATGTAAGCTTATTTTGACATCTTATTATTTCTTCTGTTTCACTTTATCATTTCATTTTATTAAAGTGGTGTTTATTTAGCTGGCTTATGGCTTATTTGGTTTTGGGCTTTTGTTTTATAAGCTCATCTTTTGTGCTTATTTTGCAACTTTTTGGCTTTGTTTAAGCTTATATGTGGCTTATGAGCTTATTTGTTTTCCGGCTTATATTTCTTAAGTCCCAATTTTTTTTGGCTTATTTTGAGACATGTGGGCAGTTTATTATATCAATAAACTTATATAAAGCCCACATGTCTCAAATTAAGCCGGATAATTAGGGGGCTTATGAAATATAAGCCGAAATCAAATAAGCTCATAAACCCACATATAAGCTTAAACAAACACACATTTATATAAGCTTATTCTAACATAATAAATATATATAAGCCGGAAAGTTTCAAAATAAGCCACAAAAAGTGAGCTTATGAAACATAAGCCAAAAACCAGATAACCTATAAGCCGAAACAAACACCCCATTAAGCTTATTTTCCCGGCTTATTCTACTTTTGAGAAACTCATAAGCCAAAAAGTTTGAGCTTATAAACAACAACACCCAATCCCACTGTAGCGGAGTATTGGGGAGTTAGAATGTAGACAGATTATACCCCTAGTAAACCCGAAAGTTTGGAGACTGCTTCAAAAATGTAACAAGGCGGCGAAATAAGCTGAAACAAACACTCCCTTATTTATGCTTGCCCCGAAACAAACTTATTTATTTTCCAATTTTACCACTAGTTGTGATGTGCTTAGGATTGTTTTTGGCTTTTAATAATCCTATGTAATTCAGGGATGGTTGGAATTAGCAGGTGCTCGCTATTCGATGGGCGCTTCACGTGTAAACACCGCATTGCTTAATCTTCAACCGCATTCTGCTGCTACCACTGTAGAGATTACTCACGACAAAGATGGTACCATCTTCCCTTTAACCTTAACCACACATATCTTCCATTTAATGTTTTCCACAACCATTCTTGCTCGATTAGTTTGTTCACATAAGGCACACCCTAAGTATTATTTCAGAATGTAGGATGTATTCACGAATCACGAGAGATAACTATCGAGCCTTTTTGTGAAAATGTCATCTAGTTGTGTAATGTCCTGTATATTCACCTTCCATGGCAAAGGTTAAGAGGGTGTTTGTTTAAGCTTATACGTGGCTTATGAGCTTGTTTGTTCTTTCACATTATATTTCACAAGCCTCAATTTTCCGGCTTATTTACTTATATAAGCCCATAAGTCTCAAAGTCAGCCGGAAAATTGGGGCTTATGAAATATAAGCCGAAATCAAATAAGCTCATAAGCACACGTATAAGCTTAAACAAACACCCACTAAAAAAGTTGACAGTAGAATAAGCCAAAATGAAAGATGAAATTCCTATTCATCAATTTGGTTCGGTATATGTTTCATCTCTAATGGGTATATGTAAAATCAAAATTGTAAAGAGTAAATGGGTCAAGTGTATTTTCATCTTATTCAGAAATTTTGATTTTTATTGAAATAATATCGATTTTCTAATCATATTTGGTACACTGATTTTATAGAAAATGTCTGTTGTGTAATCGACCTGTTTCAACCTGATTCAATATTAATGAAGGATCTGCCCATTGGACTTATTGCCAACCCACCCGACTCTCCCATTGTTTTCTACCTCTGCCTAAAAGATCTGCAAATCATAAACTTAGATTCACACAGCCATAGAAATTGCATCCAACCTAGTTTTGCCCCTTAGTTTTGCAACTTTTTGGCTTATATAAGCTTATTCCGACATAATAAATATGTATAAGCCGGAAAGTTTCGGAATAAGCCACATAAAGTGAGCTTATGAAACATAAGCCAAAAACCAAATAACTATATAAGCCGAAACAAACACCTCATTAAGCTTATTTGCCCGGCTTATTCAACTTTTGAAAATCAAGAAAGTTTGAGCTTATAAATAACAACTGTAGACAGATTATACCTGCCTCATCTTTCATTCCTCAATAAGCATGTTATCTAATAAGCTATCAAAGACAGTCCACAATTACCTAACAAAGGCCTCTTGTGGAAAAATCTTGAAGCTTTGTTAGATAGACACCTTATAGAAGTCCAAGATACAAGGCCATCAATATGTTAGTGAGATTAATTATAAGCTCAAAGATCCGTAGAGAGAGACCTTAGCTTATTCTGGTTAAAAACCAAATCCTTGCAGAGTTTTTAATTCACATCTATGCTCATCCAAAGTCATATGCTTTGTGATTATAGAAAGCTGATGTCAGTAAAAATGATGTTGCAACCATTCTTGACATCAACTCTGTTGAGGGGTGTAGTAACCCCCGAATATTCACATTTTGCAGGATACTACCTTATGGTGACATATACTATATAATTTAGATAGGTCACTAACACAGTCCTACTATCTCAAGTAGATACATAGGCACCATGTTAAGATCATCAAATCATATAGAAATGTCCCAAGTTACTAGCCATCTGCAATAGACATCTTCATCCAAACACCCCTTAATTCATCAGCTCAAAACCAGTTATCCACATTTTAGATCATAGGTGTGTTGGCAGCTGCTATCTCATGAAAGTCTTGCAGTAAACTATCTTCCTCATTAATAACATTCATCACCACTTTCCACTTCTTGCAGATTTCTCAACTTGTGCAATCTTTTTAACCTTTAAGCTTGACAGTTTGAGCCTTAAGTAATTCACAATAGTCTTTATCAGTTCACTTGCATCTCTTTTCTCATTTGAGAATATTCTTCTATTTCTTTCAATCCAAATGTAGTATACACATGCTGCAAATCCAATTCTCTTTAAGATGCTTTTGATTGACTTGTTGATTTTTTGCCTAACCATGAAGTTCACAATATCATCCCATTTTCCTGGCATTGAGTCTTGTTCAGTTCTTTGTTTGAAATCATTCCATATCCTCCTTGCATAATTGCATTCAAAGAAAAGATGGTTTAGAGAATCAGGACAATCATCACACAAGGAGCATGTCATATGTCTGTCACGGTACCATTTAAGCAATCTGTCTTGAGTGGCCAGTCTCCCATTAATAGCAATCCATAGAATGAAAGAGTGTTTGGGTGTAAAATTATAGAACCAGTTGAGATCACACCATTCTACTTTGTTGCCATTTGGCCTCCAATCTTTCCAAGTCTTATTAGTTGAGAATTTAACACATCTTCCATCATTAGAACACTACAAGTATCTATCATTTGAATCATTAAGCAGGGTTGGAACAGTAATTGATTGCACAATAGGAAAACTGTTACTCCATTCAGTAGACCAACTCCATTGTCCTTCATTAATCATATCTTTGATCTTCATATTACAATCAAATCCACCTTGTTCAACATCATTCATTGATATATACTTGCTTAAAGGATCAGGTCCCCACCATCTATCATGCCATAGAAAGATACTAGCCCCATTGCCAATTTTACATACCATATGGTTTCTCATTTTGTCTCTGAGCTTTAGAATCTGTTTCCACCCATAGCTTGAGCACTTATCATGATCCACAGTCCACACTTGAACCCTTTAACCTAATCACATTGATCCATTTGACCCAAAGTGATTCCTTTTGACTAGCCACATTCCACAATTGTTTAGACATGAAATCTTTAATTCCAAGACCACCTTCATCTTTAGGTTTACACACATATTTCCAAGCAATTTTAGCCTTACCTCTAGTGAGATCACCTTGGCACCACAAAAAACCTTTAAGAACTTTGTTGATGTCATTAATCACTGACTTTGGAAGCACAAATACTGATGCCCACTACACTTGCATAGAGGATAAATAGATGCTATTAACTGTATAAGATACCTTAGCCTTGACTTTATCAATTAGACTTTTGCAGTTTGTAAAATTGAGTTGCTTGGTGATGAGAGGAACATGTTACGATCCCACATCGCCCAAGTATGGGATTGGGTGGTGGTTTATAAGTCTAGGTGTCCCCTCTTACAAGCTGGCTTTTTGAGTGAGTTCTACACTTGACTTATGAACCGATACGAGCCTCGTATGGGATAGGTTCGTATCAATTGGTATAAAAGGGTAGGGTATTGTTATGATCCCACATCGCCCAAAGTATGGGATAGGTTCGTATCAATTGGTATCAAGAGCCACCCCTACCGTTCGAGGTTCCAACACTCGGAGTGGTGGCTTATGGAGTGGTGGCCTTTGGAGTGGTGGCTTGGACCCGAAAGAAGGGTGCCAACCGTGACCAACACAGCCGTGACCAACGAGCTTGGAGTGGTGGCCTATGGAGTGGTGGCTTGGACCCAAAGAGGGGTGCCAACCGTGACCAACATAGCCGTGACCAACGAGGACGTTGGTTCTTCAAAGGGTGGGGTATTGTTACGATCCCACATCGCCAAGTATGGGATTGGGTGGTGGTTTATAAGTCTAGGTGTCCCCTCCTCTTACAAGCTAGCTTTTTGAGTAAGTTCTACACTTGGACTTATGAACCGATACGAGCCTAGTATGGGATAGGTTCATATCAGAACACCTAGGTATGACACAGGTAAAGCACCAATCTTGAATGGAAGAATGTCAACTATACTTTGCTTAACATGCTCCTCAACATTGCCAAAAAAACAGTACTCTTCCCAATATTAGTATGTAGACCAGATATAGTGTTGAACTTGTATAAAGCATTCTTCACCACCATCACTGATTTAAGATCCCCATGGCAAAGAACAAGCAGATCATTAGCAAAGCATAAGTGTGATATTTGCAACTCTTTGCACATCCAATGGTATTTAAAGTTGCTATCTTCATCAATTTGTTTCTTCAATACCAAACTAAAAACCTCCGTAACAAGGGTGAAGATGTAATGAGAGATTGGATCTCCCTGTCTTAGTCCTCTAACTCCTTTAAAGTACCCAACCCTTTCATTGTTTACATTAATGGTAAAAGCAGTTGATCTTATACATACCATAATCCATTTTAGATCAGGAAACTTAAAGAAGTCCCAATTGACAGTGTCATAAGCTTTTTGGATGTCAATCTTCAAAGCAACTCTTCTTGCACCACTTCTCCAATTATACCTTTTAAGTAATTCTTGAGTAAGCAGGATGTTATTAGTGATTTGCCTTCCAGGTATGAAAGCGCTCTCACTTGGGTTAACCAATTTGCATAAAGCATTTTTTATCCTATTTGTGAGAATTTTACTGATGATTTTGTATAAGACATTGCAGCATGCAATTGGTCTATAATCAGATACCTTCATTGGTGTTTTAATCTTAGGTACAAGAGTAATGAGGGTAGCATTCACTTCACCAAGCATTTTCCCAGTCCTGCCTCACAAACATCCCTTCCAATAACAGACCAAGCCTTCTTATAGAATCTAGCAGTATAACCATCTGGTCCAGGAGCTTTATTATCATTAATATCATACAATGCTTTCTTAATCTCTTCCTCATTCACTTCTCTAACCATGATCTCAACATCAGAACTTGACACCACTCTAGGATTGAATCTTTCCAGGTTACAATGTTGCACCGAAAGTTTTGAAAATGTTTGATAAATTGATTAGAGACGTGATCACCTTCAAATCTTTCCCCATTCTCATTGTTGACACTTTCAATCCTGCTTTTATGAGCTCTGCTTTTCAAAATGGCATGAAAAAAATTTAGTGTTCCTATCTCCATCACATAACCACTCTATTTTAGCTTTTTGGAATAGCAGTTTTTCTTCATCTTTGACAGCAATGTTGTATTCTTTGAGAATTGTAGCTTCCTCTTGTTTAAGAGCAATATTATGGGGATCTTTGTCAGCCTTCATCTGAATCACTTTGAGTTTTTCCCTCCATTCAATAGCTTTTTCATGAAGATTGCCAAACTTCCAGCTTAGAGCTTTCATATGGAACTTAAGAGCTTTCAGTTTCTTCACACATTTATACATGCAATAAATTCAGGTTTATCAATGATATTAGAAAATCTAAATGCCTTATGCTTTTTCCTCATCACTTGTGGAATGATAAGTAGAGCACGACTGTGATCAGAAGTAAGATGAGGGAGGAAGATAGCATGAGAGTTGTTGAATTTGCTTATAAACTCCATATTTCCAAGAACCCTGTCAATCTTTTTGAGGACTCCACTGCTTGGGTTTAATCTGCTTTGAGGTCTTCAACTTCAATATTATCCAAGCACTCTTGGAAATCAAGCAAATCACTCGTTTTACATGAACCTCCTTCAGAATGATCTTCAACATTAAGGCTCACATTCCAGTCACCCATAAGGACCAAGAGCTATCATTAATGATGCTTTTGTAGCTAGCCAATGTCTTCCAAAGGTCTTTCCTCTCTCTACCAGTGTTAGCTGCATACACAAAGCAACAATAAAACTTGTTTTTACTGTCTTTAATGTCAATCACACATAAGATTGTTTGTTTACTAGAGTGCAGCTGCATGATGTTAACATGGTCCTCATTCCAACCCACAATAATTCTGCATCCTCTATCACTTTCTCTAAGGTTAGAGCACCAATTCCAATTCCCAAACACAATATCACATACTTTACCAATCTGTTTTTCTTTCACATGAGTTTCAAGCACATCACAAATATGCAAGCCTTCACTGCTAATGCATTTCTTCACATCCTTTTGCATTTCTTTGTTGCACATACCTCTAACATTCCAAGCAGCCACCTTCAATTCAATATTCATTGTTGACATGAATTACAATGCTGATATGCTCCTTTATTCAGGATTTCCACTGCACTTCCATTCACCTCATTGGCAGTCATTTGGCCATTCCACTATCTTCATCATATACATCTTCATCAAAGCGTTCCTTCTCCCACATTGCCATCCATTGAACTTTGTAGTATTCATGCATTTCCTCAGTCCAAAACTTAGCATCCACTTTTGAAGGTTGTCTTCGGTTTTTCACGTATTTGTCCACACTTTCTTTCCAGTTTTGCCCATAAATCTCACTTTCCTCAATTTCTTCCAAAACAACATACTTGTTTGCACTTCTTTTTAATTCCTCAATAGTATTCTTATTAACTTTCCATGGGCTCTTTGGACTAGCAGGATTCTTGTTACCAATATCAACACTTTTATCAGTTGTGCTCTCACTAGGTTGTGTTTGTTTGTTCACATTAGTAACAGGTTTCTTTTGAATAGGCCTGAATTCTAGTCTTGTCTTAGATCCTCTTATACCTCTATTTCTTCTAACATCACCATTACCTTCATCCTTGGTGTCTTTTTTGCTACCCTGCTTCACCACAGTTTTCCCAACATTAACTCTATCATCACTAGGCTTACTCCCTCTTGGCTCATAAGTAACATTGTTCTTACCACTCTCAGCATTCACCACCAATCCACAATTGCTATCATTATGCCCAAATACCTTACAGTTGCTACACTTAGGAGGTTTCCAACTATATTCAACCTTTACAAACTTAGATTCCTTAATCACTCCATTATCATTTTTGTAGCATATTTCAATATTCTCTTCGAACTCTTTATCAGCTTTTATCTCAACCAGAACCCTAGCAAACCCTGCATTACCAGTACCTTCACTACACATTTTAGCTGTAACTTTGTCCATGATAAGTGGGTTCCCTAGGCTGCTAGCAATAGCACTAATACCTTTAACAGTCCAAGCCTCCATTGGTACATTGTGCAGTTTGATCCAGCATGGTAAAACCTCAGGCTCTCTTCTGTCAACAATAATACTTGGATCCCATTTTTGTACCATAAGAGGCTTATTATTCACCAACCATGGCCCACTTTCAAGTACCTGATTCATATCCTTAGTTTCTCTAAACTTAAACAAGTACAAACCATGTTGAACCACAATATCCTTTAACCCATATTTCCCCCACATTCTGCCTAGATTGTACTTAAGCTCATAATATGACATTTTGCAACCAACAAAGTCGCCACACAAAGTGAACATCCATTTCATGCTTCCTTCCCTAACAAGTTCCTCATCCAACACAACAACTTCTCTCCCCTCCTCTATCTCAATAGGAATCAAACTTAGTTTGTTTATGATCTCATTCAGTTCATTTTTAGTTGCATCAGCAAAAGTCTTTCTCACATTGTTGTTATTGTTATTGTTATTGTTATTGTTATTCTTATTATTCTTATTCAGCTCCCTTCTGTTTTCACACTTATTTTCATATGTATCAGTATTGCAAACATCATTGTTCCTAAATTCATGTGATTCAGTGTTATAGTTCAATGAAACAGTGTTGCTTACAGTGCTTTCAGTAAGCTTTTCCATGTTACTAGCAATCCCATTGTTTTGATCATTTACAGTACTTCATTCTCTTTGTTTATCAGCAGTATCTTTACCATTAACCCCTTTCATCCTAACAGATTCATTAAGCGTAGGGAATTCAACTGCATCCAAACATCCCTTATTCCCATCAGTTCCACTAACATTCCTATCCAAACATCCCACATCCTCCATTGTATCACCCACAGCAACATTCTCAGTACATACACTAGCATCAATAGTCTCTTTATTGCTAGTATGCTGTATTTCCCCTGTTTCACTTCCTTTAGCTTTTGAATTATTCTGTTTGACTTTCGTCACATCATAATCAGTATCCAAGAGCTTATTAGGTATTTTGGTTTTCCGTTTGGAAGTTCTACCTCTAGGTGACATGATGAATCACAATTGATCACTAAAGCTGCTCAGAATTGCTTAAAAACAGAACGAATTGCACACTCCAAACAATTAGATGATTCAATTATGAAATTAGGTTTTGGCTCCAAAATCGGAAAATTTAAAACATGGTGAATTTTGGGGAAAACAATACCAATCGATGCGGAATTGAATTCTGAGTTGATTGTTCGGTTTAGATTTTGAAAATACGTACAAAATGGAGATCAAATCAAGGTTTTAGAGGTATTTTAATGGTGGAATTTTGGTTGGAAGTTAGTTAGATATTTTGATGCAATGTTTCTTCTTGTTTATAGACTACTGAGTTCACAACCTATATAAGCCAAAAAGAATTAAGTAAAAAAAGTCCAAGGAGTTTACACTGGAAAATCGCGAACCAATGAACTGACGACAATGAGATATAAGGACATAAGGCTCAAAACATATATGTCTACCTGCCTCAAAATTTTAACAAGCCAGCCAATTAAGCTTAAACAAACACCCCATTCAGCTCCTACCACAGTAGAGATTGTGTTTTGTCTCTATATTTCGACAAAAAAAAGTGGATTGTGTTTTGGGTTTAATAATCCTATGTAATTCAGGGATGGTTGGAATTAGCTGGTGCTCGATATTTGATGGGTGGTTCACGTGTAAACACCGCATTGCTTTACCTTCAACCTCATTGTGCTGCTACCACAGTAGACATTACTCATGACCAAGATGGTACCATCTTCCCTTTAACCTTAACCACACGTATCTTGAATCATTTGCTCGATTAGTTTAGTATTACAACTTCAGAACGTATGATATGATATGTGTATTCACTATCGAGCCTTTTTGATAAAATGTCATGTATAAGTTCACCTTCCATGGTAAAGGCTGAAAAAGTTGACACTAGTAATAAGCCAAAATGAAAATGCCGGTTCGGTATATGTGTAAAATCAAAATTGTAAAAAGTAAATGGGTCTATTGTATTTTGATCTTATTCAGAAATTTAGATTTGTATTGAAGTTATATCGATTTTCTAATCATATTTGGTACACTGATAATATAGAAAATGTATGTTGTGTAATCTACCTGTTTCAACATGATACATGAATGAATGATCTGCCCGTTTGACTTATTGCCAACCCACCCGACCCCCCATTTTTTTCTATCTCTGCCTAAAAGAGACGAAGTAATAGTTCTAGTTTCTTAAGTTTTAATGTAAACATCAAACTTTGATTCACACAGCCATAGAAATTGGATCCGACCTAGTTTTGCCCGGTAGTTTATGTCCTAAGCTTTGGTTCACAAGCAATTGCCTTCTTTGAAGGTATAGACTAATAAAAAAACTTTCCTTTGTTAGTTTTGATGACAAGTGAATGGAGATTGGATCGTGAGAAACTTATCAGACACCCTTTTTTGTTTGCTGAGATATCTAAAGGAAATAACAGTTTAGCTCAACTATTTTGCTTAATTTAAAGAAAAGTCAAGTACTTTTTGTCACTAAAGGGCCGTTAGATCAGGTTGTAAAGTTTCAGGGGTCAAAATCTAAAAGTCATCATAAGCAAGTTTTAGCTAGTGCACATTGTATAACATGAAAATTTTAAAATCCTTAGTTACATACTTAGAGATGACGTGATATGTAAATATGAAATATACTGCACATTCTGTGTCCCAGACAATTCAACGTGTGACATAATTTTTTAAGAATATGTGATTAGTCAAATGTCTATATTGAAATGGTCATCGTTGTCAACCAAACTAAATTTTATCTGTAATTTGTGATGGTAGGCTAATAACTTTTATCTAATGTTTGTGTCAATACGACAACCTTGTCATAGTCGCCCCCAAATGATAATTGATGCAACTTTCATGAGAAGCGGGTACTAAATGGTCTTTCAATGTCACACTTTTGTGTTATCTCAGAAATGTCATGCTAACAGGTGTAGAAAAGTGTTAATTAGTTTCACCTCTGTTTTAGGTAGCATCATGACAAAGTCGCGAAAGTTCAATTTGTGCAAATGGGCATCTCCTGACAATAAAGACTCCTCTTTGGAGAAGGAAAACATCGAGGAAGATGAGCAGTTAAAAGAAAATATTAGCAGCCAAAGCGATTCTGGTAAACATATGTAATTACCTATATTGCGCACGACAATGGTTTGATAATATTTTATAGGGCAGTGCTTATATTGCTTCATGCAAACTGGTTATCATAGTAAAACAACATATAGTAACACGTGTTCCTTATCAAAATCCATGATTTTCCAAAGCTAACTTCACTAATGAGAAATGTCTTTTGTTTCTCGTAAAGAAGTTCAGTTTGACATCGGAGACTATTTTAACCTCAAATCTTATTGAAAAGCTTGCATCTACAAGCAATAATTATCTGCTTTCATTCCAAATGAGAGATGTTTCAGCCTTTTGAAACCAAATGCGAACACATTTTTTCCATATACATAATTGATGTTGAGTTTGTTACTTATTTGTAATTTTTTATCTGTCGATTTTTGCAAATTTTGATGATATTGCTGATTCATAATTCTTAAAACCATGATATTTTTTGAAGTCTAACTTGTTCATTTATCATATGGAAGGATTAAACTTCAAGAAAAGTTTTAATTATCACAACTTTGTGGAAGTTTTAATGGAAGGATCTGTTATATTTACTGACTACTTATAAAGGTTTCTTTGTTCATAAAGGAAACCAGGAGAGTTCACCGGAAAGCAGCATTGAATCTGTTATTAATGCATCACCAAGTGAAAGCAACGGATCTGAAATCAATGCATCACCACGTAAAATAGAGAATCCTGTGAGTGAATCAATACGGTTCTGAAGTTTGTTTCAACTTTCTTTTCTGACAATAG
Source organism: Artemisia argyi (assembly GCA_030686995.1). NCBI lineage: Eukaryota > Viridiplantae > Streptophyta > Magnoliopsida > Asterales > Asteraceae > Artemisia > Artemisia argyi. Next base: position 53,492 of record JARVZY010000328.1, read on the forward strand.
TAGAAATACATTTTTGCAAGAACAATCATTAGTTTTTTTTTAACCAACAGTGGAAATATGATAATTTGACAAGTAACCACCAAGTTGCTATTTTCATTAAACGAATAGCTGCCAAGTATTTTATGATTGTGACTCCCTTGCTATCTTCTATTTTATATGTATGCAGCTTCAGAAAGAACGAGCAAAGGTACTATCAATGTTTGGGACTTTAGTTTCACCCAAGCTTCGGGCCTCTCAACTTACATTTGAGACAGGTGAATTCAGATAGCTATTTATAGAAATTGTCGAACTCTGAGCATAACGATATCTGTTCTTGTTCATCATTTT